>CAWUFW010006651.1:600000-1117306 GCA_963921515.1 Calotriton arnoldi
GCTGTGCTGTGTGACAGGGAAAGGGCAGGAAGGCACCATATTTAACATAATATTATGAGCACCTTCCTGCACAAAAACAATCCCCTGAGGCATTTCCCTCTTTCTATGTGTGCTGCATCATGCAGCACACATAGAAAGTGGCAAAAGCGAGGAGAAACAAAGATATGTCTCCTCATTACGCCTCCCCTGGAAGGCGTGGCATTCTGATGCATTCCTAGGTCTACCAGTATTGGTAAAGCTGGGAATGCTTCAGACTCCGTAGGTGGATGCGTGGGAACACTCACTCTCCACCCTTGGAATGCTTACCAGGGCAGAGTAATGCAATGCAATGATTTGACCTGTGTTTCGTTACTCTGGATTTATCAAGCCACTAAGGGCCACCCAAGATGACTTTGCATGGCTTGATAAATCAAACATAAGGGTTGTGTCGCTTTTGCACCCCTTCGTGTGGCGCAAATGCGACGCAACCCTATGATAAATATGCACCTTTGTGCCTGAATGATGGTGTTTTAGAAAAATACTGCATATGTCAGAGAGACTGTTAATGCGTCAGAAAGAAACTTCTATTCTACTGTGTCTTTGTTCATCCAATTTACCAGTTTGACAGGTGCTGTACACTACTATGTCACAAAAAGACAGGTTACCGCATAAGTGGTGGGAATGGTCCCCACGGTGTGGGACACAGAGGTAGGAGAGGGGCGCAGAAATGTAAAATTATCTTCCCTGGTTCGGCAAAAACCTCCAAGCAGCTGCCTTGCACAAGGTCAGACTAGGGAACCTAAAGCAGTCCTAGCAAAAATGTTCAAACCAGTCGTGCTCGCTTTGTCCCCATATGCTATCACTCTCTGTCTAACCATTCATTCACCCTCTCTCCTTCTCTCTCTTCACCGACTCTGGCCACTTTCTTTCCCTCTCTCATGAAGACTTTCTGTGCCTGCTGCAATTAACCATGGGAGCTTGGGAAAAGTCAGAGGGGCACCAGGAGCAGCCCTGGCTTTCAAATTAGGCCTCAAAGGGCTCTAGTCCACTGGGGAAATGCCCGACGGAATAAGGCCTGTCCGTTCCTGGCTCCCTGGCCCTGCAGTAGTATGAACAGCTACTTGTTGTTCCAAACCTGCCTTTTTTGCTACAATTATGGCTCCCGAGGGTCACCTGGTTCTACCCGCATATATCTAGTGCAAACTCTAACTTTAAAGACAAACCGCCCTGCAATCTGTCTTAGCCTGCTGTAAGCTCACTTGCAAATTGTTTCCTAATTCAATAACCCATTTGATGCCCTGGCTAACTTCCCTCCATTTTAACCTCATTCTGCTTTCTATGACAGCCCTAAATGGCTCAATGATTTGTGTCTGCCAACATAAGGTAACTGCTATCTTCAATTTGAACCGTAATCAAACAACTATTTTTGTTTGTGCACACGTCAGTGAGGAAAGGTAATTTTATTTTTCCTGTCTTGGAATTCCGATCATGAAAATGACTGATGTTACTTGTGATGCGAGTACTATTCTAATGTCTACTGCGTTTCTCCAGGCTAAGAGACTAGTTTTCAAGAATTATGACTAATGTCAGAGAATGGTGCATTGGGAGTATCAATTAAATTGTCATAGCATAGTAATTTATATAATTTGATATTTGTGTATAAGAGAGTGCCAGTGAGAGAAACTGTGGGGCATATTTACTAAAAAGTCACACAGCGCAGCAAGTCTGCTGAGCTGTGTGATAGGGAAAGGGCAGGAAGGCACCATATTTAACATAATATTATGAGCACCTTCCTGCACAAAAACAATCCCCAGAGGCATTTTCCTCTTTCTATGTGTGCTGCATCATGCAGCACACATAGAAAGTGGCAAAAGCGAGGAGAAACAAAGATATTTCTCCTCATTACGCCTCCCCTGGAAGGCGTGGCATTCTGATGCATTCCTACATCTACCAGTGTTGGTAAAGCTGGGAATGCTTCAGACTCCGTAGGTGGATGCGTGGGAACACTCACTCTCCACCCTTGGAATGCTTACCAGGGCAGAGTAATGCAATGCAATGATTTGACCTGTGTTTCGTTACTCTGGATTTTTCAAGCCACTAAGGGCCACCCAAGATGGCTTTGCATGGCTTGATAAATCAAACATAAGGGTTGTGTCGTTTTTGCACCCCTTCGTGTGGCGCAAATGCGACGCAACCCTATGATAAATATGCACCTTTGTGCCTGAATGATGGTGTTTTAGAAAAAGACTGCATATGTCAGAGAGACTGTTAATGCGTCAGAAAGAAACTTCTATTCTGCTGTGTCTTTGTTCATCCAATTTACCAGTTTGACAGGTGCTGTACACTACTATGTCACAAAAAGACAGGTTACCGCAAAAGAGGTGGGAATGGTCCCCACGGTGTGGGACACAGAGGTAGGAGAGGGGCGCAGAAATGTAAAATTACCTTCCCTGGTTCGACAAAAACCTCCAAGCAGCTGCCTTGCACAAGGTCAGACTAGGGAACCTAAAGCAGTCCTAGCAAAAATGTTCAAACCAGTCGTGCTCGCTTTGTCCCCTTATGCTATCACTCTCTTTCTAACCATTCATTCACCCTCTCTCCTTCTCTCTCTTCACCGACTCTGGCCGCTTTCTTTCCCTCTCTCATGAAGACAATGATGGATCCCGAGGATCACCTGGTTCTAACCGCATATATCAAGTGCAAACTCTAACTTTAAAGGCAAACCGCCCTGCAATCTGTCTTAGCCTGCTGTAAGCTCACCTGCAACTTGTTACCTAATTCAATAACCCATTTGATGCCCTGGCTAACTTCCCTCCATTTTAACCTCATTCTGCTTTCTATGACAGCCCTAAATGGCTCAATGATTTGTGTCTGCCAACATAAGGTAACTGCTATCTTCAATTTGAACCGTAATCAAACAACTATTTTTGTTTGTGCACACGTCAGTGAGGAAAGGTAATTTTATTTTTCCTGTCTTGGAATTCCGATCATGAAAATGACTGATGTTACTTGTGATGCGAGTACTATTCTAATGTCTACTGCGTTTCTCCAGGCTAAGAGACTAGTTTTCAAGAATTATGACTAATGTCAGAGAATGGTTCATTGGGAGTATCAATTAATTTGTCATAGCATAGTAATTTATATAATTTGATACTTTTGTTTTTTTCTTATTATCTCAAAGGGAATGCCGGCGGGTGATGTCAAGTATGTGAGTTATTCATAACATCACGTATTCATGTAGGCTGCTTAGTACATGTTACTGATGTTAGCAACATAGTCAGTGAGGAGCTGAATGTTAGATGATATGTGTGGAGAAAGAGTTTGATATGAGTGGTTTGGAGTTCCAATTGTAAGCTATTAAGATTTTTCAGTCCTCCATTCACCTTGAATCGCCGCATTATCTCTTTCCCTTCTTGCCCGCACATTCCTTTCCCTATCTCACATCAAATCATAACCAAATGTTACTTTAATCAAATAAAAAAAATAAAGATTTTGGTGCGTTTTAGAATCTGCTATGTTTAGGAGAGGGCTTTTGAGGCAGCCCAATGGTAACAGGGCAGTTGGAGAGTCGCCAAAGGTAACAAAGCAGTTGGGGGTGGGAAAAACATTTTTCAAAGTTTCCAACAATATGATTACAATGATTAAGCCTGCAAACCTTTCCAAATACTGGGTCTAACAGAAAACCACTGCAGTAACCATAAAATAAAGGTATTCAGGAAACACTGGCAGTGCCTTTTTACTTTTGGTGGTGGTGGTGTTTTTCAGGAAATGGCTTTTTGAACGATCTCCCCTTTTCAACTATGAGGTGCTGCTGTAATGACTCCATAATGCACTGGGCCCTGCTGACCAGGCCTCAGGGCATGTGCTCTGACCCTTAAAAGTGTATGTTTAATTGGCTTATTTCCAATTGGCATAGGTTAACTTACTTATAGGTCTCTTGTACATGGTACCAGGGGTACCCAGGGCCTGGAAGTTAAAATGTTCCTCATGGACTGCAGCACTGGTTGTGCAACCATGACTGTGAGAGAGTAAAGCATGTTTCCCAGCCTGCCCCTGCAGACTGCTAGAGGAGTTTTAAACTGCTAACCTGAAAGTAATGTTAAAGCCTAAACCTTCCTCTTAATATATATGTCATCTCCAAGGCAGACCTAACATGCCCTAAGGCAGAGTGCTGTATATTAAAATGTAGCACCTGTGTTTTTATATGTCCTGACAGTAAAGGCCCACATTTTTGTTTTCACTATAGAAAGACTAGTAGTCAGATTGGCGGGTACAGGGTTACAAACTGACAAGTCAGCAGTGCTAACATCTGAATGGGACTGGCAGAAATTGGGTTATTGATTGAGGGGGTTCAAACCCTATTCAAGCAACAACCACAATCCTTGTGAGGGTGAACCAAAAATGTCACTAAATCAACTTTTGCTTAACACTCTGGCAGCTTGGCACAAAACCAGTCAGGCTGACCTTAGAGGCAATGTTTACAGTCTTTATGCAGCACTCAATCAGTAATTCAATCAAAACACAACAGAAGAAAAACACCACACAAATTTAGAAATATAGAGTAAATATTAATAAATAAAATGATATCAGAATGACAAATATCCAAACAGAAGAACCAGAGATATGCAATTCCAAAGTTTAAGGTAGGTATAGCACCTACAATCTCAAACCGCCACTCGCAGTCTTATGGTCATGCTAGACCGCGGGAAAGTCACAAGTTCAGGTCGGCCACAATGGAGTGCAGGCCGGATACAAGGACCTGGTTAGTCCTGGGAATAAGGTAACCTTCTCAAAGTACAGTGCGAAAAGTCCAGTTCGAGGTGGAGGAGGCAGCGAGGAGCAGGAAGAGTGTCGCGGATGGTCGTACCATAGAGTAAAGAGCAGGCCTGGCATCGCAGATGTTTATCTCTGTAGCACGAAGATCTCATCAGGCGTCAAGGACGGTCGTAGCTGGAGCTTTATGTTGGAGGTCACCACTGGCTGTTGTTGTTGTAGCTCGAAGTGAGGTTCTCGAGTTGCCTGTCAGCTCTGGACAATAAGGGCCTTGTTCATCAGAGCTTCACATTGATGGTCTTCATAGGCGCCGTTATGGCTGGAGGCTCAACACAAAATGGCCTGTACGTAGTCACAAAGAGTCCAAAACTTGAGGATTTCTCCTTTTCTTCCAAAGGCGTGCACTCTGATGCCACCCAAGGGTCCATGACCTGGGGAAGCACCTCTTGGGGATCAGGAACTCACTCCAACAGAGTCGACTGGGCTCAGGCAGGGCCAATTGCAGGTCCAGGCATGTCCAGTTGCAGCATGTCAGCCTGGCAGTTGCAGAGAGGCTTCTGGGGCTTGTTTGCCTCCCTGGGCAGTCCCCTGGAGAACAAGGCAGGGTTCAAGGAGCAATTTTTTAAGGATTAAGCATCAAATTAGCGCTTAGAATTAAATAGCGCTTAAAAGGGTAAAGTGGTCGCACTGGACCTGGACAAAGTCAAGTGTGCAGGCCGCCCGCGATGGAGCGCTGGCCAGCTACAGGACCTACGCAGGACCCGCTGAGCAAAGTAGCTTAATCCTGGTCGCAGCATGAAATGCAGTAGTCGTGATTCATCGGTTCCGTGGGTGAAACGTCGACTCCAGAGTGCGATGAATCGACCTTCTCCATGCAGTGGTGGGGGTGCATTGTTTCCGGTGAAGTGGTTCTGAAGGCAATGCAGCAGTTCGAAGTGCAATACGCCGGTCCCAGTACCTGCATCAGCTTTGTGCTGCAGGTTCTTGGCAGATGCAGCATTTTAAACTCACTTCCATGGGCCCTGGGCTGGATTGGCACCACTTGGCAGAGCAAAACTTCCAGCAAGTAAAGTCCAGGTGCTGGGTTGAAGATGAAAGGTGAAGTGTTTGATATCCTTGAGACTTCAGCAACAGGAGGCAAGCCAACAAACCCTTGGAGAAACTTAAATTCAAGGATGTAGAGTGCAGGTCCAGTCCTTCTCACTTCCAGGCAAGAGGTAGCAGGCCAAAATAGCAAAACAAGGAATGTTCAACTTGGTGGGTGTAACCAGGGTTCACACACAATAGGTCATGACCCAAATGCGGGTGGTGGCACAAACCAAAACGGTGGTTTCACCCAGATACCACCTAAATCCAAAGTAATGAGTTGAGTGATTGGTTTTATGCTCTTTTAAATAATAAATTTATGGGTAATTTAAATCCCTAAGTTTAGTTCTCGACGTCCTGTACTCTGGGGAAATGAAACCTCTTCTATAATATTCTTTTTATTTTTATTTTAAGACATGTGCAGAGACAGAAAAACAGCCGACACGTGTTTCGCCCAACGGCCAGGGAGCCAGGGCTTTCTCAAGGCAGCATGATCTTTCGCGGTTGGGATAGGAAATACAAATGCAAAGCTCAAAGAGCGAGAAGTCCTCTACTATATATGGATGCGGGCCAAATGAGCTGATTTGGACCGCATCCATATATAGTAGAGGACTTCTCGCTCTTTTGTGCTTTGCATTTGTCTCTGCACATGTCTTAAAATAAAAATAAAAAGAATATTATAGAAGAGGTTTCATTTCCCAGTGTACAGGACGTCGAGAACTAAACTTGGGGATATAAATTACCCATAAATGTATTATTTAAAAGAGCATAAAACCAATCACTCAACTCAAAATAGCAAAACAGTTTAGCAAAATGGCAGCCCATCCTAAAGCACAGCAATCAGCGTGAAGCAGGCCAACACAGCAAGGCAGTTTAGCAGAGTGACAGCCCCTCCTACAGCATAGTAGCTCTTCTTCCTGGCAGAATGTCCTCAGTTCCAGCAGTGTCCTGAGTTGGTGGGGTCAGAGGCCCAGTACTTATGCCCCATTTGGCCTTTGCAGTAGGGAGCCTTCAAAGAGATGCTTTGAAATGCACAAGCCCCTGCCTTTCCTGCCCTGACTCCAGACTCACTCCAGGAAGGTATGCAAGCCTTTGTGTGGGGACAGGACCCAGCCCTTTTAGGTGCAGAGTGTCAGTTCTTCCCTCCCCTCCTGCTCAGGATGACCCATAAACATGCAGATGACTAGGCAGTCACCCCCTACCCTTCCTTTGTGTGTGGCTGTCTGGAGGGAATGAAGGAAGCCAGCTGTCACCCACCCCAAACGTGTATTCCAGAGACAGGAAGAAAAGCACCAAATGGTTTAAGTAAGAAAATGCCAACTTACTTGAAGTGACATTTTCAGAACTACAATTTAAAACCCAATCTCACCATTAGTTGTATTTTAAAATTGTGACTCCAGAGACACTAAATTTGATTCTCCTATCTTCTCCCAATAGGAAATTGCACTTATAAAGTGTAATTAGTCAGCCCTAATGTTATCCCATGGGAGAGGCCTTGAAGTAGTGCAAAAACAAATGTAAGAGTATTTCACTACCAGGACATGTAAAACTTAAAAGTACATGTCCCACTTTTTACATACACTGCACCATGCCCGTGGGTGGCCAGGGCCCTCCTTAGGGTTGACCTATGTGTAGTGAAAAGGAAGGTTTCGACCTGGCAAGTAAGTTAACTTACCAGGCCAACATGACATTTTAAAACTGCATGCACAGGCTCTGCAGTGGCAGGCCTGAGAAAGTTTAAAGTGCTACTTAAGTGGGTGGCAAAATCAGTGCTGCAGGCCCACTAGTACAATTTAATTTACAGGCCCTGGGGATAGATAGTACATTATACTAGGGACTTATAAGTAAACTAAATATACCAATTCTAGATAAACCAATGTTACAATGTTTTAGATATAGAGCACAAGCACCTTGGCACTGGTTAGCAGTGGTAAAGTGCTCAGAGTCCTAAAACCAGCAAAAACAAAGTAAGCAAAACGGTCAAAACAAGGGGTCAGAAGACAAAATGTTAGGGGAAGCCATGCCAAGGATGCCAGGTCTAACAGTGTTCATGAAAGGTCTGCCACTAAATGACCTCTAGTGCTCCTGAAATCTAATGGCAGTCATAGCATAGAGTCGATAGCCACACACAAGCAAGATTACTTGCATAGAGCATTCCTTGTCTGAAGCTTTTTCTGGTGGTGAAACCCTTATTTGGGTTCATGAACCAGAGAAGGCAAGGCACCATTTCCAGGAGATTTAGACCAGGAGATTATGACAAGACATTTACTGGCCATAATCCTGGAGATGAGTTGGGACATTTCCTTGGCATATTTGGCCTTGAGACATATGGGGGAAAATGCTGTTAGTCCTGCCCCCCTAATGGATACTGCAGAAACGCAATCTGGGATGACACAAGGCTGCCATCCTCAACCATACTAGGAGGTCTTCAGCACTCCCTCTGAAATATACTGGGATATATATTTCTGGTCTCAGAAGAGTGAGATTGCTTTGAATTCCCTCATTTTCTCCATGCAATATCATCAAAGTGTTATGTTATATTATCAGCTTTTGCATAGTACCTTAACTGAAGTCAATGCTCAAGGTGAAGTCTCAAGACGGGTACAAAATGTGCCAGAGGTGGCTTCTGTAAGTTCAACAAACAAATAGGACACGTTACAAGTGCACGCGTTACAACGCGTGTCATTACAATGAATTTTTTACAACGCGAAATCCATTACAATGCATGTCGTTACATCGCATGTCATTACAACGCATAATCCATCACAACGCAATTACTATTCTAACTCCGCTGGGGCGTTACTTTGGGGAATGCGTTGTAATGGAATATGCAATGTAATGACATGCGTTGTAATGGATTTCGCGTTGTAAAAAATTTGCTGTAATGACACGCGTTGTAAACGATGTTTCCCTCAACAGACACTCTGAATGAGGGCTCCAGACATTTTCTCCAGATGTAACTGTCAGAGTACAATGCAATGCTCCAGAAGAGTCCTTCATAGCGGGCTCCAATAGTACTGGGGTGGCCTCCAAATCTAAGTACAAAAATGTAGATAAGACCTCTTGAATTGAAAGTTACACAATGATGATCCCTCCATCCCTGATACAATCCTCCAGATGAGACCTCAAGATCAGTATACAATGAGGCAGAGGTGTTGTGTTATGTCATCAGCAATTGTATAGCACCTTCTACTAATATTATGGCACTGGTTAGTGTTCTAAATATGGGCGCACGTTTCATAGGAATCTGAATGTCCTTCAGCTGTATATGGTTGTTTCTTTCTATGTGGATAAGTATGTTTAAAAGAGGTTTGTTAACAGCCTATTTTAGTAATGGTTTGTGTTGGGAAAAGTGAAAGTAAAATGAGTGTGACCCTTCTAAAGATCTTTATAGTGTTTTTGTGTATGGATGGTGTGCAAAAGAGATTTAATTTTTTTGATGGGTTTAACAGTTGGTTGGCCTGGCTTATGCAAATTATTTTCAGGATAGCTTTGCTAGCCAGGAAAATAGATATTGTACAATTATGTGTGCATGAAAGCATAATGTATTCAAGTCAACGTCATCAGAAATGAATTGGGAGCCTACTGTGAGTTCTGTCTTCTGTTTTGAATGGGTGACTGTATTGTGTGTCTTGAAGCTGGGTGATGACTGTATGTCAAATGTTTAATAGGAGCAGAAGAAGTGAGATAAATGTACAGTGGTGATAAGAAAGAGAAAGAAGAAGAGAGAGAGAAACAGAATGATGCATGTGTTTGTGTGTGAGTGTAAGTATGTACGCATGTGTTTGTGTGTGAGAGAGAAAATGAGAAAGTGTGAGAGAAAAAGTAAATCAGTGAGTGAGTGGCTGACTGGCTGACTGACTGAGTGAGTGTCTGTCCAGTGATGGAAACTGAGCTTGCCACGAATTAAACTGAAAGGTATCCTGTTAGATGAAAATTAGGCCTAGGAGGTTCCTGGGTTTTGGAAGCTGACACCAGCTCGGCCCCAGGCCTCAACTACCTCAGTCTCCCGTACTAACTCATTTACCTCCTCAGCCCACAACCTGAAGAGGGAGATAGGGAAAGTTGGAGTTGAGATTGTGATGTACACTTCTTTTATTGCCCTTGATTCTCTGATTTAGGAGGATAGTGGTGTCCCCCAGGACACCAAAGACCATGCTCAGGCACTCACTCAACTTAAGGTGGCCTTGGATATGCTGCAAGAGCACAGGATGCCCCCCCCTTAGGTTACCAAGATAGCTGCACACTTGTAACAAATATGCTCTTCTCTCGACATAGTCATTAACTTGTGTTTGGAAGCACTCATGATGCTTGGCAGGATACATGGCACAGACTCCTGCACATTTCACTTTGTAGAAATTCTGACTCTTAGACTGCTAGAGTTGAATGGCTGAGTGAGTGCTGTGCAGTGTGTTTTTGGAGGAGGATAGTACGGCAGGAGCCCTTGAAAGAGTAAGCAAAAGAGCATTTTAAGCATGAGTGAGATAGTGGATGAATACATGAGTGAATGAATGATTGCAGTGTGTCTGTGGGCTATTTTAGGTAGAACAAAGATAGTCATGAATGCCAGCAGGAAGGAGCATAGGGTAGCATTTCAAGATTCATGGACCAGATTTATTAAACTTACATGCAACGCAACACAGCAAGGTATCTTGCTGCGCTGCACTTCGTGAGAGGGCATTAACATTTAACACTATATGGTGAATTCCTGTCCTCTCCTCATGCTGGCGCACAGTGTGTTGCCTTGTGCAAATGCAAGGGGACCTTCATTGGAGGCAGGATTGTTTTTGTGCAGGAAGAGACACCTTCTTGCACAAAAACAATTCCCTGAGACTTTTTCTTCCATGTGTGCTGCAAAATGCAGTATAAGCAGAAAGAAAAAAAACGAGGAAAAATAAAAATATTTCTCCTCATTACTCCTCTTGTGAAAAGGTGTAGCATTTTGACGCTTTTCCAAGTTAACCACTCATGGTAAATCTGGAAATGTCCCAAAATCCATGGGTGGATGCGTGGGAACACACGTCCCACCCAAGCAACGCCTTCCCAGGACAAAGTAATGCAAGGCAGCAAATTGCGCTGCCTTGTGTTACTGCAGATTTACCAAGTGCTCAATCGACAACGTTATGCTACTTCAGATCCAAAAACAGATATGCATCTTGCTTATCACTGTGAAGTAATTCACTTGCAATAGGGAGTTCTGAGAAGTGCACAGAGACAGAAGACACATATTTAAAGCAATTCCCTTCTATCTCTCTCATTCTCCCAGGCAGTCCCGCTTCTTAACATAATCAGGTACAGATATTAGCTTACAGAACTATGGTTAAAGCATTTAGATAGCTTTCATGATTGATTAGTGACCTCTATTCCTTCTGCTCCCACTCGAACATCCAGCATAGCAACTTGAAGTGTTACCTTTGTTGCTGAGAGGTGTAGACCTGGACACATGTGGATCTAGATAGTGGTGGCGATCGATGCCCACTTGAGTTCATACTGTCACAGGGAAATGAACCACAGGAGGCAATCTTGGCACATTGTGGCTTTTGCCAGCATGACTGTGTCCACTTCAGCTTGTTGTAGTGACATCAACAAGCGAGCAAAATAGCACACCGTGTTGAAGGAAAAAAAGGGGGATACTTGCCCTCGCAAATGGCGTCACCTACAAGTGACTGCTAATACATTTCTTGCTGTGCCACACTTCTATGCCATGTTTTGGCCACTCTGCTTATTGTGGTTCCACATTATAAAGGGGAGAGAGTGCTGACATACGTTTTGTCTGTCCCTTCTTAGAGTGATTATTTATGACAACCATCACAGATCTCACAAGCCTGTTTTTCCATCAGCTACCATATGCCCCAGGTAATGGGGTTGGTCATTAGTATACCAGAATTGACAGCATGTATCAGTAATATGTCATATTGCATATTTTGTAGTCCATGCCACCGCATCACCCCCATTGTGGCAGCCCAGGGAGGAATCTCAGATGAGGTCGGTTGCTACCAGGAGACCCAGGTTTTTAGAGGCCCTGGCAGTGTCGTAATAGCAAAGAGCAGCTCACAGAGCATATATGCTAGAGAGCAAGCATGGTGGTATGAATGACCAACAACAGTTGCACTTATTGTGTTGATTTCCTATAACGGAGTGTAGGAGTTGAAATACCCTGACCTGGGGTTTCCCCTTTGCTTACACTCCTTGTAGCCCCCTGTACCCAGCCTAATTGTTGCCTTTCCCAGAGAAAGCCAACTTTCAACCTACTCTACTCCTTCTTTGCCACATAGTCGTTCCATGGTGACCAGCAGTGTATAGTAGCCCAACACAGTAACATCGGCAAAGAGCACCTCTGAAATGAGAGGTTGAGCAGAGCAATACATTATAAATGTGACAGGACATAAGTGTGTAAGCCCCTTCATGCAACATTTAAGGTACACACTTCAAATCCATCCAGCTGTCTACAGACCAACCTCCTGAAGACAATCCAGAACATTTGGTCACCTCAAGAGTAGACAATATAAGAGATGTGCAACAAGGCTCAAGGCACTCTTGAATTCTCTTTTCAATGTCTACTTGCTAAATATTAAGGTTGTTCAAGAGTCCATGAAATGTCATGAATTGTGGCTTTTACCAATTCTATGTATGCTTCCTGTTGATCTATGTCTCGGGAACTCCATGTATCCTGGGTTTACTTTCTGACTGGTATGAAAGCACATCATCAATACATTTTCCTGCAAACTATTGCTGTCCCTCACTGATTTGGCATTTTGTTACCCTTTTGTTGTTTGTGAATTCTGTGCAACCCTTGAGGGATGGGGCTGTGCTAGGCACAAGATGGCGTAGGGGATGGCGGTGCAAGCCAAGGAGCTACTTTTAATTTCACCCTCAATTAATCCAGTTGACTTACAACTACTCAACATTTGCAGCTTCCCTTTCCTCCTGACAAATCTGTCAACTTCCCTTTCTTAATGCTCTGTGCTCAGCTCCCAATTCTGGACTTGCATTGACTTCCTGAACTCTCTGAAGTGCTTGTGGATATATACAAGTACTCATCATGACGACGTAGTCCATAAAAAACAGCAGCCATCTATTGGCAATTGAACGAAAGTCAAAAAGGGGCAGATGAAAGAACTATGGCCAGGGAGTGCCTCAAAATATTTGGGACTGTTTATGACGTTTCCTCACCTCTTTCCTCCGATGAGCAAAGAGTTGGTTGTCTGTTTGTCATTTAGTGTTTCACTTTCTGTCATACCTTGAGAGTAACCTACCTCCAAAGTATACGGCCCATATTTTCAATGCTTTGTGGCCAAGACAAATGTTATCAAATGCAATTTTTTAAAAAAACCTTGAAAGAAACTTTAACCTTTAAGCATCCTTTCCAAGGCTTAGATGTGATCTCATAGGAAAATATTAAAGATAAATAGCCAGGTATGCAGAATGTCTGGTCAGCACGGAGCACCTCTGGAATCGGAACCAATGCTAAAGTGGGTGCCTCAGAAATGGGCTCCAGCTATGGCTGTCAGCAAATGGCTTACAATATTTCAATTAAGACTTCCAACAACAAGCCCAGTACGAGAGAAGTGGCCTCGAGAACTGAGCTCATCACCCCAGATTAGTAGTCCAGAATAGACCGAATACATCTGTGAGGCCTTCATACATTGATACAGTGCTTAGGATCTGTGCACAATATTTTACAGATATTCTCTAAAGATGAAACCAACAATCTTATGAGACCCACAGAACTGGACTCCAGAAATGTCATTCAGAACTCATTTACAGTGCCTTAGATGAAGTTTAAATAACTGATGATAAACAACAGACGTGGCCTCCAGAACTGAGCACAGTATTCCTGAGGAGGGTCCCTCAACTGGAAACAACACACCAATGAGGCCTATTACTCAAAAGAAAGCTCTCGATGAGGCCTCTAGTACTGTACAGAATATGCCAGAGGTGGGCTCTAGAAATGGAGAGAATAGAAATGTGATATACAGGAACCAGACTCCAGATACGGCCTCCAAGACTTTTTACAGATATCATGGTAAGGCTATTTTATTTTAATTAAGGAATTTATAGAATGCGGCCTCTCACTATGAGATTATAAATACTTTACATAGCACCAAGGGATTGAAGCAAAGTGTTGGAAAGGCTATTAAGAGAAGAGGGAGCCCATTTATGGGCTAGATATGTAAGACATTAACAATATACATCTTCATTTGCATTATCACTGCTCACTTTTTCTCATGAAATATCTGTACACACCTGAAGTAGAGGCAGCTGAAACATTATCAATATATTTTTACACATTTCCTCAGAAATTCTGTCTGCCTATGCCTTGTGTTTTTATTTTTATGTACTTGAGAGGATATATTTTAGGCTTTGGTAAAACAGTCCTCATTCCTCTATTGTTCTTTCTTCTTCTTCATTCTAGTCGTCTCCCTTTTCTCTGAAATGGACATTGGTCAAAGAACTTCAGAGTTTGCATGACTTTGTATCCTTGCTGGACCATTGTGGTCACAATCAACTCTCTTTTTCCTGTATTTCTCCTCTTCTGTCCTGATATGGACACAATATTTTATCAGGTGATTACAGGTGGAACATTTAGTTTTCTCTCCTTCTCTTGCCTGAAATCTTGATGCAAGAATTAGATTTGTCTGATGTTCATAGAATGTACTGGAGCAGGTTCATTTTTGCTCAACCCTTTCATGTCTTGACTATGCCAATATATGTGCTTGTTGTACCATATATTTGTGTGCTTTAATATCATTAACGTAAAGTGGTGCACTCGTCCAAAATACTGTAGGTGCATTTTCTGTATAATGCAGACGTTTACTTGAGTGTGCATACTAATGTTTTCCGTATAGTGATACCAAATTGCAGTTTTCCTATACATCTTCGTTTGTGTAGTTTGAATAATGTTGTTAACTCTTATAAACTCACGTTTTCATTTGAATAGTATTCTGCATATTTTATAACTGTATATGTATCCATAACCATGCATTTAAATGTGTATTGAAATGTTTTGCTACGTTAGCTTGACCAAAGGCCTTTAGCATTTCGGTTCTAATGTTTAACCTTCAACATGAAATTTGTTTTGGGTTGCAATGTTTTTCTTCTTCGCAGGTGCGTTCATATGATCTCATTGTTAGTGAAAGGCACATTGTGTATGAGAAATAGAGAGGCTCAGGAGAAGAACTCTTGGCAAGGACGAGAGACGCTAACGAACAAAGGGAGGACACCTAAGCATGTTATATTTAGAGACAGGAGGAATCCAAGGATGTCGTGATGTTCAGACCATGAGATGGGGGTATTAAATAAGGTTGCCAAGTTTTACTGTGAGAAGGTGGAAAAGTACTGGGATGCATGATGTGGGATTCTTGAATATTCTGAGGAGTTTAATTGGTGGTCACACTTTAGTTTTAGGAAGATTCCTTTTAGGCTCAGAGGGGCACAGACCTCTGATATATTCCTGTTGTGTGGCATTATGCTATGCAATGCTCCTGATTTTGGAGAACTTCTACAGACGTCTCTACTATGCTGATACCTTCCTGCTTTACTAGATCTAATTAGGGTTTCCCCAATTAATGCTACTTAGTGCAGGCTTAATTTAGATAATTTAGATTTACTCATGTATAGGCAAAAGGATCGAAAATCATATACTGATCACTAGATTTTGTTCCTTTTTTTCTGCATTGCTAATACTGAATTCCTTGTATGAATTATTTGTCAGATGATTTGGACTGCCAGTAGTGATTCTGTATTTTTACAACATATTCTTGAGATTTGTTTAGATCAGTTTGGCTTTGAATTTGTAATAAAGCTACATTTAATCTCATGTATCGATTTTTGGGTCCTCACTGTGTAGCCAAATGGGCTACACTGTAAATTGAACTCTTGGATGATGTTAACTCCTCTTTATTTCCCAGGCATCTAAAAAGGTCTATCGCAGGGAAACTTGGATATTCAGCTCAGTGCTCTGACAGTACCAATCCTTTATTTTTATTTCTTTAGAGCCAGAGGTGCCCAATGTAGGTTCAGTAAGGCTGGATCCATGGACATCTAGATAAGCTGCACTTGCAGATAAAGAATTGTCAGTTTGTGGTTATTTTAAAACTGAGGCATGGATTTGACTCCCCTGAGCTTATGTTTTACACCCTTGCTCTGGAAAGATGTTGCATATGTGGAGATCAGTTTGTAGCTACCAAGGCATTTTGCAATAGGCAACCAAATTTTGCACAAGACATGAATAGTACCTTAAAGACTACTACCAATTTCAAGTCCCATCTGATAGAGACCTGTAGGAAAGACAACTATAATTCCTAAAATTGTTCTAGAGGACTCCCCAAAGACATGCCTTTACAAGTAGAAACTTCACATTTGGAAAACTAAACATTTTCTACCATCAGTCAATATAGATTTAACTTTGCAAATCAAAAGTATTTAAAAAGTGGATTGTGGTTTTATTACTTATTTCTTTATTAGAAGTTTTCATTCTATGCATATTGAGTTCTCCTTCTATTTACAATGTAATTGTGCCCAGTCACACTGGGGTACTGTTGTTTTAGATTGGGTGTATACTCACATGGAATTTCATTACAAAGTGATGGCATTATTAAGCATGATACAATAGCTCTATAGGCCTTTCCCTCCATAGAGCAAATAATGCATTTCCAAAATAAATTTCTCTTGCCAGATTTCATAAGAATGAGAATCCTGCCACGACTACGGCAGAGTATTTCGTGTGAATACTTGCCCTTCATCAGAACAAACATCATCCCTTTTAGGTAAGTTTCCGTTAAAACAGCAAAGTTGCACCAAAGCTAATACTTTCGGCATTTTGAGAATGTGATCATTTTACGAGAACACCCTTACTTTCGCACTAAGGTCAGTATTCCAGGTCTGAAATGTTTGCCTTAACTGTGAACATCGCAATTGGTGCTCATTCCTATAGTATCTGTGGCAGTTATGCCTGGGCATTCCAGTTGTAATTTTTGTGTGAGAAATGCAATTAAGATTGTTCATACAGCCTCAAAAAGTTATATCTAGGTTTATGAGTACCAACTTTGTATGGGAGTTCCCTAACCACTCCACAAAAAAACCCTGTGGATGCCCAAAAGTGAAACTCAAGTAGAAATGTAAGTGTATATAAATTAATCAATGTATGTAAATTAAGTAGTTTTAATTCACTGACTTGCACTGTCTTTTAACTTTGTAAATGTGGTATACATTATACAAGCTTATGTTACTCCTCTTTACTAACATAAATTAGTTGTAGATTAGAAAAGTTTCTTTGAAAATCAAGACCCTAGACTAGCACAGATGATATTCTGCTTCATTGACTACATATAAATGAAGTATTTTAAGGAGTGGAACCCCTTCTGCTTACTACTTAATTTTCCAAGCTGTCATGCCTAGTCTTCAAT
This sequence comes from Calotriton arnoldi, assembly GCA_963921515.1. NCBI lineage: Eukaryota > Metazoa > Chordata > Amphibia > Caudata > Salamandridae > Calotriton > Calotriton arnoldi. The sequence goes on from CAWUFW010006651.1 coordinate 617,247, forward strand.
TTAAGCCGTGGTTGCACATGGACCCAACGGCATATCAGGCTATGGGCCTGATTTAGATCTTAGCAGATGGGTTACTCTGTCACAACGGTGATGGATATCCCATCCACATCAGATCCACCAAAAGGACCTTCATCCAGAACAAGATCCTCACCAACTCCAGCAACTCCAAGGAACTCTTCAGCGTCATCCAGGAATTCACCAAACCCCCCAGCGAACCCACAGACATCACCCCCTCACAGGACCTCTGCAACAAGCTCGGCTCCTACTTCCACCTGAAAATCAAGGGCCTCTACGACAACTTCAACGACCAGACACCTGACTCCAAAACCACTCCCTCCTCCAGCAACGCCAGACAGCTCACCATCCCCTCCTGGACCCCGGTCACCACTGAAGACACCGCATCAACCATGAAAGGCATCCACCAAGGAGCCCCCATGGACTCCTGCCCCCGCACATCTTCCACAGAGCTGCAGCCGCCATTGCTCCGGAACTACGATGCACCATCAACACCACCTTCAAAACTGGCACCTTCCCCAACGACTGGAAACGCGCAAAAGTCAGGCCCCTACTTAAGAGGCCCTCAGCAGATCCCACGGACTACAAGAACTACCGACCCATCTCCCTCCTCCCCTTCACGGCCAAGGTCACCGAGAAGACCGTCAACGTCCAACAAACAAAATTCATCGAAGAAAACTGCATCCTCAACCCCTCCCAATTTGGTTTCCGCAGCAACCACAGCACCGAGACCGCTCTACTCGCTGCCACAGATGACATCCGCACCCTCCTCGGCCAAGGACACACCGCAGCCCTGATCCTACTTGACCTCTCTACAGCCTTCGACACCGTCTCCCACCGCACACTCACCACCAGACTCCACGACGCTGGCATACAGGGAACCGCCCTCGACTGGCTCTGCTCCTTCCTCACCGGCAGAACCCAAAGAATCAGACTGCCACCCTTCCTCTCCGAACCCACGGAAATCAACTACGGAGTACCCCAAGGATCGTCACTCAGCCCTACGCTCTTCAACATTTACATGGCCCCCCTCGCCGCCATCGTCAGACAGCACGGACTCAGCATAGTATCCTACGCCGACGACACCAAGCTCATTCTCTCCCTCACCAAAGACCCCATCACCACCAGACTCAACTTCCAGGAAGGACTGAAGGACATTGCATCCTGGATGAGCAGCAGCTGCCTGAAGCTCAACTTGGAGAAGACAGAGGTCCTCGTCCTCGGACCCTCCCCCTCTGCATGGGACAACATCTGGTGGCCCACTGCCCTCAGCAGCCCCCCTACCCCCACAGACCACGCCCGAACCCTCAGCATCATACTCGACTCCTCCCTCTCCATGACCCAACAGGTCAACGCCGTCGCCTCCACCTGCTTCAACATCCTCCGCATCCTCCGAAAGACCTTCAAATGGATTTCCCCCGAATCAAGGAAGACCGTTACCCACGCACTCATAACCAGCAGACTGGACTACGGAATTGGCCTCTACGCCGGGATCGACAAGTCTCTGCTCCGCAAACTCCAGACCATACAGAACACCGCAGCCAGACTCGTCCTCGGCATCCCTCGACACGGACACATCACCCAACACCTGCGCAACCTCCACTGGCTCCTGGTTGAGAAGAGAGTAACTTTCAAGATACTCACCCACGTCTACAAATGCCTCCACAACACTGGACCCCAATATCTCAAAGACAGAATTTCCTACCACGTACCCAAGAGGAACCTCCGATCGGCCAACCTTGCCTTAGCCGAACCCCTGCACATCCATAGAGCAAGAACAGGGGCAGAACCTTCTCTTACATCACGGCCAAAACCTGGAACGAGCTCCCAATCGACATAAGATTCGCTCCCACCCTGCACATCTTCAGGAAGACCCTCAAGACCTAGCTCTTCGACTGACCAGAGCTGCTCCCCCCGCCCCCCCTCCCCCAGCACCTTGAGACCCTCACGGGTGAGTAGTGCTCTTTAAAGATTCCCTGATTCATTGATCCACTGAAATATAAATCCCAATATATCCTATGGGATTTGTATTTCGGTGGATGGGATATCCTGTTATCGTTGTGACAGAGTAACCTATCCACCAAGATCTACATCTGGCCCTTTGATCCAGAGCAAGAGAGAAAGGCATCAAAGGGGCAAGGGAATAGGCAGAGAAAGACGGATAAACAGTGACTAAGAGAAAAAGCAGTGAGGAAAAAGAGCAAGCAAGGGTGAAACAAAGGGGCCAAGAGTTGCAGGTAGAAAAGAGAAGCGTGAGGTGAAATCACAATTCTTCAACATTTATAATTGGTGACCCTGGCATTTGGCAGTGGCACCACTGAACTTCTGAGAATAATTTGACAAGTGAAGCTCTGGGCTGCCTTACACAAGGGGTAGTCCCAGTCCTGATTCTATGTGTTCCCTTGTAAATGACACCCAATATATTTTTTTATAATCTTGCAATGTTTCCTGAATTCAGTATAACCTTTTGTGAGCATATCATTCTTTATTATAAGAGGTGCTGGCTTTTTCCAAAAAGTAACAGTTGTGATATATGCACTTTTCAGTCTATACTTTTTTTGATTTGTTTTATTATTTATTTATTCAGCTCTTTGATGTGTGTTGATTATACCAATGCACCATCTCACCACCTACATAAGAAATATTTATTCTTGTCCTGCTACCAGATCTTCCTTAATCTATGGAAATTATGTTCCTTCTGTAGCCTCCGAAGTCAATGGAGGGAGTACCTAATAATGTAACATAGTTTCAGGGGGCAGTTAGGGAGATATGAGGAAGATATCAACAGGAAGGACAGTGCAGTTTAGTTTAGCAGCAAATTAACGACTCAAGTGCCAAACTGCATGAAGCGGATGATAAAGGCCAGTAGGTAAAGAAAGGAGGTTACAGAGGCTTCTACTTGAGCATGTGAAAGGGTTATCTTGTGGGACAATTGGGCAATTGATAAGGAACCAACTGTGCCCCATTCAATTCCTCTTTGATTGAAAAAAAAATTAATGACAGTTTGATATCCTTCCTCTGTAAATTTTCCCTTCCATTACGTAGTGGGCACACTCCCTGTTTGAGCCACTGTCCACCTTTAAGGAGGTCTGCCGGGCACAAAGAACACAGTGCTCCCTATTACAATTAATGCACTAGACTCAGGGCAGTCGCAAACTCACTAATTCCCTGGGGGCAGCTCATTGAGTGAAATACAGAGTGGCTGCTTACAAGCCACTCTGTGTTTCCCAAAAATGGAAAATTATGCCAACTGAGATGAAGTGCATTTCAGATTCACAAAGTGGTTTGGGCCCAGTCTCCATGTAACGTAGACTTAGAAGAATTTTTAAAGAAAAATGTCTGAGTAGGTAAAGTTCAACAGGCTGAGGTAGCCGATGGTGTCTGAGGAAAAAGCGTCGTCATCGGGGACCAAATGAGCAAAGTCACAGTGAAGAGTTCTACGTTCTGACTTAGTCTCTATTTTGAAAGTTGAAATCTCCAGCAGGACCAAACTGCAAGCTGTAGCTCCTGTTTGCTCCACAAGGCAGAATACTCCTTCTGTGGGGAGCCGCTGAACAGGATTTGCTGATGCAGAGAAGAAGGTAGCGGGAGCTGCCGCAAAGTCAAGCTGACCTGTGATGCACCTTGGACGAATTGACGAGCTGGTAGGTCCCAGTCTCCTCTCGGTACTCAGAACATGCTTTGGCAGAAAAAATTCTAGGTCCCAAGTTTTGGATTTGAGCTATCTGGGCACATTCTGCACTACTTCCAAGGGCCCAGGCCTGGAGGGAAAGCACGTGGAAGGTCAGAACTCACTCAAGCTGGGTCTAGGTGTGGGTTCAAGATGGTTGGAGACTTTTCTGTCCCTGAGGCTCTGATCAGGAGGCCAGCCAACTAGCCCTTTGAATCACTCTGAAAGTACTGAGTTCAAGCAAAAAAAAACAGGTCTCAAGCAGCAGGGAAGTCCTCTGAGGGTAAAGAACAGGCTTCAGACAGCAGGGCAACAGTCCTCTTGTTGCATCATGGCAGTCCTCTGAAGTACACAGCAGGCCACAGGCAGCACCGCAGTCCTCTAAGAGTCCTTCAGCAGGTCCAGAAGTGTACTGAAGAGTAGATCTGAGGGTCCTATTTTTACTTCTGATGCCAGCTTTGAAGTGAAAGACACTTCTTGAGGTCCCCCAACCACCACAGACGTTTCTGGAATAGGCTAGTGTGAAGTTCTTTGTGTGTGGGCTGAGGCAGGATCTTTGAGGATCAAATAGGGCTGTTCTCAGAGTGGTGGGGTGGTGGGGCCAGGTGGGGGATTTTTAGAGATGACCTCGAGGAAAAACTAATTATTTATTTAATTTTCCCTCGTGGTTGTCTCTTGAAATCCCCCTCACCCGGCCCCACCACTCCACCGCTCTTACCTGCAGCGGCTGTGGCAGTCTCAGCCCCTCCCCATCCTGCTGTGAATGGCCTATTCTGCAAACACCCAGTCCCTCTAGTGTGTGGCTGTGTGGGAGGAATACACAACGGCCAACTACCAATCACACCTAGTCAAGTGACCAAGGAAAGAGGCTGCAGTCATTAAATGGTTAGGACAAGAAAATGGCAACTTTCTGCAATTGGAATTTTCTGAATTGTGACTTAAAATACAAATTTATCATTAAAGAGGATTTTAAATTACAATATAGACACAAAACACAACATTTCTACCTGCTCCCAAACACATTTGATCAATTATTAAATGTAATAAGGTAACTCATTGTTATCCTATGGAAGAGGTAGGCCTCACAGTAGTAAAAACACATTCAGGAGTTTTTGAATACCAGACCATGTAAAACTTAAAAGTACATGTCCAACTTTTTAAATAATATGCGCCGAGCCCTATGGGCTGTTAGGGTCTACCTTAGGAGTAACTTATATGTAATAAAAAGGGAGTTATAGGCCTGGCAAAATGTTTATTTGCCAAGTCGAATTGGCAGTTTTAAACCTGCATACAGGCTGCAATGGAAGGCCTGGGGCATGTTTTAAGGGGCTACTTAAGTAAATTAAAAATGCCAATAAGGTGTATGTCAATTTTTATCATGTTTTATGGAGTGGGCACAAGCACTTTAGCACTGGTTAGCAGAGGTAAAGTGTGCAGAGTCCTAAGGCCAATAAAAATGAATTCAGAAAAACATGTGGGATGTAGGCAAAACGTTTGGGGGGAGACCACCCTAAAGCTGACAGGTCTAACAGTAAATATGCAATTTTGTTAATGCTTTCAACAGGAGATGAGGGCATATTGCTCTCACTCACAGGCCCTTGCCACCAGCTTTCAGCTGGCAGTAAATGCCCAAAACAAAGCAAAGCTCAATTGGTATTAATGCGTTGAAAAAAGGACTAAACCCATTTGCATGTGTAAACCTCATTTTTAACATCATATACACAGAGAGCAAATAATTTTGATGCCTGAAGCAAATGCTGTTGGCGCTGAGAATTTCATGGTGTGTGATTTATATTACACAGGGGAGTGAATTATCGAGTGAGTATGAGGGTTAACTAAGAGGGAAACAATTACATCACTTCTTTGACTCCAGAAGTCTGCTTTCTTACTGAAACCTGGATGAACTCTATAACGCTACCCGAGATTACGCTGGAAATTCCGGAGAATTATCAGATACCTAGACTAGACAGAGGTGTAAAAACAGGGGGTGGGATTGCCATTGTTTTTCAAAACTCTATCAAAGTCACAATGGTGGATACTTTAGTTACAGATTGGATTGTACCAGGCATTTTCAAAATTTAATGGTCACCTAAAGATTGCTGGAAAGGCGCACTTTTATATCGTCTTCCAGGATCAAAAAATGAGTTCAGCCAGCTTACATTCAAAATCATAGCCACCCATGTTCTGTCAGCCCAACATTTTCTTTTGTTAGGTGACTTCAATTATCATGGCAAAGACCCTTCAGACTCAGTGGTTGCCCAGCTTATTGATGATTTAGAAAAGCTGGGCTTATATCAAATCATTAAAGGCCCTGCTCATATGGCGGACCACACATTGGATTTGCTGTTCACCAGTTCTAACCCTGTCACCTGTGATTCACCCTTACCTCTGATCTGGATGGGCCATTGTATGATCCATTTTCAGATCCAAAAACTGATGGAATTGGAAAAAATAATGTAGACAAGAAGACAGTGTCAAGACAATGTTGACTGCTCTTCCCTGATTCTTTTTCTGGTGTCTTTGAACCGTTTATAGGATCCAAGGTTGCAGAAGTAAATCAGGCTCTGATAGACCTTGATAAGTCCTTAATTACGGCTTTTGACAGTATTCCTCCACTAAACTGAGATCCCATTCTCCCTGGTACACCACTGAGCTGAAGCAAGAAAAATCCACTTGCAAAATTTAGAGAGTCTATGGCGACTGAACAAAAATCAAAGCAATAAACACGCCTATAAAGTGGCCATCACTGCGTATCACTGTAATATTAAGTTGGCCCAACTGATATACATCACTAAACAAATGAACAAAAACAGGCAGGTAATCAAAAGTATTTTTTAAGGTTCTTAATGTCTTTATTAAGCCCCACGCCTGTGCACATCAACTCAGGCCTCACAGAACTTCTGTGAGCCCCTTGCGGACTTTTTTGAGGCCAAAATACAAAATATATATTAGAATTTTGTCATCTGCCAGGATTAGCGCAAAGATGTGTCTAATGCCAACTCACTCCCACCTAATTGTGATTACAGTCTGGAAAATGTTCAACCATTTACTCTTCAACAGATCCAGAAGGCCTTAGAAAAGGCTAAATCAGGCTCACCTTCAGATACATGCCTACCAAGGATCATTTCCCTACTCGCTAATCAGCTTGTACCCGCAATTCAGTCACTGTTAAATTTAACAGTGGAAACCAGAAAAATTCCCCTAGCATGGAAGTCAGCCCAGGTGCTACCCATTTAAAAGAAAGCCAATCTGGATACCAAAAACCTATCCAATTATCGTCCTATTTCATTGTTGCCCCTTCTAGGTAAGCAACTAGAAAACCTAATAAATAGACAACTCAGAGCCTATCTTGAGGTGAACAAAGTACTAGACCCTTCTCAATCAGGGTTTAGGTCTTTCCATAGACCGCATTGTTAGCAGTCACCGAATCATTAAGACTTTCTATTGAGACATGATCATCACCGATGTTAGTGCTGCTGGATTTGTCAGCAGCTTTTGATACTGTGTCGCATACTAGGCTGCTACAGATACATACAGATACAGATAAATAGGCATCTATGGGACTGTTCTTAAGTGGTACCAAGATTTTGGGGGAAACTGAACTCAAACAATTGTTCTTGGCCCTTTTAAGTCTTGTTCTATGTGGATTGATAAGGGCGTTCCACAGGGCTCTTGTTTGAGTCCTACACTTTTCAACATTTACATGACACCTCTTGCAAAGACATTTGGCTTTGAAATAATATCATATGCTGATGACCCACAGCTTATCTTCTCTTATGATAAAGATTGTGACAAAGCTTTGCAAAGGGAATGATAGCAATCTCTGCATGGATGATTATTACTTGCCTACAGATGAATGTAGAGAAAACAGAAATTATGTTGTTTGGCAAGGCTCAACAGCTTTGGTCGGACGATTGGTGGCTGCCAGAACTGGGTGCTGTCCCCACCCCTAGGCAGGTAGTTAAGAACCTTGGAGTAAAAATAGATCAAGTCTTATCAATGAAAGATCATGTTCTAGTTACCTCGGGCACTTGCTTTAATACAATGTGATTAATGAGGAAAGTTTTTTCATTTCTCCCCTTCGCAGCTAGGAAAACTTTGGTTCAGGCACTGATAATTAGCAGGTTGGACTACTGCAAGGCTTTATTGGCCTCTGGAAATGAGACCCGTGTGGCCAAATTACAGGTGGTCCAAAACACAGCAGCTAGGATTGTCTGTAACCTTCCTTTGGGTTTGGCTTCTATACCTCTGCTGAAATCTCTTCACTGGTTACCAGTAAAACAAAGAAGCATTTTTAAAGCTTTTTGCCTGACATATAACTCCTTGACTGGCAAAGGTGCTGGCTACCTGCAGAAGAAACTTAGGCGTTACTCCCCAGCTCGAAATCTGAGATCATAGGACAAAGCTTGGCTTATTGTACCTCGTATTCGTTGAGCTAGACGTGGAGGCAGAGCTTTTTCCCATCTAGCCCCTCTATTTTGGAATAATTTACATTTCTATCTCCGCAGCTGTATGGTTTACAGCAATTTCAGTTTTTGTTTGAAATTGAGTTTCTCCTTTCATTCCTGAGACTGTCTCAGCGCCGAGATACCACCTCACGGGGTGCTTTGTGTGCCCTATGAAATTAAAATGAACTTAACAAAAAGAGGAAAGAAAAGAAAACTTGAAAAGATAAAACCAAGGATGACATTTTCATATTTCTCATAATACTTCATATTATTGATACTATTGAAGTCATGAAGCCTAATATGCTGCTAGATATTGTTGGAAAAGATATTTGTCCAAAACCTGATATCTTATCCTTGCATTTAGCATACTTCTGGGAGAACTGGTTTCTCCTAGTCAGTCATTCAGACAACCCAGAATAAGTTTGCAAACTTTGGGGCAGATTTACAAGAAAGTGACGCATCTGTAGAGATGTGTCACTTTCCCTGCGCCACACTGAGAAACACTTGCGCCACCATGGATGCGCCATATTTACAATATGGCGCACCATGGCGCAAGGATTGACAGATGCGTCAGAAATTCTGACTCATCTGTTGGGGCAAAAGTCACACATTGCTGGAGTCGTGTCGCAAGCATGACGCAACTCCAGCAAAGCTTTTTGAGACCTATTCCCACTACACTGCGTCACTTCTTACGCCTGCTTCAAGCAGGCGTAAGGTTTTGACGCAGTGGCGTCCTAGAAGTGACGCAGTGAAATCTGGTAGATTTCACTGAGACACTTTTATGAGGCCTTCCTGCGTGGGAACGCCCACCCTGCAGACATTATACCTGACGCAGGTATAATGTGACGCAGGGCTTTACAACGTGACGCATCTCCCTAGATGCGTCACGTTGTAAATAGGCCGCATTGTTTGCGCCGCAGTTGCGTCAAAAAAGTGACGCAGCTGCAGCGCAAAAGTCACGCAAGGGGCTTGTAAATCTGCCCCTAAGAGTGATAGATGTCAGTGGCTAATAAACGCACTTTTAAAGTGACGCCACATTTGCTTGGAACCATTAAAGACAAATAAATAATTCTGCTTCACCTAATCTTAGCTACTTCCAGTGTCTTCATCCTAAAATGAAATCACTTGCTGCAGGATCCCTGTTTGGTGTCCATGATTACGTGAAAGGTGTCTTCTCCAATGCATAAGCCAATATTGATTCTCCTATTTTCATCACCTCAGTATTGTATTATTTGATATCTATCTCACTTGCAAATCCTCCCCCACAATGCTCCTCCTTATTCACTTGAGAAAAGATCGGTATAGATATTTCCCGACCTTTACATTCACTCCCTCTCACAACTATTGTAATTATCCACATTAATCTGTGTTCCAGTTGAAGTGTATCCTTGCAACGTCACAGATGCTTGCTAGTGGCAACTCCGCATGCAGAGAATCTTCAGCACATGAACATTACCCTAGGGCTTGGAGATGGTAATGATTTTATTATCTACCCACAGCAGATCTACACGCCTTCGAGTGCATCTTTGCAACAAACAAAGAATGCAGCATCCGACAAGGGAACATACTCCCGGTTTTTGCCTAGATGTGTATTAAAACTACAGCTATTTTTTATGAGTGCATCGTTTATTGTTTAATGGGGATCAGAGGAAAAATGTCCTTCTCAGAAGACTTAAATATATCAATATTTCGCCGTGCCTAGCCCTTTGTGAATCACTACACATGTGTATTGGGATGTGCTCTTATTTTGCTCCAGGTAAGTGATGATTTAGAAGCATAAGGAGAAGAAAGAATGTGCATTAAAATCAGAGTAGTGTGATGGGAGCGATGCAATCAATAGATTCTCATACAGTTTGTTCTCTGTGTTTAACACTAATATAGTTTCAAAACGTTGAATGTAAACTGATTACAGCATCCTCTTTTGGAAGTCTGGTCAGTATAGGACCCAATTCATAAAGGAATGCGTGAACTTAATCGCCCACTAATGGTAGCTATTAAAATGTGAATTTTCACATAAATTGATTAACTCACATGGAAAATTACCCCAATATGGTATCATTTTACTTGTAAGCAAATCTGCTCGCTGGGGCATTTTCTCACTCGGGCATATTGTGACAACTGGACGGTGTGGATTGCTTCCTAATTAGGTCAACACCTACCACAAAGTTACACGTTTTTTCGTGTTGCAAGATTTTCAAATATAGATGCGGTTGAAGAGTGATTCCATTTAGGGGCAGAATTTAGTCCTTATCCTGGAAGAGAATCGGGATGTAGCACCTCAGAATTAGTCACAGGGGAAGGGTTTTCTCCATGGGAAGAAATATTTCAAAACTCTTTTTCTCACAAGTGTAAATGTTCACCTATTGGAACTAATATTAAATTCACAAATAGTTTCATAAGTAGTCCTGGTAAATTGCCACTATCCTTGGAGGAGTCCTTTACATTTCATAATAGCCAGAAATTTAGTCAGATGTAGGCGTACACCCCTTAGACATGCATTTATGGCTATCCCAAGTAAAAGCTTAATGGCTGTGTACCCGTTATCACTACAAGAAGGGTTGCATTTGCAGAGATCCAGTTAAGTTAATGCATTTTGCTACTTTTAAAGAATGTGTTCATTTGTTCAACTCCTCTGCTTTTCTTTACTATATTTGCATAGTTGAATGTAAAGGATTTGAAGACCAAAATGTCATCATACAAATATACTGTGACCTAAATATAAAGAAGCATAATATCGTGATGGTAAGTTTACTTTTTCTATTTTTACCTTGAGGATGTGTTATTTATATATATATACACGTAACACTGCAACTCAAAGTGAACTATGGGAATTGTAGTATTTCATATGCAGGCACGTGACTTTTATCACCATTCAAAACACCTGGGACATTGCATAAGTGATTTCTCATCCTTCGATAAAGGCATTCCACCGAAACGCATCAGGGTTAATCACGCTTGCCGTTGCCTGCGCCAATTGAATAAATGCTCTTTTCCGGACACGGGTTGTGGCATTCTTTGTTTGGACTTTAATTACGGGATTCCCTGTCCCCCGCAAGCCACGGCCGCCCTGCAGGGTTGGGGGCCCCCGACGACAGTGTTGTTTTGAAGTGTTTAAATGAGGGGGGCATGACCCGCTCGCTGCAAGCCTTGGGATTACCGGCGACATTTGCGGCAGGATCCGGACACAGCACAGATTGACATTGTTGTGGCACAGTAAGGATTGTTTCATGCGCACCAGCTCTTTTATGGATATGTTATACTTACCTTTAACAACTTACCCGAGTTTTGTAGTGTTAGAAATGTCACTGGGACATTACACATATTCCACTGCAACTTAAAGTGAACTATGGGAATTGTAGTATTTCGTATGCAGGCAAGTGACTATTATCACCATTCAAAACACATGGGACATTGCACAAGTGATTTCTCATCCTTCGATGAAGGCATTCTGCCGAAACGCGTCAGAGTTAATCATGCTTGCTGTTGCCTGCGCCAATTGAAAAAATGCTCTTTTCCGGACCCGGGCTGTGGCATCCTTTGTTTGGACTTTAATTACGGGAATCCCTGTCTCCTGCAAGCCACGGCCGCCCTGCAGGATTGGGGGCCCCCGACGACAGTGTTGTTTTGAATTGTTTAAATGAGGGGGGCATGACCCGCTCGCTGCAAGCCTTGGCATTACCGGCGACATTTGCGGCATTGGTGATAAAGGGTGCCGAGGGAGGTCGATAACTCTGCTTGGCAGGATCCGGACACAGCGGAGATTGACATTGTTGTGGCACAGTAAGGATTGTTTCATGTGCACCAGCTCTTTTATGGATATGTTATACTTACCTTTAACAACTTGCCCGAGTTTTGCAGTGTTAGAAACGTCACTGGGACATTACACATATTCCACTGCAACTCAAAGTGAACTATGGGAATTGAAGTATTTCGTATGCAGGCACGTGACTTTTATCACCATTCAAAACACCTGGGACATTGCACAAGTGATTTCTCATCCTTCGATGTAGGCATTCTGTCGAAACGCGTCAGGGTTAATCACGCTTGCTGTTGCCTGCGCCAATTGAATAAATGCTCTTTTCCGGACCCGGGCTGTGGCATCCTTTGTTTGGACTTTAATTACGGTAATCCCTGTCTCCGGCAAGCCACGGCAGCCCTGAAGGGTTGAGGGGCCCCCAACGACAGTGTTGTTTTGAAGTGTTTAAATGAGGGAGGCATGACCCGCTCGCCTCGCTGCAAGCCTTGGGATTACCGGCGACATTTGCGGCATCAGTGAGAAAGGGAGCCGAGGGAGGTTGATACCTCTGCTTGGCAGGATCCAGACACAGCGCAGATTGACATTGTTGTTGCACAGTAAGGATTGTTTCATGTGCACCAGCTCTTTTCTGGATATGTTATACTTACCTTTAACAACTTGCCCGAGTTTTGCAGTGTTAGAAACGTCACTGGGACATTACACATATTCCACTGCAACTTAAAGTGAACTATGGGAATGGTAGTATTTCGTATGCAGGCACGTGACTTTTATCACCATTCAAAACACCTGGGACATTGCACAAGTGATTTCTCATCCTTCGATGAAGGCATTCTGCCGAAACGCGTCAGGGTTAATCACGCTTGCTGTTGCCTGCCCCAATTGAATAAATGCTCTTTTCCGGACCCGGGCTGTGGCATCCTTTGTTTGGACTTTAATTACGAGAATCCCTGTCTCCCGCAAGCCACGGCCGCCCTGCAGTGTTGGGGGCCCCCGACGACAGTGTTGTTTTGAAGTGTTTAAATGAGGGAGGCATGACCCGCTCGCCTCGCTGCAAGCCTTGGGATTACCGGCGACATTTGCGGCATTAGTGAGAAAGGGAGCCGAGGGAGGTCGATACCTCTGCTTGGCAGGATCCAGACAGCGCAGATTGACATTGTTGTGGCACAGTAAGGATTGTTTCATGTGCACCAGCTCTTTTCTGGATATGTTATACTTACCTTTAACAACTTGCCCGAGTTTTGCAGTGTTAGAAACGTCACTGGGACATTACACATATTCCACTGCAACTTAAAGTGAACTATGGGAATGGTAGTATTTCGTATGCATGCACGTGACTTTTATCACCATTCAAAACACCTGGGACATTGCACAAGTGATTTCTCATCCTTCGATGAAGGCATTCTGCCGAAACGCGTCAGGGTTAATCACGCTTGCTGTTGCCTGCCCCAATTGAATAAATGCTCTTTTCCGGACCCGGGCTGTGGCATCCTTTGTTTGGACTTTAATTACGGGAATCCCTGTCTCCCGCAAGCCACGGCCGCCCTGCAGTGTTGGGGGCCCCCGACGACAGTGTTGTTTTGAAGTGTTTAAATGAGGGGGGCATGACCCGCTCACCTCGCTGCAAGCCTTGGGATTACCGGAGACATTTGCGGCATTGGTGAGAAAGGGAGCCGAGGGAGGTCGATACCTCTGCTTGGCAGGATCCAGACACAGCGCAAATTGACATTGTTGTGGAACAGTAAGGATTGTTTCATGTGCACCAGCTCTTTTATGGATATCTTATACTTACCTTTAACAACTTGCCCGAGTTTTGCAGTGTTAGAAACGTTACTGGGACATTACACATATTCCACTGCAACTCAAAGAGAACTATGGGAATTGTAGTATTTCGTATGCAGACACGTGACTTTTATCACCATTCAAAACACCTGGGACATTGCACAAGTGATTTCTCATCCTTCGATGAAGGCATTCTGCCGAAACGCGTCAGGGTTAATCACGCTTGCTGTTGCCTGCGCCAATTGAATAAATGCTCTTTTCCGGACCCGGGCTGTGGCATCCTTTGTTTGGACTTTAATTACGGGAATCCCTGTCTCCCGCATGCCACGGCAACCCTGCAGGGTTGGGGGCCCCCGACGACAGTGTTGTTTTGAAGTGTTTAAATGAGGGGGGCATGACCCGCTCGCCTCGCTGCAAGCCTTGGGATTACTGGCGACATTTGCGGCATTGGTGAGAAAGGAAGCCGAGGGAGGTCGATACCTCTGCTTGGCAGGATCCAGACACAGCGCAAATTGACATTATTGTGGCACAGTAAGGATTGTTTCATGTGCACCAGCTCTTTTCTGGATATGTTATACTTACCTTTAACAACTTGCCCGAGTTTTGCAGTGTTAGAAACGTCACTAGGACATTACACATATTCCACTGCAACTCAAAGAGAACTATGGGAATTGTAGTATTTCGTATGCAGGCAAGTGACTTTTATCACCATTTAAAACACCTGGGACATTGCACAAGTGATTTCTCATCCTTCGATAAAGGCATTTCACCGAAATGCGTCAGGGTTACTCACGCTTGCTGTTGCCTGCGCCAATTGAATAAATGCTCTTTTCCGGACCAGGGCTGTGGCATCCTTTGTTTGGACTTTAATTACGGTAATCCCTGTCTCCCGCAAGCCACGGCAGCCCTGCAGGTTTGAGGGGCCCCCAACGACAGTGTTGTTTTGAAGTGTTTTAATGAGGGGGGCATAACCCGCTCGCCTCGCTGCAAGCCTTGGGATTACCGGCGACATTTGCGGCATTGGTGAGAAAGGGAGCCAAGGGAGGTCGATACCTCTGCTTGGCAGGATCCAGACACAGCGCAAATTGACATTGTTGTGGCACAAAAGGATTGTTTCATGTGCACCAGCTCTTTTCTGGATATGTTATACTTACCTTTAACAACTTGCCTGAGTTTTGCAGTGTTAGAAACGTCACTGGACATTACACATATTCCACTGCAACTCAAAGAGAACTATGGGAATAGTAGTATTTCGTATGCAGGCACGTGACTTTTATCACCATTTAATCGCTTCACCGCGATCGGAATTCCGCCCAGGTGTTGGACATTCCGATCGCGGGTGTGGTCGTGACGAGTTCAGCTCGTCATGCGCACACACCAACCGCGCAGCATGACGAGCTGAGCTCATCATGAGCATCGAAGGGGTTAAAACACCTGGGACACTGCACAAGTGATTTCTCATCCTTCAATAAAGGCATTCCGCCAAAATGCGTCAGGGTTAATCACGCTTGCTGTTGCCTGCGCCAATTGAATAAATACTCTTTTCCGGACCCGGTCTATGGCATTCTTTGTTTGGGCTTTAATTACAGGAGTCCCTGTCTCCCGCAAGCCACGGCTGCCCTGCAGGTTTGGGGGCCCCCAACAACAGTGTTGTTTTGAAGTGTTTAAATGAGGGGGGCATGACCCGCTCGCCTCGCTGCAAGCCTTGGGATTACCAGCGACATTTGCGGCATTGGTGAGAAAGGGAGTCGAGGGAGGTCGATACCTCTGCTTGGCAGGATCCAAACACAGCGCAGATTGACATTGTTGTGGCACAGTAAGGATTGTTTCATGTGCATCAGCTCTTTTATGGATATGTTATACTTACCTTTAACAACTTGCCCGAGTTTTTCAGTGTTAGAAACGTCAGTGGGACATTACACATATTCCACTGCAACTTAAAGTGAATCATGGTAATTGTAGTATTTCGTATGCAGGCACGTGACTTTTATCACCATTCAAAACACCTGGGACATTGCACAAGTGATTTCTCATCCTTTGATGAAGGCATTCTGCCGAAACGCGTCAGGGTTAATCACGCTTGCTGTTGCCTGCGCCAATTAAATAAATGCTCTTTTCCGGACCCGGGCTGTGGCATCCTTTGTTTGGACTTTAATTATGGGAATCCCTGTCTCCCGCAAGCCACAGCCGCCCTGCAGGGTTGGGGGCCCCCGACGACAGTGTTGTTTTGAAGTGTTTAAATGAGGGGGGCATTAACCGCTCGCCTCGCTGCAAGCCTTGGGATTACCGGCGACATTTGCGGCATTGGTGAGAAAGGGAGCCGAGGGAGGTCGATACCTCTGCTTAGCAGGATCCGGACACAGCGCAGATTGACATTGTTGTGGCACAGTAAGGATTGTTTCATGTGCACCAGCTCTTTTCTGGATATGTTATACTTAACTTTAACAACTTGCCCGAGTTTTGCAGTGTTAGAAACGTCACTGGGACATTACACATATTCCACTGCAGCTAAAAGTGAACTATGGGAATTGTAGTATTTCGTATGCAGGCATGTGACTTTTATCACCATTCAAAACACCTGGGACATTGCACAAGTGATTTCTCATCCTTCGACAAAGGCATTCCGCCGAAACGCGTCAGGGTTAATCACGCTTGCTGTTGCCTGCGCCAATTGAATAAATGCTCTTTTCCGGACCCGAGCTGCGGCAGTCTTTGTTTGGACTTTAATTACGGGAATCCCTGTCTCCCGCAAGCCACGGTCGCCCTGCAGGGTTGGGGGCCCCCGACGACAGTGTTGTTTTGAAGTGTTTAAATGAGGGGGCATGACCCGCTCGCTGCAAGCCTTGGGTTTACCGGCGACATTTGCGGCATTGGTGAGAAAGGGAGCCGAGGGTGGTCGATACCTCTGCTTGGCAGGATCCGGACACAGCTCAGATTGACATTGTTGTGGCACAGTAAGGATTGTTTCATGTGCACCAGCTCTTTTCTGGATATGTTATACTTACCTTTAACAACTTGCCCGAGTTTTGCAGTGTTAGAAACGTCACTGGGATATTACACATATTCCACTGCAACTTAAAGTGAACTATGGGAATGGTAGTATTTCGTATGCAGGCACGTGACTTTTATCACCATTCAAAACACCTTGGACATTGCACAAGTGATTTCTCATCCTTCGATGAAGGCATTCTGCCGAAACGCGTCAGGGTTAATCATGCTTGCTGTTGCCTGCGCCAATTGAATAAATGCTCTTTTCCGGACCCGGGCTGGGGCATTCTTTGTTTGGACTTTAATTACGGGAATCCCTGTCTCCCGCATGCCACGGCAGCCCTTCAGGGTTGGGATCCCCCAACGACAGTGTTATTTTGAAGTGTTTAAATGAGGGGGGCATGACCCGCTCGCCTCGCTGCAAGCCTTGGGATTACCGGCGACATTTGCGGCATTGGTGAGAAAGGGAGCCGAGGGATGTCGATACCTCTGCTTGGCAGGATCCAGACACAGCGCAAATTGACATTGTTGTGGAACAGTAAGGATTGTTTCATGTGCAGCAGCTCTTTTCTGGATATGTTATACTTACCTTTAACAACTTGCCCGAGTTTTGCAGTGTTAGAAACGTTACTGGGACATTACACATATTCCACTGCAACTCAAAGAGAACTATGGGAATTGTAGTATTTCGTATGCAGACACGTGACTTTTATCACCATTCAAAACACCTGGGACATTGCACAAGTGATTTCTCATCCTTCGATGAAGGCATTCTGCCGAAACGCGTCAGGGTTAATCATGCTTGCTGTTGCCTGCGCCAATTGAATAAATGCTCTTTTCCAGGCCCGGGCTGTGGCATTCTTTGTTTGCATTTTAAGTACAGGAATCCCTGTCTCACGCAAGCCACGGCCGCTCTGCAGGTTTGGGGGCCCTCGACGACAGTGTTGTTTTGAAGTGTTTAAATGAAGGGGGCATGACCCGCTCGCCTCGCTGCAAGCCTTGGGATTACCGGCGACATTTGCGGCACTGGTGAGAAAGGGAGCCGAAGGAGGTCGATACCTCTGCTTGGCAGGATCTGAACACAGCGCAGATTGACATTGTTGTGGCACAGTAAGGATTTTTTCATGTACACCAGCTCTTTTATGGATATGTTATACTTCCCTTTAACAACTTGCCCGAGTTTTGCAGTGTTAGAAACTTCACTGGGACATTACACATATTCCACTGCAACTTAAAGTGAACTATGGGAATTGTAGTATTTCGTATGCAGGCACGTGACTTTTATCACCATTCAAAACACCTGGGACATTGCACAAGTGATTTCTAATCCTTCGATGAAGGCATTCGCCGAAACGCGTCAGGGTTAATCACGCTTGCTGTTGCCTGCGCCAATTGAATAAATGCTCTTTTCCGGACCCGGGCTGTGGCATCCTTTGTTTGGACTTTAATTACGGGAATCCCTGTCTCCCGCATGCCATGGCAGCCCTGCAGGGTTGGGAGCCCCCGACGACAGTGTTGTTTTGAAGTGTTTAAATGAGGGGGGCATAACCCGCTCGCCTCGCTGCAAGCCTTGGGATTACCGGCGACATTTGCGGCATTGGTGAGAAAGGGAGCCAAGGGAGGTCGATACCTCTGCTTGGCAGGATCCAGACACAGCGCAAATTGACATTGTTGTGGCACAGTAAGGATTGTTTCATGTGCACGTCAATTCATCATGGAATTGCTGGCAGCCATCTTGGGACCAATATAAATGATAGTACCCCATTGAAATGCATTGTAGTGAATCGAAGATTTTGAGGGTTACCAAAAGGAGAACTATAAAGGGTGATAACAGACTTTAGTTACATTAGAATTCATTTGTTGATGGTACCATACTAATTTCAGGAATTGTGGTGTGTTCTAAGGTGATTTTACCCTGTGAAAAACCTTCTGCTTGGATATCATGAATCATGTTTGAGAGAAAACTATTTTCACATGCTTGTCCCATACAGTTTTGGAAGGTGCTCCAGAAGCTAAAATGAGAGCATATTTTCTGTAAATTCACATTATCTTTCTCAGTCATGTGAGAATGAAGTCTGACATTCTCAGTAAAACATGTACATCCAACAAGTGCAGAGACTGTCAGTTGATTCCTTTGTGTTCTACTGCAGCTTCCCAGAGTGTTCTAAAGAACAACTAGAGTGCTAACAGCCTTACTTATGACAAAAGTATGGCACACCTGAAGCCATCTTGATTGGAATAAACTGGTAACACTTAAAACATTTAATTTAAAAAGGAACAAAATGATGGGGTTCATTTTGTCATAAAAATTATGGTTAGTGCTGTAGAAAGAAAAATTCGGACATGTTTCAAGTGTGATCTCAAATATCTTCCTGTTATATTTCAACAGGAGCAGTCTGTCAGTTGATGCCTTTGTGTTCTACTGCAGCTTCCCAGAGTGTTCTAAAGAACAACTAGAGCGCTAACAGTCTTACTTATGACAAAAGTATGGCACACCTGAAGCCATCTTGATTGGAGTAAACTAGTAACACTTAAAACATTTAATTTAAAAAGGAACAAAATGAGGGGGTTCATTTTGCCATAGAAATTATGGTTAGTGCTGTAGAAAGAAAAATTAGGACATGTTTTAAGTGAGATCTCAAATATCTTCCTGTTATATTTCAACAGGAGCAGCCTGTCAGTTGATGCCTTTGTGTTCTACTGCAGCTTCCCAGAGTGTTCTAAAGAACAACTAGAGTGCTAACAGCCTTACTTATGACAAAAGTATGGCACACCTGAAGCCATCTTGATTGGAATAAACTGGTAACACTTAAAACATTGAATTTAAAAAGGAACAAAATGAGGGGGTTCATTTTGCCATAGAAATTATGGTTAGTGCTGTAGAAAGAAAAATTAGGACATGTTTTAAGTGAGATCTCAAATATCTTCCTGTTATATTTCAACAGGAGCAGCCTGTCAGTTGATGCCTTTGTGTTCTACTGCAGCTTCCCAGAGTGTTCTAAAGAACAACTAGAGTGCTAACAGCCTTACTTATGACAAAGGTATGGCACACCTGAAGCCATCTTGATTGGAATAAACTGGTAACACTTAAAACATTTAATTTAAAAAGGAACAAAATGAGGGGGTTCATTTTGCCATAGAAATTATGGTTAGTGCTGCAAAAGAAAATGTAGGGCATGTTTTAAGTGAGATCTCAAATCCTCTTCTATTTCATTAGAAAATTCTGACATGCAGACTGAAACAATCACTTTCAATACCAGCAGTAGACTTCCAGTTAACTCCTTGGTGAGCAGTAGCTTTACTACAGTGATCTAATGAACAACTAGAGTGCTAACATTCTGAATTTATGGCAAATGTGTGACACATCTGAATGCCTTCTTGATGGAATCAAAGTAAAAAACTGAAAGCATTTCCTACTGAGGAGACTGTAGTAAATGAGGAAATTAGGAAACTTAAAACAAATAAGTCTCCCAAGATGGCCACCAGAGAAAAAAGAGCCCAAATGTAGCACAAATATCACCCAGAGGTAGCCCACGTATAGCCCAATGACAGAAGTGTGCAAAACACTTTTTATTTTTGTTTTTTTGCAGTTTTATATAGTGCAGACTGGTCAGGTATTGGAGTGCTTTACATGAGCATTGGTTACATCACACAAGGACAAATTCATGTTGGTTGACCCCTACACTACCCAAACACCACTGCACTACCCTAAACCCTAAAACACTACCCCAGCACGACCCCTTCACTACCCAAACACAACTGCACTACCCTAAACTCAAAAACACTACCCCCAGCACGACCCCCTACACTACCCAAACACCACTGCACTATCCTAAACCCTAAATCTACCCCCTACACTACACAAATACCACTGCACTACCCTAAACCCTAAAACACTAGAACCCAGCACGACCCCCTACAGTACACAAACACCACTGCACTACCCTAAACCCTAAAACACTACCCCCTACACTACACAAACACCATTGCACTACCCTAAACCCTAAAACACTACCCCCAGCATGACCCCCTACACTACACAAACACCACTGCACTACCCTAAACCCTAAAACACTACCCCAGCACGACCCCCTACACTACCCAAACACCACTGCACTACCCTAAACCCTAAAACACTACCCCCAGCACGACTCCCTACACTACACAAACACCACTGGACTACCCTAAACCCTAAAACACTACCCCCAGCACGACTCCCTACACTACCTAAACACCACTGCACTACACTAAACCCTAAATCTACCCCCAGCTCGACCTCCCACACTACACAAACACCACTGCACTACCCTAAACCCTAAAACACTACCCCCAGCACGACCCCCTACACTACCCAAACACCACTGCACTACCCTAAACCCTAAAACACTAACCCCAGCATGACCCCCTACACTACCCAAACACCACTGCACTACCCTATACCCTAAAACACGACCCCGTACACTACACAAACACAACTGCACTATCCTAAACCCTAAAACACTACCCACAGCATGACCCCCTACACTACACAAACACCACTGCACTACCCTAAACCCTAAAACACTACCCCCTACACTACACAAACACGACTGCCCTACCCTAAACCCTAAAACACAACCCCCAGCATGACCCCCTACACTACACAAACACCACTGCACTACCCTAAACCCCCTACACTATACAAACACCACTGCATTACTCTAAACCCTAAAACACTACCCCCAGCAAGACCCCCTCACAACACAAACACCACTGCACTACCCTAAACCCTAAATCGACCCCCAGCACGACCCCCTACACTACCCAAACACCACTGCCATACCCTAAACCCTAAAACACTACCCCCAGCATGAACCCCTACACTACCCAAACACCACTGCACTACCCTAAACCTTAAAACACTACCCCCAGCACTACCCCCTACACTGCACAAACACCACTGCACTAACCTAAACCCTAAAACACTACCCCAGCACTACCCCTACACTACCCAAACACCACTGCACTAACATAAACCCTAAAACACTACCCCCAGCACAACCCCCTACACTACACAAACACCACTGCACTACCCTAAACCCTAAAACACTACCCCCAGCACGACTCCCTACACTACCCAAACACCACTGCACTACACTAAACCCTAAATCTACCCCCAGCACGACCCCCTACACTACTGCACTACCCTAAACCATAAAACACTACCCCCAGCATGACCCCCTACACTACACAAACACCACTGCACTACCCTAAACCCTAAAACACTACCACCAGCACTACACCCTACACTACACAAACACCACTGCACTACCCTAAACCCTAAAACACTAACCCAGCACGACCCCTACACTACCCATACACCACTGCACTACCCTAAAGCCTAAAACACTACCCCCAGCACGACCCCCTACACTACTGCACTACCCTAAACCCTAAAACACTACCGCCAGCACGACCCCCTACACTACCCAAACACCACTGCACTACCCTAAACCCTAAAACACTACCCCCAGCACGACCCCCTACACCACCCAAACACCACTGCACTACCCTAAACCCTAGAAAAGAAACCCCCACCCCATGCCCAATCCCCCTTACCTCTCACTCCTCGTGGTTCCTCTCTCCTCATGGTTCCTGCTTCACGTCGTCTCTGAGGGGCGGTGCACGTCGTTGTGAGGAAACGGAACAGCCTCTGTTTCCTTACAACGACATGTCTACATGTTTTTTAGAACGCATGGTCATTTACCATACATACCTTTACAACAAAATTTGTTGTAAAGGCATGCGTGGTAAATGACCATGCGTTCTAAAAATGCGTAGTAATGACTTCGTGATGTACAATGCATGCGTGGTAATGCATGCGTTGTAATGGTATCGCAAAGTAAAAAAGTCGTTGTAACGGCTGTTTACCGATCGAAGCTGGCCCCTGTTCTTCAGTGAGACGTTTATTTGATTAATTAGGAGGAAGGAATGTGTTTTTTACCGAAAAGTGCATTCCCGGCTGTTGTATTGTGAAAGTGTCCGCGTGGCCTGGTTTCACTTCCGGTGAGAGAGTGGAAGAGTCTGTTTGGATCTAAAGGAGTTCTGTTGTTGGACGGGGCCGGCGCGACATGTCATCAGAAAACATAGCTAATGGAAAGCGTCCTCCCTGAAGTGTGGAGCAGTGCCATGAGAGGTCAACGAGTGTGCGTCCCACCGCAGTATGACCGTACCGCGTGACCCATGTGCCACCTCCAGGGTACGGGAGGCAGAAGCGGCATCGCAGGTCCTCTTGAAGACCGTTGTAGCACTAATTCTACATTTTGGTACTAGGGCATTTTAACTTCGTTGTTCCTGCCAGATACAAAGAGAAGATCCTGTGTTATTCAGTGCCCTCGTTACCTTTTTTGTGGGTTGTGGTGCTTGTCACTTCGCTGCCCCGCCGGTCCACACGACTGGGCACCCCACCTCGTGTGCCATCTGCAGGGCCTCTGCCCTCGGATCACTGGTTTCGGTTTCTGGAGTGGCAACATAAACAGTTGCTCCCAAAGGACTAGCCTGAACACTTAGGTGAATATCCCCTGCACCAGCATTCCACGGAAATTCTTTCCTAGATCTCCCACGTCAATGAGGACGTCATAATAGCATGGCTCCGCTCGCGACACCGTATGACGTCATCGGAGCCATAAGAGAACCTCGTCGGCGTGCTGACGTCAGTTCCACCCATTTTTTCCATGCCACCGAGGCAAACAGGGGACCGAGACATTTTCACATGTATACATAGTATAATAAATATATATATATACACAGAAAAACCATAGGTTTCAGGCACGTTATAGTTAGAAATTAGCATTTAAAAAACCTTTGAAATTCACAGAAAAAACCATAGGTTTCAGGCACGTTATAGTTAGAAATTAGCATTTAAAAAACCTTAGAAAATCACTAAAAAACCATAGGTTTCAGGGGCGTTATAGTTAGTTGGACATTTCACTCGTACAAAACCATAGAAATTCCCCCATTATAGTTAGTTCAGCTAACTATAACTCGTGCGCCACGCAATGCACTGCTGATGACGTCACATATTACATCACTCATGACATGGTCAGTGACATCACTCATGACATCACTGATGACATCTCAAATTACATCACTGATGACATCATCCAGTGAATGTGTGTTTTTCTGAAAATTAAATATGTTTTATATATGTATATCTCAAGGTCGATGGAAGAATAAATGGGTATATAAGTGTCTAAATGGATGATTTTGTTTTGTAAAATTGATTGTATAACTGACTAAGTGTATCTTAGTGAATACATGGGTTAGTGAGTAATGTTTAAATATGAAAATAGCTGTATCAGTCTCTCACTTTGTGTATAAGTGGCTGCATGGGTTGGTGAGTAGCTACATGAGTGTCTATATGGGTTATTAGTTGGTTTTTTGAGTTTCAGTATGAGTGTCTGAGTGTCTGTATGGTTCGGTGGGGGGTATTACTTAGTGCATACATGCATGAATGAGTGACTCACTGTTTGTATGTGTTGAAGACAGCATGTGTGCAGGAATGTATAGGTGGATGAGTATGTGTATGGGTGTGTTAGTGAGTGAATGACTGTCTCAATAGTGTCTTTATGAGTAACTACATATGTTTTAAACTAGTATATGTGAGTATTGGTGTATGTAAGTGAGTATATGTGAGAGTGAGAGATTGGAAGAGTTCCTGTACAAATAAGTAGGTGTTTCTATAAGTGATTGTTTAAGAGAGTAAGTATGTGTAAGTTTCTATAGAAGTAAGTGTGGTAGTGTGTGTATAACTGTATATGCAAGTAAATGGATGTTTGATACTTTGTTTGCATGTGTGACTATGTGTGTGAGTAACTCTATGGATGAGTGGCGGTGTGTAACAGGATGTATAGGTGTATGAGTACATATGATGAGTGAGTACATGTATGAGTGACTGTATAGGGACTGTTGGTGAATGAGTGGATGTGTGTGTAGATCTTGGAATTACTGAATAGGTGTTTTGTAACTGGTATTGGTATGTCCATTGTTTTGAAAATGTTAGTTTGTATTTTTGAGTGTGTGTATCAAAGGTTATATTAGGGTGAGAGGAGGTCTGCCACTCTATCACAAGGATGATGTCATCAGTGATGTCATCAGTGATGTCATTTGAGATGTCATCAGTGATGTCATGAGTGATGTCACTGACCATGTCATGAGTGATGTAATATGTGACGTCATCAGCAGTGCATTGCGGGCGCGCGAGTTATAGTTAGCTGAACTAACTATAACGGGGGAATTTCTATGGTTTTGTACGAGTGAAATGTCCAACTAACTATAACGCCCCTGAAACCTATGGTTTTTTCAGTGAATATATATATATATATATATATATATATTATCTACTGGCGGTCGCCAGTAGATAGTTATAGTTAGGACCTATTTTCCATAGGAAATTCACAACATTCTATTTCCAATAACTTTGGCGCCGGTTGACGAATCTTCGCGAAATTTTCAAAACTCGTGGGGTGCTCCGGTCTGCTCCTATCCTGAAAGTTTCGTGGTGATTCTGCAAGCGGGGGCCGAGAAAAAAGGGTTGGTCCCAAAACATGTTTTCCCCATGCAATTTTCCATAGGAACCTTTAGTCGCAGCTACAGCCCGAACTGCTGAACGGAATTACACCAAATTTGGCAAAAAGGTAGCCCTTGGCTCAGAGTCGTGCCTTTTGGTTAAATGGTGTAAATCCGTTCAGTATTTCCTGAGAAAATCAAAAGTAAAATCACATATATATCTGGGCGGAGCCTAACCACACATGTCATTGTGAGATCTGATTGGCTGTCAGCACTTCATCCTGGAATTGCTGGCAGCCATCTTGGGACCAATATAAATGATAGTACCCCATTGAAATGCATTGTAGTGAATCAAAGATTTTGAGGGTTACCAAAAGGAGAACTATAAAGGGTGATAACAGACTTTAGTTACATTAGAATTCATTTGTTGATGGTACCATACTAATTTCAGGAATTGTGGTGTGTTCTATGGTGATTTTACCCTGTGAAAAACCTTCTGCTGGGATATCATGAATCATGTTTGAGAGAGAACTATTTTCACATGCTTGTCCCATAGAGTTTTGGAAGGTGCTCCAGAAGCTAAAATGAGAGCATATTTTCTGTAAATTCACATTATCTTTCTCAGTCATGTGAGAATGAAGTCTGACATTCTCAGTAAAACATGTACATCCAACAAGGGCAGAGACCGTCAGTTGATTCCTTTGTGTTCTACTGCAGCTTTCCAGAGTGTTCTAAAGAACAACTAGAGTGCTAACAGCCTTACTTATGACAAAAGTATGGCACACCTGAAGCCATCTTGATTGGAATAAACTGGTAACACTTAAAACATTTAATTCAAAAAGGAACAAAATGATGGGGTTCATTTTGTCATAGAAATTATGGTTAGTGCTGTAGAAAGAAAAATTAGGACATGTTTCAAGTGTGATCTCAAATATCTTCCTGTTATATTTCAACAGGAGCAGCCTGCCAGTTTATTACTTTGTGTTCTATTGCAGCTTCCCAGAGTGTTCCAAAGAACAACTAGAGCGCTAACAGTCTGACAAAATTATGGCACACCTGAAGCCATCTTGACTGAAATAAACCGGTAACACTTAAAACATTTAATTTAAAAAGGAACAAAATAAGGGGGTTCTTTTTAAAATAGAAATTATGGTTAGTGCTGCAGAAAGAAAAATTAGGGCATGTTTTAAGTGAGATCTCAAATCCTCTTCTATTTCATTAGAAAATTCTGACATGCAGACTGAAACAATCACTTTCAATACCAGCAGCAGACTTCCAGTTAACTCCCTGGTGAGCAGTAGCTTTACTACAGTGATCTAATGAGCAACTAGAGTGCTAACATTCTGAATTTATGGCAAATGTGAGACACATCTGAATGCCTTCTTGATGGAATCAAAGTAAAAAACTGAAAGCATTTCCTACTGAGGAGACTGCAGTAAATGAAGAAATTAGGAAACTTCATAACAAAGCAGTCTTCCAAGATGGCCACCAGAGAAAAAAGAGCCCAAATGTAGCACAAATATTACCCAGATGTAGCCCACATATAGCCCAATGACAAAAGTGTGCAAAACACTTTTTATTTTTAGTTATTTTGCAGTTTTATGTAGTGCAGACTGGTCAGGTATTGGAGCGTTGCATCTTAAAACATGACCCCCTACACTACAAAAACACCACTGCACTACCCTAAACCCTAAAACACTACCCCCAGCACGAGCCCCTACACTACCCAAACACCACTGCACTACCCTAAAACATGACCCCCTACACTACAAAAACACCACTGCACTACCCTAAACCCTAAAACACTACCCCCAGCACGACCCCCTACACTACACAAGCACCACTGCACTATCCTAAACCCTAAAACACTACCCCCAGCATGACCCCTACACTACACAAACACCACTGCACTACCCTAAACCCTAAAACACTACCCCCAGCACGACCCCCTACACTACACAAGCACCACTGTACTATCCTAAACCCTAAAACACTACCCCCAGCATGACCCCCTACACTACACAAACACCACTGCAATACCCTAAACCCTAAAACACTACCCCCAGCACGACCACTACACTACCCAAACACCACTACTCTAAACCCTAAAACATGACCCCCTACAATACACAAACACCACTGCACTACCCTAAAACCTAAAATACTACCCCCAGCACCACACCCTACACTACACAAACACCACTGCACTACCCTAAACCCTAAAACACTACCCCCAGCACGACCCCCTACACTACACAAACACCACTGCACAACCCTAAACCCTAAAGCACTACCCCCAGCACGACCCCCTACACTACCCAAACACCACTGCACTAACTTAAATCCTAAAACACTACCCCCAGCACGACCCCCTACACGACCCAAACACCACTGCACTACCCTAAAACATGACCCCCTACACTACACAAACACCACTGCACTACCCTAAACCCTAAAACACTACCCCCAGCACGGCCCGCTACACTACACAAGCACCACTGCACTACCCTAAACCCTAAAACACTACCCCAGCACGACCGCGTACAATGCCCAAACACCACTGCACTGCCCTAAACCCTGAAACACCAGCCCCTGCATGACCCCCTACACTGCCCGAACACCACTGCACTGCCCTAAACCCTGAAACATCACCCCCAGCACAACACCCTACACTGCCCGAACACCACTGCACTGCCCTAAACCCTGAAACACCACCCCCTTCACGACCCCCTACACTGCCCGAACACCACTGCACTGCCTTAAACCCTGAAACACCACCCCCAGCACGACCCCCTACACTGCCCGACCACCACTGCACTGCCCTAAACCCTGAAACACTACCCCCAGCAAGACCACCTACACTGCCCGAACACCACTGCACTGCCCTAAACCCTGCAACATCACCCCCAGCAAGACCCCCTTCACTGCCTGAACACCACCGCCCTAAACCCTGAAACACCACCCCCAGCAAGACCCCCTACACTGCCCAAACACCACTGCACTGCCCTAAATCCTGAAACACCACCCCCAGCAAGACCCCCTACACTGCCCGAACACCACTGCTCTGCCCAAAACCCTGAAACACCAGCCCCAGCATGACCCCCTACACTGCCCGAACACCACTGCACTGCCCTAAACCCTGAAACACCACCCCCTGCATGACCCCCTACACTGCCCGAACACCACTGCACTGCCCTAAACCCTGAAACACCATCCCCAGCACGACCCCCTACACTGCACGAACACCACTGCACTGCCCTAAACCCTGAAACACTACCCCCAGCAAGACCCCCTACACTGCCCGAACACCACTGCACTGCCCTAAACCCTGAAACATCACCCCCAGCAAGACCCCCTACACTGCCCGAACACCACTGCCCTAAACCCTGAAACACCACCACCAGCAAGACCCCTACACTGCCCGAACACCACTGCACTGCCCTAAACCCTGAAACACCAGCCCCAGCATGACCACCTACACTGCCCGAACATCACTGCACTGCCCTAAATCCTAAAACACTCCCCCCAGCACGACTCCCTACACTACCCAAACACCACTGCACTACCCTAAACCCTAAATCTACCCCCAGCATGACCCCCTACACTACACAAACACCACTGCACTACCCTAAACCCTAAAACACTACCCCCAGCACGACCCTCTTCACTACCTAAACACAACTGCACAATTTCTTACAGGCGTTGCAACGCAGGCCTGTGGTGCTTACTGGATGTACCTAGTGGGCTAGCTGGGCCCCAGGGACCCTCAGGATTCAAGGTGACCTAATCCCCCAACTTAAAACGCACCACGGGGCGTGTTTGCACAGTGGTGAAGGGAGGGGGTGGGGCCTCAGGTGACATGTGCGCAAACACGCCCTGTGGTGCGTTTTAAGTGGGGGATTAATTCCCTTTGAATCCTGAGGGACCCTGGGGGCCAACTAGCCCACCAGGTACCTTCAGTAAGCACAACAGAGTTGCGTTGCAGAGAGGTGAAAAAAGGTGCGTGGCCTCGGAACGCCTCTCTGCAACTCAGCTCTGTGGTCCTAACTGTAGGTACCTGGGTGGCAAGTTGGGCCCCAGGGACCCTCAGAATTCAAGGGGACTTAATCCTGCAACTTAAAACGCGCCACGGGGTGCGTTTGCACACATGTCACCTCAGGCCCCCCCTCCCTTCACCACTGTGCAAACGCGCCCTGTAGCGCGTTTTAAGAGGTAGTTTTAATCCCCCTGCCCTATTATGTACTAGGGACTTGCAGAGGAGGTCATGCTAATCACAGGGGTACCCCAACGCATAGTGTTCCCTAGTGTATGTAGGTGTTTTCACTGTATTCTAAGTGTCTTTTAGCATAGCACTGGCTCTGGTTAGTCAGAGTCAGTTACCACCAGTACCCGTCTGAAAAAGTTGTGGGCACAGGATGATTTTGCAACAAGGCCTCTTTCTGCTCCTCTGTTGGTTCTTTCTGCACATCTTTTGCTTCTTTCTGTGCGTTTTTCTTCTTTCTTCACATGTCCTACCTCTGTAGGCATAGTTAGAAACTAGCATTTAAAAAAACCTTTGAAATTCACTTAAAAAATCATAGGTTTCAGGCACGTTATATTTAGAAATTAGCATTTAAAAAACCTTTGAAATTCACTGAAAAAACCATAGGTTTTAGGGACAGTTATAGTTAGTTGGACATTTCACTCGTACAAAACCATAGAAATTCCCCTGTTATAGTTAGTTCAGCTAACTATAACTCGCACCCCCGCAATGCACTGCTGATGACGTCACATATTACATCACTCATGACATGGTCAGTGACATCACTGATGACATCACTGATGACTGGTGTTGGGATAGTCAAAGGTTTCCGTGGGGCAAAAGGATAAACCTAGGCATAGTTTTTTCTATTCATTGGTCTACCGTACTGCATGGTACTTGAAATTTTCTTGCCACTTGGCGACCAGAAACAATGAAATTCACATGCTCTGTCGGTATGCCCTCCGGTCTCGAGCTAGCTGCATTTCAGCATGATGTGGATTTATGTTTATTATAGTTATTTTGATATTGATTTACCATGTATTGAAATGGATTTCCGTTTTGGTATAACATATTTGCTGTTATTCTTAAAGGAATTGTTGATATGATTTCTTTTAATATGGTGCCATCTAATTTGACTTTAGTCACTCCAATATGGCCGCCACTCCCACGCTGGTAGCTGGGTATCGTGCAGTCCTTTGTCGATTTCATTTCCCCTGTACTGAGTCTATGTATTCACTCGGTGTACACTTGGTTCAGTGTGTGATCAAGGGAGCTTGCTCCCGAAACGCGTAACCTTGAACTTCATTAAAAACCTTTAATAGGAATCTGAGAGCGCGTGCTTATTTGCAACTGTGGACTTATCTATATGCCGGCATTGCTCTACCGGCTTGATCGCGCCACCGCACTACGGGCGGAGTTCCCAGGAGGAGCAACTCGTTTGGAAAAAAAAAAATATATATATATATATATATATATGTCCACAATGTGATCCCTTTGATCAGTGCGCTCGTGCAGCGGGTGCTCAGCGTGGGGGCCGGATCCTGGCCCCAAATTCAATTTTTACACACAAAGGACGCGGCACTCAGGAGTGAAGATAGTTCAATTGAGCAAAGCCGTGAGAGGGCTGAAACGCGTTGGTTGAGTTGTGCAATAAACTCAATTGAACTATCTTCACTCCTGAGTGCCGCGTCCTTTGTGTGTAAAAATATATATATATATATATATATATATATATATATATATATATCTACTGGCGGTCGCCAGTAGATAGTTATAGTTAGGACCTATTATCCATAGGAAATCCGCGACATTCTATTTGAAATAACGTTGGCGCCGGTTGACGAATCTTCGCGAAAGTTTCCAACTTGTTGGGGCGCTCCGCTCCGCTCCTACCCTGAAAGTCTCGGGTTGATTCGTCAAGCGGGGGCCGAGAAAAAAGGGGGGTCCCAAAACGTGTTTTCCCCATTCATTTTTCCATAAGAACCTTTAGTCGCAGCTACAGCCCGAACTGCTGAACGGAATTACACCAAATTTGGCAAAGAGGTAGCCCTTGGTTCAGACTGGTGCCTTTTGCTTAAATGGTGTAAATCCGTTCAGTAGTTCCTGAGAAATTCACAAGTAAAGTCACATATATATCTATGGCCGAGTAGGGTCCGCGTACCCTCCCGATCACGAGCTGCATGCTAATTGGCTGTCAGCTGGCTGTCAACATTCCATTCAGGAAGTGTTGGCAGCCATTTTGTCCCTCGGTAGAACCGAGGGACAGAAACTAAGTGCGCAAAGCGCACAAAGGGAGCAGGGTAGAAACACCCTAACCCCCTAGGCCTGCTCAGGGGGTCCCACAAGGACCTCATGGGCAAAAAAGCATTTTTTTTTTTAAATCGGCAGGATGCGCTCAGGGTGCGCCGATCCTGCCGAAAAAAAAATCGAAGCGCGGTGTCCCTCGCTTCGATGTTAATTTGCCCCCGTGTGGGCCAAGTCCCGGGGGCATGGTGGGGGGGGTTAAATTTATGTATGGGGGGCCTCTAAGGGCCCCCCAAGCCCCGGGGACCGCCACCCCCCGGGGCTTTAACAAAAAATGGTGCAGGAGGGCTCTTTGCCCTCCCGCTGCCCCGGGGACCGCCACCTCCCCGGGGCTTCTGTTTTTTTTTTTATTTAACCTGTGTGGGGGGCTCCAGCCCCCACACGCCCGAGACCACCACCTCCCGGGGCACTAAAAATTAAAAATGGGGGTCCGTTTTGGACCCCGAAGCCCGGGGACCACCACCTCCCCGGGGCTTTGAAAATGTGGGGAGGGGGCCACGCGGCCCCCTCCTGGAGCCAGTGATGGCCCTGGGGACCGCCACCCCCAGGGCCGGCTCCTGCAGTGTCCCGGGGTGCCTACCCCCGGGACACTGCTGTTTGCAATGACAGGACGGGAGCCTCGCGGCTCCCGTCCTGTCATTGCAAACTTGCTTTGGATATTGGAAGAGAGAGCAGGAAACCTGCTCTCGCTTCCAATATCCAAAGCTGATTGCTTTTCCACATGGGGAGCAGCATGTTAGCTGCTCCCCATGTGGAAAAGCAATGCCGGCTCCCAAGGGACGCGGGGAGCCGGCGGGACTGTGGGGGGATTGGGGACCCCCTCACAGTCCCCAACCAGAGGCCAGGCCCCGGGGGATGGGGTCCCCAGGGCCATAAGTGGCCAGGGAGGGGGGCCACGCAGCCCCCCTCGCCTAAAAATTAAAAAAAGTGCAAGGCCGGCCCCGGGGGATGGGGTCCCCGGGGCCTTAAATGGCCTGAGGAGGGGGGCCACGCAGCCCCCCTCCAAATAAAAAAATCAAAAAATCGAGGCCATGCCCCAGGGGATGGGGTCCCCGGGGCCAATACAAGCCCAGGGAAGGGGGGCCACGCGGCCCCCTTCCCGTTTTTTTTTTTTTTAATTAAAAAAAAAAATAGAATGCTCAGGCCCCGGGAGATGGGGTCCCCGGGGCCAAAAGTGGGCAAGGGAAGGGGGCCACGCAGCCCCCCTCCCATTAAAAAAACTAGAAAAAAAAAAACGACCGGCATCGTGCCGGAGGCCCGCCCCCTCCCTGCAGTACTCTGCAAACGCGCCCCCTGGCGCGTTTGCAGAGGAGAACAATTCCCCTTGAATACTGGGGGTCCCTGGGGGCCAACTAGCCCACCAGGAACCTCCAGTATGCGCCAGGGGGCTGCGTTGCAGAGACGTGTACAGAGGCCATGCCCCTTTTTACACCTCTCTGCAACGCAGCTCTGTGGCGCTTTTTGGAGGTATATGGTGGGCTAGTTGGACTCCAGGGACCCTCAGGATTCAAGGGGACTTAATACCCCAACTTAAAACGCGCCACGGGGCGCGTTTGCACAGTGGTGAAGGGAGGGGGCGGGGCTTCAGGTGACATGTGTGCAAACAGGCCCCGTGGCGCATTTTAAGATGGGGAATAAATTCCTTTTCAATCCTGAGGGTCCCTTGGGGCCAACTAGCCCACCAGGTACCTCCAGTAAGCGCCACGGAGCTGCGTTGCAGAGTGTTGTAAAAGGGCGTGGCCTCTGAACACCTCTCTGCAACGCAGCCCCTGGCGCATACTGGAGGTACCTGGTGGGCTAGTTGGCCCCTAGGGACCCTCGGGATTGAGGAGGAATTAATTGTCCAACTTAAAACGCGCCACAGGGCGTGTTTGCAGACATGTCACCTTAGGCCCCACCCCTTCCTTCACCATTGTGCAAATATTCCTCTAAAATAAGCCGAACTACGAATTCCGATTTACTCACCTGTTATCAGGAGAGACCTCAGTGCTGCATCTTTGAGCCCAGTACTGATCCTGAAAAGTAATTCTAACCGTACTTACCAGTAACTTGAATTTCCTTCCATAGGATATCATTGCCTGCTTTTTGCTGAAAAAGTTTCTGTGTCGATTTTTGAAACATACAAATATTCCTCTAAAATCAGCCGAAATACGAATTTCGATTTACTCACCTGTTATCAGGAGAGACCTCATTGCTGCATCTTTCAGCCCAGTACTGGTCCTGAAAAGTAATTTTAACCATACTTACCAGTAACTTGAATTTCCTTCCATAGGCTAACATTGACTGGTTTCACTTAGAAATTCTTCTAAGTGTGGAGTTTTGGAACTTTATAATATTCCTCTAAAATCAGCCGAACTATGAATTCCGATTTACTCACCTGTTATCAGGAGAGACCTCAGTGCTGCATCTTTCAGCCCAGTACTGATCCTGAAAAGTAATTTTAACCGTACTTACCAGTAACTTGAATTTCCTTCCATAGGATATCATTGCCTGCTTTTTGCTGAAAAAGTTTCTAAGTGTCGATTTTTGAAACATACAAATATTCCTCTAAAATCAGACGAAATACGAATTCCGATTTACTCACCTGTTATCAGGAGAGAACCCAGGGCTGCATCTTTTAGCCCAGCACTGACCCTGAAAAGTAATTCTAACCGTACTTAACAGTAACTTGAATTTCCTTCCATAGGCTAACATTGACTGGTTTCACTTGGAAATTCTTCTAACTGTGGAGTTTTGGAACTTTATAATATTTCTCTAAAATCAGCCGAACTATGAATTCCGATTTACTCACCTGTTATCAGGAGAGAACCCAGTGCTGCATCTTTTAGCCCAGCACTGACACTGAAAAGTAATTCTAACCGTACTTACCAGTAACTTGAATTTCCTTCCATAGGAATCCATTGTCTGGTTTTCAGCAGAAAAGTTTCGAAG
Source organism: Calotriton arnoldi (assembly GCA_963921515.1). NCBI lineage: Eukaryota > Metazoa > Chordata > Amphibia > Caudata > Salamandridae > Calotriton > Calotriton arnoldi. The sequence continues at coordinate 651,707 of CAWUFW010006651.1, forward strand.
TGTCGATTTTCACAAACTACAAATATTCCTTAAAAATCGCATGTGTGACTTAAACGCATTCTTTCAACTGTTTAAAGGAGATGCACCAGTGCTGGTTCCAGGATCCACCACTGAGTAAGAAAAAGTAACGATAACACTACTTACCTGCTAAGTGAATTTCCTCCCATAGGATAACATTGGTGATTCTATATGAAAAAGTTTCTAAGTGTCAACTTTTAAAATACAATAATATTCCTTAAAAATCACTACTGTAACCAAAACGCTTTTACTCAACTGTTTACAGGAGATGTCCCAGGACTGAATCTAGGATCCAGTCTTGTGGTTAGAAAAGTAATCCATAAAGTAACTAATTGCATTTAACTAGAAATTCACATTGAGCTCAATTTTGCTTTGTTTTTGAAATTGTGTTGCCCATTGCAACAACTGTAACTACTGTACTTAAAAGTCTATTGCCTATTTGCAAAGTATTTAAACTAAAGTAATTCATTCTGAGAAAGTATATTTTGTAATGTAATGTATAATGTAATTACAATGTAATTTAAAAAATAAAATATCTAAAAATAAATAGTTTAAAAAAATGTTGTAAATCAGTATCAAAAAAATAAATATAACAATTAATACATTTAAAAATTGTCATTTACAAAACCTTTGAAATTCACTGAAAAAAACCATAGGTTTCAGACACGTTATAGTTAGGAATTAGCATTTAAAAAACCTTTGAAATTCACTGAAAAAACCATAGGTTTCAGACACGTTATAGTTAGGAATTAGCATTTAAAAAACCTCTGAAATTCACTGAAAAAACGATAGGTTTCAGGCACGTTATAGTTAGAAATTAGCATTTAAAAAACCTTAGAAATTCACTGAAAAAACCATAAGGTTTTAGGGACAGTTATAGTTAGTTGGACATTGCACTCGTACAAAACCCGTGAAATTCCCCCGTTATAGTTAGTTCAGGTAACTATAACTCGCGCCCCATAATGCACTGCTGATGACGTCACATAGTACATCACTCATGACATGGTCAGTGACATCACTGATGACATCTCAAATGACATCACTGATGACATCATCCATGTGAGAATTTAATGCACCTCCTCACACCCTAATATAACCTTTGATACACCCACTCTAAATTACAGACTGCCATTCTCAAAACCATAGACACTCCAACACCAATAACTACATACCCACTCACTGATTCTTAGGTCTACACACACACATCCACTCACTCACCCGTACAGTCACTCATACTTATGGTCACTCAGTACAGGACTATCATATGCACTCATACTCCTATATAGACACTGAAACACCGCCACTCATCCATAGAGGTACTCACACACCTAGTCAGTCATGCAAATAATTAAACACACTGCCATTTACTCACCTATACAGTTATACACACACCAGCTCACTTACTCATACAAATACTAGCACATTCTTATGCTCTTATACAATCACTGATACAAGCACACACTCATCCATACAGTCACTCTCACAATCACACACTCTCGCTTATAGCTATTTATATACTCCAACACACATATATACTGCCTTTCACATATGTAGTTACTCACACATGTACCACTGGGACATACATTCACTCACTAACACACTCTTACACACACTTACCCACCCATACAGTCCAACACAGACGCACTCTTGAAACCATGCACCCAGTGAATCACCCACTCACACATCTATGCACAGAGTCACACACACCCCACCCACACAAACACTGAGGCACCCATACAGATACTCAGAGAACCAATCCATAACCCATATAGACACTCATTTAGCTAGTCAGAAACCCATGCAGCTGCTTACACAACAACAGACAGACGGATACAGACATTCACACAGTTTAGTCACTCACCCATGCATCCAGTAAGATACGTTTAATCACTCACTTATAGACTCAGTCACGCACCTACTAAATCATCCATTCAGGCGCTTCTACACCAACTCATTCTTCAATACGCCTTTCCCTATATATATTAAACATATTTAAACTTTACAGAAACACACAGTCACTGGATGATGTCATCAGTGATGTCATTTGAGATGTCATCAGTGATGTCATCAGTGATGTCACTGACCATGTCATGAGTGATGTAATATGTGACGTCATCAGCAGTGCATTGCAGGGGCGCGAGTTATAGTTACCTGAACTAACTATAACGGGGGAATTTCACGGGTTTTGTACGAGTGCAATGTCCAACTAACTATAACTGTCCCTAAAACCTTATGGTTTTTTCAGTGAATATATATATATATATATAAAGCTTTAAGTAATGTTATAGTTAGGTGAATTTGTCAGTGACAACATTAGCATTTTGAACTAACAAAAACACAGAAATTCAGCAGTGATAGTTAGCAGAGCTAACTATAACTTGCGCCTCCGCCATGCACTGCTTATGACCTCACATATGATAGCATCTGGCCCCCTTCCTGAGCCCTCAGAGACCTGGGGAGCCCACCCCTGGGGGAGACATTTCTCAAAAAGGGGAGAGGGGCCATGAAACCCCTCCTACCTGAGCCTCTAAAGGCCCCAGGGACCCCATCCACCGGGGCTGATTATCTTTTGAAATGGGACGGGGGCTAGGCAACCCCCTCACTGATCCATTAATGGCTGGGGGACCCCACCGACTGGGGCTGGCTCACTAGCTATATCACGGGGGCACCAGTGCGAGCAGGGAAACCTGTATCTGTTCCCACCTGGAGGGAGCATTTTTAAATCTCCCGCCATGTGGACCAAACACAAAGTCTGCTCCCAGTGGGCAGGATCTTTGAAAATGCTCCGGTCAGCTGGGAGTGGACTTTTGATCTGTTTCCCTGCCTGCACTGATTCCCTAATATGCAAAGGGGGAGGGGGCCTCGAAGTCTCCCTCCTCTGGCCGATTTCAGGCCTGGGGACTCGATCCCCACGGACTGGCCATATCTGCAAAGGGGAGGGGAGCCCTGTGGCCCCCTCCCTGAGCCATTAATGACCCCAGGGCTGGCCCAGGCTCTGTCCTGAGGGTCCACCCTGGGACATATCGTTTTCCCTGCCCACTCTGGTGCTGGCAGGTAAACTTGTGTTTGCTCTTGATTGGCGGGAGCAATTTCAAATCTCCTGCCAAATGGGGGAAAACACCAAGTCCAATCCCAGTAGCAGGAGCTTGAAAATTCTCCAGCCTGCTGAGAGTGGACTTTTCATCTTTTTCCCTGCCCGCAGTGAAGCAGTCAGCGAAACAGATGAAAAGATTGTTTACACCCACAAGGGGCAGCAGTTTTAGCTGCTCCCTGGTGGCGGGAGCAATGCCGGCTCCCACTGGATGCGGGGAGTGGACTGGGGCCGCAGGGGCCTTGAACCTCCCCCCAGTCCCCAACGATAATGTTGTGGGTGTCCTGGGTAAATAGCAGGGCACCAACCTTTGCTGGCCGGCCGGCCGGCAGGGCCAGCTTATGCACTGGTGGCACCCTGTGCGATAATCTTTTTTGCTCACCCATGACCTACTTCTCGGATTCCCTCACTACAAACCGGCAAAAGTGCCACCATCTCTCCATAGCGCCTATATGACATACATTTCATTTGTTTTAAAGCACTGGTAAAGGCTGGATTTACTAATCCACTCAGCTATTCACATAGAATATTGATCTGTTCTTTGCAGCAGGCATATTAACCCTCTGTGCTACTTTATGGCAAGTCAAAACTGCCACTAGACAAAACTCTGATCTCTCTCTCTCTCTAGCAGGAACATTAAACACATTTTTTATTGCTGCTGGAAATCTGGATGCCCAAGGAACTCTGCAAAGGAGCTTTGAAATTGTAAGTTATTGCTAAACACAGCACCCCCCCTCAAGGTCACTGCCCCCTCCTCCAGGTCAGGGCTCACTGCAGCTGCACCGTTCGCACCACCCTAAAGCCAGTCCTATTGGCTGGACTCCTGGGCATGGGGTCCACGGGGCTGAAATCAGCGCTGGGAGGGGGCTGCGTGCCTCCCATGAATATGGTGCCAGACCCGGGGGATGTGGTCCCTGGGGCCAAAGTTGGTCCAGCGAGGGGGACACGTGCACCCCTACTCCCAAACAATGCACCAGGCCCCAGTAGATGGGCTCCTTGGGGTCACAAGCAGCCTGGGGAGGGGGGCCATATGCCCTCTCCCCACCAAAAATGCACCGGGCTCCGGGGATGGGGTCCCTAAGGATGGGGTCACCAGGGCCAAAAGCGGACTGGGGAGGGGGCCACATGCCTCCCTCCCTGAAAAATTTGCCTGACCCTGGGGGAAGGGGCCCTGAGGGCCGAAATCGGCCTGGGGAGGTGGGCCTTGTGCCCCCCTCACCTTAATTTTAATTAGTGGCCCTGGGGGATGCAGACGTCAGGGCCTATTAAGGCTCGGGGAAGAGGACCTCACGGCCCTCCTTTCCTTTATTCTTAAAAACGGCCCTGGGGATGGGGTCGACAAGGCCTTACAAGGCTCAGGGAGGGGGGCTGCATGGCCTCCTTCCTCTTTAGTTTCAGTAGTGGCCCCAGGGCCTAAGGAGGCTTGGGTAAAGGGGCCACGTGGCTCCCCTCCCTGACCCTATTATGGCCATGGGGACCACATCCCACAGGGCCATATATATTTTAAATGGAGAGGGAGACCAAGCGACCCCCTACATTTTTGAAAAAAGACCCTGGGGTCCCAAGGGCAAGGTCGTGTGCCCAACCCCCCCATGCATGGGCAAAGGTCGTGTGCGGTATGGGGTTGGCTACCTTTGGTGGGGTGGGACACAGGGCCTAGCCACAGGCCAGGCCTTGTAACCAGACCCTGACTGCGCATGGCCAAAGGCCAAGTGCAACATCGGGTTGGCTGCAGGAGGGAGATTGGCCTCAGGCCAGGCCGTGTGACCAACCCCTCACCATGCACGACTGAACACCTTGCAGAGCATGTGAGGGGTTGGCTGCGAGCCAGCCCCTGCAGCCAACCCACGTCTTGCACAGCCAGAGACTGTGCGCGGCTTGTGGTATGGATTAATGTACAGTAATTAAATATTACTTTACGTTAAAATACCCTAGATATTCACTGCAAAAAACAAAGGTTCAAGTAATGTTATAATTAGGTGGAATGTTCAGTTTTAAACTCTAAAAAACACTGAAATTCACCAGATATAGTTAGAGTTATCTCCAGTAACAATAAACCATGCCCTAAGGTAACTATAACTTGCACTCTCACCATACAATGCTAATTACCCTACATATTACATCACTCATGACATCTTCTTTGACATTACTGAAAATCACACCGTCATTGCGGCGGCATAAGTTACAGTTAACTTAGGGCATGAGTTATAGCTATAAATGGTGAAATTCAGTGGTTTTTAGAGTTTAAAACTGAACATTTCACTTAACTATAATGGTACTTTAACCTTTGGTTTTCAATGGATATATATATATATATATAGGAAGACATCGTTTACAACGAATGCACTACAACGCATTCCATTACAACGCTGTTGTTACAACGACCGCGTTGTTACAATGCGAACCATTACATTGCAAGTCGTTACAATGACTTGCTGTAGGGGGCAGAAGGTGTTGGAAACATATATATATTCACTGAGAAAACCAAAGGTTACAGAGACGTTATAGTTAGGCTCAAGTTTCACTTGTGCAAAACCAGTGAAATTCAGCAGTTATAGTTAGCTGAGCTAACTATAACTCATGCCCCCACAATGCACTGATTATGACCTCACATATTACATCACTCATGACATGGTCAGTGACATCACTGATCACATCACTGATGACATCTCAAATGACATCACTGAAGTTCGTGGAGTTTTACTCCATGGAACTTAGCAAAGTGCCAGAAAAACTCTGCCGTGCTTCACGTTAAGTCACGCTGCTCGCACTGGTTTTTAGCGCCAGGAGTTTGTCTCGCACTGTAAAATCAGCATGAATGGAACTGCGCGACGTGCCAGAGGGCACTGATGCTTTCTGCCGCTCAAGTAGACATTCTACTCGAGCAGCAGCTTCCTCAACGCGAATGGCAGATTTCTCAATGCGAGCAGTCACGACCTGCCGCAAGTGCCCTCGATGAGAAATCTCTCCAGGAGCAGTTCTAGTGCGTTATCTTTTTTGCAAGCGAGTCGCTCGAGAAAATAAACTCCGCTCCGCGTCACTTCGAGGAATTTTTCGCAACTCCGCATGGAGCGCGGATTGGGAAAAACTCTGCGAACTCCGCCGGTGGAGTGGAATTCTTCACCCACCTCTACTAAGCATGTGGTGAGGCAGAAAGGCCGCCTCACCACAGAGCAGCCACGCTCTTCAACCAAGGCTTCCTTGAATCCACAGCCCATGTCGCTGTTTCCTGGTCACCTTAACTTCACTGGGGCAGCCCCATGCAAAGAAGTCCCCTGTCAGCAGCTGTCAGGATCTATCTCGTGCGACCATAGGCTTTCGGCGGGCTGGGCCATCACGCCGCTACACAGCTGCTCACTTTTTGGTCCACCAACATGTTGCTGATCTAATCCTTCCCAACATTGCTGATTGCACAATATTTTAGTTCTGAATCCAACTTTGGAATTTCACAAATACCATTTATCTCCGAGTCTGTGCTAATTTGAATCTATATAGTAACTCTAGATTTGTAGTTTCATAAGAAATTTCATGCAACACATTTCAATTCATAAATGACTAGGGGTTTGCTGAATAGACATTTCCTCAATGTGTGCAGCCACTCAATAACTGTGACAATGTATATTTAAAAACATTTATATTTCTAGTAATATTACTTTTTGGTTATCTTGGATTCTCCACTTTAGCTATGGATTATATTGGATCTCTGGTTTCCATATACTGTATGTTATGTTTCCTGCCTTTTTGGTGACATAACCTTAGACGCAACACAATCTAACATTCACCTGAAATATTTGACACTGTTATGGGTGAGATCAACATGCAGCAAGCAGGAAAGGATTGCCTTTTACAAATATAAATAAACTGGAGATTTAAAATTCAACTCAGACAGAAACATAAATAGATATCTGACAAGCATTGGCAATACCAATAGGCCAGCTTATGAAGGAAAGTGCCTCATGTGTCACTGATGGGTTTAGGCACTCATTTGGTCATCAATCATATACTCTGTCACTTATCTTTACACTCATGAATCCATTCATCTATCCGCTGACTCATTCTTTCAATCATTCTCTGACACAGTCACAATCAAATGGGCACAAATTCAACAACATATGCCTAATTAATTAAGAGAACACAAGCAGTAAAAAGAAAACCTTCTGCAATGTAAACACAGCGGGCATATGCTTGCAATGATGAAACTAAACATTGCAGTGAATATCCGTCTTGCAGAGGTATTGTAAATAGCCTATATTGTTTTAAAGTTCTAGCATTGCTACCACATTTTAAACCAATGTGATCAGAAAATGCCATCATTCACAGTGCAAGACTGCCAATGACTAATGTGAACTAAACCATCATTCCATGTAGTACGCTGTAATGGATGTAAGCAGTGTGTAAATGACACTCAAACAGACCAATGGCAGAACAGATTTGACCTAAAGAATTGTGCTTGTATCACGACTGCCATGACCATGTTCCTTAGAATCACAGGAAGATGAGTTATCCGATGGAAATTGCGAGGGAATCCCATTGACCTTGGTTTAATCTGTTCCTGTCATTGGCACTAGGCCCAGCCACACAAATGAGGCTGTGTTTCTAATGGGACAAGTGGGGTAACGCTGGGTGGTAGGAATTGTTTGAATTCCTGATGATTTCAGAAGATTCTGTCGCAGAAATATGAGGAAAATGACTGGTATTAGACAAAGTTTGAGGTTTCAGGACATTGTGTGTAGGAAAATGTTGTGGGATCCATGCAAGGCATAACACCCAGGAATCCCCTGGATGTCTAGATTTAAAAAATGTCTTTATTTGACAGGTTTCAATGTGTGAGGGCAGAGTACGACCCAAATACCACAGCTACCCCTGCCGCTGCTCTCTCTATGGCGCGTTTTAGGGCCTCTTTTGCTGTAGTCTCTTGGCCCACCCACACAAGTGGGGTACCCTTGTTATCAGGAGATCTGTGGGAACTTTCAGTCGTAGGAAATTTGTGGATGCCCACAGATTCCAGTACTTTCCTGCACAGAATGTAAAATAATGTGTGTTTACAGCCAATGATTGAGGTTTGCAAGGGCTTCTGGGCAAAATAACCTGGTGGAGCCATGCAAGTCAAAGCACTCAGGCCTCTCCCGGGTGTCTAGTTTTCAGAAATGTGCAGGCTTGGTAGATTTCTCTAGGTCCCGCTGAGCTAGTGCCCAAAATCCACAGCTAACCAAATTGCCAAAAAAGGGTTCATTTTCAGTGGAAAAAGTTCATGTGCCCATGCTGCATTTAGGCCCTTTTCTGTCGCTGGGTTTAGGCCCACCCACACAAGTGAGGTACTATTTGTATCAGAGAATTTGGGGGAAGGCTAGGCGGTATGAAATTTGTGGCTCGCCGCAGATTCCAGAACTTTCCATCATAGAAATATGGCAAAAATGTGTGTATTTCGGCAAAGTCTGAGGTTCGCAAGGGCTTCTGAGTAGCAACACCTTGTTATAATAACAGAAGTGACGCCACTCTGGACACCCCATGGGTATCTAGTGTTCAGAATTGTCTGGGTAAGTTATGGTTTCCTGGTTTGTGGCTGAGCTAGGGCCCAAAATCTGGAGCTACCTATGTTATAAAAAAACATGGATTTTGCTGGGCACAATATGATGCCCTCAGGTCATGTTTTGGGGTGTATTGTTTTGCAGGTGCTAGGCCCAGCCACACAAATGGGGTACCATTTGTACTAGGAAACGTATGAAAACACAGACAAGTAGAACATTTGTTGTTACCAATTAAATTTCTTTGTATTTGTGCCTTCCAAATGTAAGACTCTGTGTTCAAAAGAAGACATTTTTCAAAAGGTCCTCTAAATCACATGCTATTACCCACAAATTCAGACCTATACAAATAACCACTGCTCCTAAACTCGGTATCTGGTGTGCATTTCAGAAATACATAGGTTTCCTTCATTCCCACTTTTCACTCTTTATATTTTACCATATTAATTGTTCTATACTCAGTACACAATGTAAAACTGTTGTAAAGTGCAGCTGAGTTGTTGGCTCTGGGAACCTTGGATACTTGGAGAACCTATAAACCTTATATATTCTTGCAATCAGAAGCGTCTAACATACATAACAGTGTATTGCTGTTGTAAATCAGACACTGTAACAAGAAGTTACAGTTAAAAACGGTGTCACAAACGGCTCTGTTTTCCTACTCACTTTCATATTTTTTTATTTCAACTGTTACTTTCTTCAGAAAACATTCAGGGATCTACACAAATGACCCCTTGCTGAATTCAGAAGTTTGTCTACTTTTCAGAAATGTAGCCTTCTGACATTACACATAGGTTCCACACTTGTATACACCACAAACTGGAAGTAGGTAATAGTACAAAATTTCCCAAAAATTAGCTACCTCTTAGAAAAATGCGAAAACACTGTAGTAAAAAATGTTTTTGATACAGCTCTGCATGTTTCTGAAAGCTGGGAAGATGGTGATTTTAGCACAGCAAATCTTTCATTGATGCCATTTTTCCCATTTTTCCCCCAAAATGTCAAAATGTAGCTATATATTTTGGCTATTTACTCATTCTCCTCTGTGGAAATCCTGAAACCCTGGGTACCTTTAGAATCTCCATGATGGAAAAAAACAGCACAAATTTGGTGTGGCTATCTTATGTAGAAAAGGTTATGGAGACTAGGCGCAAACTGCACTAACTAGCCAAAAAACAGGACTGAGCACTGGGGTGGAAAAGCCTTAGCAGTTGCGGTGTTAAATATTTATTGACATTAACATATGTGTTTCAAATTAATATTTTAGGCCTATTGTGTTTATCATTACTTTTCATAATAAACGAATAAGGTCTCTGGCAACAGAAATATTTTTTCCTAGTGAATCAATAAGTCCTCTAGCTGTTATCATTGGCTTATCACCATGGTCAACTCAGACCTACTATGTTGGTTATAAGCCTTCCCACAAATCATCCATCAGTTATGCCATAATACAATTACAAATATGTTCAAAGTTTTTGGAAATTGGGTTTTTGGGTCGGACTAGGGAGCACGCCCTGATCAAAGAGTAACCACAATCCTAGTCAGAGTAAGTCACAAACACACCCGAAATTTGCCACTGGATTCAAACTAGCCTGGCTGATGAGGGATTTTAGCCCGAAACCGGTCCCAGGATACTTGATTCCGGTCCAGGGAAGACATGGCTTGGCAGTTCGGTCTGGACTGTTCCCATGAGGCATAGGGTCAAGACTGATTTGCATATAGCTGTGTCTGAACTGGGGTGGCAAAGTGAGCTAAAGAATGATGATGGATTCAACTCAGATCTGTGACTGGGGGTGAGTGTTTGAAAAGTTTCAGCACTCCGTCCATCATCTCCTTGTGTTTGCTTTGTTCACCCTAGGTTGGCAGGGTATGCACAGATGTGGGTCCCTTGCTCACTTTGCCACTGGATTCAAACTAGCCTGGCTGATGAGGGTTTTGAACCCAAAACCGGTCCCAGGATGCTTGTTTCCGGTCCAGGGAGGACCTGGCTTGGCAGTTCGGGCTGGACTGTTCCCATGAGGCACAAGGTCAAGACTGATTTGCATATAGCTGTGTCTGAACTGGGGTGGCAAAGTGAGCTAAAGAATGATGATGGATTCAACCCAGATCTGTGACTGGGGATGAGTGTTTGAAAAGTTTCAGCACTCTGTCCATCATCTCCTTGTATTTGCTTGGTTCCGCTGGAGCAAGCACCTTAGGCCCACTTCCAGTGGTCCAGGTGCAGGGTGGTTGGAAGTACTTTATGTCCCTGAGTATTCAGATCAGGAGGCCAGTCAGCTAGCCCTGAGAGTCACTCTGGGTTCAAGTGATGTAGGTCCAGTCTTTATCACCAGGCACGAGAAAGCAGCAGGCAGCAGGGCAGCACAGCAAGGCAGCAGTTCTTCCAGGTAAGCAGTCCAGCAGAGTGGCAATCCTTCAGCACAGAAGTTGTTCTTCTTGGCAGAGTGGTTAAAGGTCCAGAAGTGTACTGAAGTGGTGGTGTTGAAGGTCCAATAATTATACCCAGCTGTGTCTTTGAAGTGGGGGAGAAGGGTCTTTGAAGAGCACAGAGGTCCTCCTTTCATGCCTTGGCTCCAGAATCACTTCAGCAGGGTATGCAGCCCATATTGTGTCGGCAGGACACAGTCCATTCAGGTGTAAGTGCGAGGCTGTGCCCAGCTCCTGCTTCTCATCCTCCCGGATGGCCCATCAAGGTACACCTAAGCTCCCTTTGTGTGTGGCTGTCTAGAGGGAATACACAAAGCCCAGCTGTCACCCTACCCGGACAGTGATCAGACAGGCAGCGGGCACCAAATGGCTAAGAGCAGGAAAATGTCCAACTTTCTAAAAGTGCCATTTTCAAAATAGTAACATTAAATCCGTCTTTGCCATTAAAGATTATTTATTGTTATGATTTATTGTTACAATTTATCATGATACATCTACCTCATCTAAATTAGGAATTATAGCTTATTAAATGTATTTAGGAATCCACAATGTTATCCTATTAGAGGAGTAGGCCTCACTGTAGTGAAAAACTTTATCACTACCAGGACATGTAAAACTTAAAACGACATGTCCTACCCTTTAATTACATAGCACCCTCCCTTAGGAGCTACCTAGGGCCTACTTTAGGGGTGACTTATATGTAATAAAAGGGGAGTTTAAGATTTGGCTAGGGGTTTTAAATGCCAAGTCGACATGGCAGTGAAATACTGCATTCAGGCTGCAATGGCAGGCCTGAAACAAGTTTTAAAGGGCTACTGGGTGGGTGGCGCAATTAATGCTGCAAGCTCACTGTTAGCATTTAATGTACAGGCACTCACATTCCAACAACTCACCGAAGACCATGGTCCCTCCAGGACAATTCTTCACCCACAGACAACTCCAATACACTTGTCAGATCCTTTGGGGCACGCTAGATTTGGAGCCAATACGCACCCGGTCCTGCAAGCTATCCTCACCATGGGAGAGGGGCTACACCCGATCACATTTATATACAAGGCCAACTAAGAACCCACTGGAACCTCCCTAATGGCATTACGGACCAAGTGAGAGGATCCTGTCTTTGAGAGGGCACTGAACGACAAAGAATGGGACCAGGCTTTAGATTTCCCCCACCTCTTTACAAGGGACTTACAAGTAAATCAAATATGCCAATTCATTATATATCAATCAAACCATGTTTAGGGTAGTGAGCACAAGCACTTTAGCACTGATTAGCAGTGGTAAAGTGCACAGAGTCCTCAGGACAACAAAAAGGATTCAGCAAATTTGCAAGCAGGCAATAAGTTTAGGGGAACACCACCCTAAGGCTGACAGGCCTAACAAAAATGCAGTTGTCAAAACAATATTAAATTCCTACTGATAGAGCCTAATAAGGATCACCGTAGTTCATATTGTCTATCCCCATTGTTTGTGCTGGTGGGGCACCTAAACCCTTGTCTACCAAGGTAATCTGTGAGAATCCATGTAACAAAGTACTTGCCTCCAGACTTTAGCACTGTGTGATAACAATTCATTGTTAAAAGCCTATTGCATTTAAATTGTGTGCATTACAATAAGTAAACAAGGCCTTATTTCTTTGTCATAACTTTTCCTTACCAACAGGTCACACCTAATAAATTTGACATAACATTCCCCAGTGGACGGATAAGTCCTATAGCCTTTACCAGTGGCTTGACAATATATACAACACAGCCTACTGAAGTTTCCATCAACTGGCAACCATCATGCATACGGTTATAAAAGTACAAATATGTACAAAGTTACAGATGGCAAAACAATATACAATCCTACGCAGTAAGGCTTAACAAGAATCAGCACAGTGAAATTCTGCTCCCTGAGTTTGTCCGAGTGTGTGACCAACACCAAAACCCTTTCCTTCTATGCTGGTCTGTGAGATTACATGTAACAAAATATTTTTCTACGGACTGTAACAATGTGACAACAATCTACCGATAGAAGCCTATTGGATTTACCAAATGTTTTCCATAATAAATAAGCCAGGCCTTTTGCCTTTGTATTAGCTTTTCATAATACACAAGCCAGACCTTTGGCATATGGCATAACATTTCCCTGCACATCAATTGAGCCTACTGCTGTTATCATCGGCTTGTCACCATCACCAGCTCATCTCTACTGTACTGAATGTAAGCTTGCCCGCTGAGCACCCATCAGGCATGCAGTCTTAAAACTGCAAATGAATACAACATTACAGTTAGCAAAGGAAAATATTATGTCTCCTAACAGGACTAAAGAAGGATTCTAACAGAGCAAATTTTCTATAACCATGATTTGTCAGAGGGGGTAAACGACACCAAAACCCTTGCCTACTAAAGATACTCTGTAGGCTTTTATTTTTAGTAATAACAATTCACCCTTAAATTCCTATCGACTTTTACATATGGTTTTCACAATCAATATATGTCAGCCCTACTGCCTTTTATCATACATTTTATCAATAAACATTCGGGCCTGTAGCCTTTATCATTGGCATATAACCATAACAGAGTGAACAGAGCAGTGAGCAGTCGACCTGTAGGTTTCTTGGAAGACTAGTGCAGGGACACTCCGAATGGAGTAACCAGGCGCTCTACAAATTCCTAACATAACATAACCAACTCAAGTCTACTGTCCCGAGCGTAAGCTATTTACAAGGCAACCATCCCGCATACAGTCATAAAAGTAAACATTTATACAAAATTACAGTTGGCAAAGCAAAATAACATCTCTCCAAAGACAGCCTAGCAAGGGGTTTTGTAGTGACTATTTTCCATCCCTGCTGTCTTTTTGGGTGAATTATCAACACCAAAACCCTTGTCAAGTACACTAATCTGTGAAATTTGATGTAACAAACACCTGCCTACAGGCTTTAGCACAGGGTAATAACAACCCATCCTTAACAGCCAATTGTCTTTACCACATGCTTTTCCCAAAAAGTAGGTCAGGTCAACTGGCTTTATTATAACATTTTATAATAGTCCTAAAAATCCATGTAGAATTAATATAGCCCTGGGTAACCCATACTGCTCTCAAACAGAAATGAGCCCTTTGAAATCCAACGTTAATAATGGAAGGGGAGTGTGCTGAGACTGCAATACATTCTTAATGGCTGCCCTCCTCCCTTCTGTGCCGCTGTCAGAAAAAGACAAATACCATAAATGATTTAGTTATCTAAGACACTTTTACAGCATTACAGTGTCATGTGTGTGCTCCTGAAAGTTCAAGAGCAGGCAGCTGGATAAGTAAACAATATTATCACAGCTGTGAAAAGGGCAAGCACTTTATGTGAAAGCACAAAACATCTGCCCAATGGAAACATGTACTCCTGGCTCCCAATATGTGGGTGGATGCAAAGCCCCCCCTCTAGTGATGCTCACATAATTGTCTGGTGACAGTCTGTAAAGCCAGACCATAAAAATACAGGCAAGGAAGTTGTTCTAGTACAAGTCAACAATGATCTTCTGCATGGACGTTTCACGATAAAAAGAGACGAACGTACATTCATTTTAGCTGGCGTTCTTTCTTCAAAATAGATTTATGAAATAGATATTTCTACCTTCCTCCATCCATCAAAGGTAAATGATTTTGCATCTCACCATCTTATGCCCCCCCCTCTCGCCCAATCAAAAGATGACTTGTTTGCCATCCCTTCTCTTGCAGGGATTCCCTAAAGTCCGAGTATTTTTTTTATTTATTTTTTTATTTTACAGAGTTTTATATAGCGCAAACTTGACCCGAGGGTATCGGGTATCAGAGCGCTTTACACGAGCACCAGTTGCGTTACATGAGAGCACATTCATTGTTGTTAGGCACGGGGAGATTAAGTGATTTGCCCAGAATCACAGGATGTTGAGCGTCCTTGTCGAGACTCGAACCCAGTTCCATCATCTGCTTCATTATTGCCACCTCCCTTTGTGCTGAAGAATAATGGCCAGCAGCTCTATTTCCTGGTGGTGACATACATAAGTATTGGACGGGTGTCAAACGCATGGGCCATTTATGAGTACATTAAAACAATGTGCTCTTTCAGTCCCAGTATTTGAAGTACATGCTGAATATTACATGGATTGTATACATAATGCATGACCACTGCTTTTAATCTTGCCCATAATGCTGTAAAATTGCCAGTACTGGCTGAACCTCTAGGGATTTTCAAAATATATTTGCTTTAACTGTTTTAATTTGGAGTAAAAGAATACAGAATGAATATCAACAGGTGTTGCTGCTTTTTCAGTGTATGCGCCTGCACACCAGAGCAGATTTTGCTGGAGACATTATGAGTAGTAATTAGATATGGCGCCTCTTGCTCCACATTTCATGGAATTCAACCTTTGCTAAGCAGCAGTTTCCTGTGTATAAATGTCTCTCGAATTATCTAGGAAATGGCTTGCAGATGACAATTGATTAGGATTGTTTTAATGTCAGATGACAGACCGGTATGCTGGTTTCATGCACCATGACCAAGAGGCCAATGCGATAATGCATCCTAGTTGTAATTACAGGACATGGGATATTATCAGAACAACTGTCCTAGCAAAGACCCAACTACCATGCAGCTGATTCACAACAAATTTAACAAGCATTTACAAAGCAAACAGGACTGAGCCAGCGGTTGTGAACAGCATTAAGAAAAGTACGGGAACTGTGATCCGGAGTACAAGTGGGGCTGGGTCAGCGAGTGTGGGGGCAGGGTCAGAAATGTGTCGGAAAAGAACAAAATATTCTGTCACAAATGTGTCAGTCTTTCACTTACAGATAACCTCATATAAAATGTTATGCACGCACCTTAAATGAAAAATAAATGCAACGTAAATGTGTCTGTGGGTGTGAAATGGGATATATATATATATATTACCTACTGGCGGTCGCCAGTAGGTAGTTATAGTTAGGACCTTGTTTCTATTCAAAAAGCGTTTTTTCTTTTGCCAATATCTTTGGCGCCGTTTGACGAATCTTTGCGAAATTTTCAAAACTAATGGCCCGCTTCAGTCAGCTCCTGTCTTGAATGTTTCGGGGTGATTCGTCAAGTGGGGGCCGAGAAAAAAGGGGGGTCCCAAAATGCATTTTCCCCATGTTAATTTCCATAGGAAACTTTAGACACAGCTACAGCCCGAACTGCTGAATGGAATTACACCAAATTTGGCAAAAAGGTAGCTCTTTTTCAGGACCTTTTTTTTTTTAAATGGTGTCAATCCGTTCAGTAGTTTCTAAGAAATTCAAAAATAAAAAAATATCGATATCTGGGTGGAGCCTAACCACACATCTCATTGTGAGATCTGATTGGCTGTTAGCACTTCATCCTGGAATTGCTGGCAGCCATCTTGGGACCAATATACATGATAGCACCCCATTGAAATGCATTGTAGTGAATAGAAGATTTTGAGGGTCACCAAAAGGAGAACTATAAAGGGTGATAACAGACTTTAGTTACATTAGAATTCATTTGTTGATGGTACCATACTCATTTTAGGAATTGTGGTGTGTTCTAAGGTGACTTTACCCTGTGAAAAACCTTCTGCTGGGATATCATGAATCATGTTTGAGAGAAAACTATTTTCTCATGCTTGTCCCATAGAGGTTTGGAAGGTGCTCCAGAAGCTAAAATGAGAGCATATTTTCTGTAAATTCACATTATCTTTCTCAGTCATGTGAGAATGAAGTCTGACATTCTCAGTAAAACATGTACATCCAACAAGGGCAAAGACTGTCAGTTGATTCCTTTGTGTTCTACTGCAGCTTCCCAGAGTGTTCTAAAGAACAACTAGAGTGCTAACAGCCTTACTTATGACAAAAGTATGGCACACCTGAAGCCATCTTGATTGGAATAAACTGGTAACACTTAAAACATTTAATTTAAAAAGGAACAAAATGATGGGGTTCGTTTTGTCATAGAAATTATGGTTAGTGCTGCAGAAAGAAAAATTAGGGCATGTTTTAAGTGAGATCTCAAATCCTCTTCTATTTCATTAGAAAATTCTGACATGCAGACTGAAACAATCACTTTCAATACCAGCAGTAGACTTCCAGTTAACTCGCTGGTGAGCAGTAGCTTTACTACAGTGATCTATTGAGCAACTAGAGTGCTAACATTCTGAATTTATGGCAAATGTGAGACACATCTGAATGCCTTCTTGATGGAATCAAAGTAAAAAACTGAAAGCATTTCCTACTGAGGAGACTGCAGTAAATGAGGAAATTAGGAAACTTGATAACAAATAAGTCTCCCAAGATGGCCACCAGAGAAAAAAGAGCCCAAATGTAGCACAAATATCACCCAGATGTAGCCCACATATAGCCCAATGACAGAAGTGTGCAAAACACTTTTTATTTTCTGTTTTTTGCAGTTTTATATAGTGCAGACTGGTCAGGTATTGGAGCGTTGCTCTTACTTGGACCCCTTATTGCGTATTTTGCACGAAGTACATGAGATTGATCTTGCGAAACATTGTACTTTACTATTCTGTTAGCCTGAAGTTGCTCTGAACCGGGCTTTGTAACACCCGTTTTTACCTACTGGTTTTAATTAATTCTCACTGTATTGTATTAAGAAAGAGGATTTACTGTTTTTATGTACACTTTTATGATCTATGTTTCTAAATCAGATCGAATAAAGTTTAATGAATTTAATTGAAGTCTCCCAAGATGGCCACCAGAGAAAAAGGAGCCCAAATGTAGCACAAATATCACCCAGATGTAGCCCACGTATAGCCCAATGACAGAAGTGTGAAAAAAAATGTATCCTTTGGTTTTTTGCAGTTTTATATAGTGCAGGCTGGTCAGATATTGGAGTGCTTTACATGAGCATTGGTTACATCATACAAGGACAAACTCATTTTGGTTGTAGGCATGGGGAGATTAAGTGATTTGACCAGAATCACAGAATGTCGAGCTGAAGCAGAAACTCCAACTTGGTTCCCCAGTTGCAAAGTCTGCAGCTCTGGAAGTAACACCACATTCTCTCCCCTAAGCGTAACATTTAATCAAGTGGTCAACTGGATAAAAAAACATAAAGATAACAAATAATTTAAAAGTGCTTTGTCGCTATTTGAGAACTCAGAAAATATGTCCTCATTTTAGTTTTTTAGAGCACTAACCATAATTTCTATGGAAATAAGACCCTCTCATTTCTATAATTTCTAAAGGAAATGCTTTAGGTATTACTGTTTTGATTACATCAAGATGACGTCAGGCGTGCCACACTTTTGTAATAAATATAGAATGTTAGCAATCTAGTTGTCTCTTTTCTCTTTCTGCACGTCTCTTGCCTCTTTCTACACCTCTCTTGCTTCTTTCTGCAGCTCACTCTCTTCTTTCTGCACCTCTCTTGCCTCTTTCTGCACCTCTCTTCCCTCATTCTGCAGCTCACTATCTTCTATCTGTACCTCTCTTGCCTCTTTTGCACCTCTCTTGCCTCTTTCTGCACCTCTCTTGCCTCTTTCTGCATATCTTTTGCCTCTTTCTGCACCACTCTTGCCTCTTTCTATACCTCTCTTGCATCTTTCTGCACCTCTCTTGCCTCTTTCTGTACCTCTCGTGCCTCTTTCTGCACCTCTCTTCTTTCTGCACCTCTCTTGCCTCTTTCTGCACCTCTGTTGCCTCTTTATGCACCTCTCTTGCCTCTGTTTGCACTTCTCTTGCTTATTTCTGCAGCTCACTCTCTTCTTTCTGCACCTCTCTTGCCTCTTTCTGCACCTCTTGCCTCTTTCTGTAGCTCACTCTCTTCTTTCTGCACCTCTCTTGCCTCTTTCTGCACCTCTCTTCCCTCTTTAAGCAGCTCACTCTCTTCTTTCTGCACCTCTCGCCTCTTTCTGCACCTCTCTTGCCTCTTTCTGTACCTCTCATGCCTCTTTCTGCACTTCTCTTGGTTCTTTCTGCAGCTCACTCTCTTCTTTCTGTACCTCTCTTGCTTCTTTCTGTAATTCTCTTGCGTCTTTTTGTAATTCTCTTGCCTCTTTCTGCACCTCTCTTGCCTCTTTCTGCACCTCTCTTGCCTCTTTCTGAACATTTCTTCCTCTTTCTGCACCTCTCTTGCCTCTTGATGCACCTCTCTTGAATCTTTTTGCTCTTCTCTTGCCGCTTTCTGCAGCTCACTTGCTTCTTTCTGCACCTTTCTTCCTTTTTCTGTACCTCTCTTGACTCTTTCTACACCTCTTACCTCTTTCTGCACCTCTCTTGACTCTTTCTGTACCTCTCATGCCTTTTTCTGCACCTCTCTTGCCTCTTTCTGCAGCTCACTCTCTTCTTTCTGAACCTCTCTTGCCTCTTTCTGCAGCTCACTCTCTTCTTTCTGCACCTCTCTTGCCTTTTTCTCCACCTCTCTTCCCTCTTTCTACAGCTCACTCTCTTCTTTCTGCACCCCTCTTGCCTCTTTATGCACCTCTCTTGCCTCTTTCTGCACCTCTCTTGCCTCTTTCTGCACATCTCTTGCCTCTTTCTGCACCAGTCTTGTCTCTTTCTACACCTCTCTTGCCTCTTTCTGTACCTTTCTTGCCTCTTTCTGCACCTCTCTTGCCTCTATCTGCACCTCTCTTTGCTTTCTACTCCACTCTTGCCTCTTTCTGCACCTCTCTTGCCTCTTTCTGCACTTCTCTTGCCTCTTTCTGCACCTCTCTTGCCTCTTTCTGCACCTCACTCTCTTCTTTCGGCACCTCTCTTGCTTCTTCCTGCACCTCTCTTGCTTCTTTCTGCGCTTCTCTTGCTTCTTTCTGTACCTTTCTTCCTTTTTCTGCATTTTTCTTGCCTCTTTCTGCACCTTTCTTCCTCTTTCTGGACTTCTCTTGCCTCTTTCTGCACCTCTCTTGCCTCTTTCTGCACCTCACTTGCCTCTTTCTGCACCTTTCTTCCTCTTTCTGCACCTCACTCTCTTCTTTTTGCAGCTCTCTTGCTTCTTTCTGTGCCTCTCTTGCTTCTTTCCGCACCTCTCTTGCCTCTTTCATCACTTCTCCTGCTTCTTTCTGCACCTTTCTTCCTCTTTTTGCACCTCTCTTGCTTTTTTCTGCACTTTTCTTTCCTTTTTCTGTACTTCTCTTGCTTCTTTCTGCACTTCTCTTGCTTCTTTCTGCGCCTTTCTTTCTCTTTCTGCACATGTCTTACCTATCTAGGTGTAGTTAGAAATTAGCATTTAAAAAAACCTTAGAAATTCACTGAAAAGACCACAGGTTTCAGGGATGTTATAGTTAGAAATTAGCATTTAAAAAACCTTAGAAATTCACTGAAAAAATCACAGGTTTCAGGGACGTTATAGATAGAAATTAGCATTTAAAAAACCTTAGAAATTCACTGAAAAAACCATAGGTTTCAGGGACGTTATAGTTAGAAATTAGCATTTAAAAAAACTTTGAAATTCACTGAAAAAAACCATAGGTTTCAGGGACGTTATAGTTAGAAATTAGCATTTAAAAAACCTTTGAAATTCACTGAAAAAAACAAAGGTTTCAGGGACGTTATAGTTAGAAATTATCATTTAAAAAACCTTTGAAATTCACTGAACAAACCATAGGTTTCAGGGACGTTATAGTTAGAAATTAGCCTTTAAAAAACCGTAAAAATTCACTGAAAAAACCATAGGTTTCAGGGACGTTATAGTTAGTTGGACATTTCACTAGTACAAAACCAGAGAAATTAGCCCGTTATAGTTAGTTGAGCTAACTATAACTCGCGCCCGCAATGCACTGCTGATGATGTCACATATTACATCATTCATGACATGGTCAGTGACATCACTGATGACATCTCAAATGACATCACTGATGACATAATTCACATGATAATCTGATGCACCTCCTCACACCCTAATATAACCTTTGATACACCCACTCTAAAATGCAGACTACAATTTTCGAAACCATAGACACACCAATACCAGTTACTACATACCCACTCACTGATTCCTAGGTCTACACACATGTCCACTCATTCATCCAAACAGTTACTCATACATGCAGTCACTCATCAATACAGCACTATCATATGCACTCATACACCTATACAGACACTCACACACCACCACTCACCCATAGAGTTACTCACACACCTAGTCAGTCATGCAAAGAATCAATCACACTGGGGCTGGTAGTCCTATATTGAATCAACCCCAAATGGGGTGCCATCATTAACCCCATTTGGGGTTGATTCAATATAGGACTACCAGCCCCATAATGCTTTGTAATTATCTATTTTTAGAGTCATGGCAATAAAAGAGGGAAAATGCTGGTCGTCTGCACGGCATCAATTTTGAATCGGAGGCTGCCCATGAAGAAGGGCGGTTTGCCCGAAACGCGTCGGCAGCAGATTTGAGGGGTTATTTTTGCTGGACCTGTGCGATCCTGAGTGTGCCTCCACCCCAGGGGTAACCTTGTTTTTGGAATATATATATATATATATATATATATATATATATGTATATATATATATATATAGTGTTAAGAGATCCATAATGTTAAGAAATTAGTTTAAAAAATGTGTTGCACAAAGTATAAGATAGGATACACACAGAATTTATATGCTGTCACAAAATGTGAAAAATATTGTGTTTAAAAAGATAAAAAGATATGTTTTTAGTAATACGCTGACTGTACATAGTGTAAAGTTTTTTTATAGGTTTCCGTTGAAATTATAAATTGCAGATTCTGTCGATTAAAACCTGTACTGGCTTTCAAGCACCCTTTAGATTTGCTGATTAAGCAATTGCGCACATTAAAAAAAATGTGAGGAGCAGGGTCCCTGGAGACAAGGGTTGTTTCTTCTTTAGCTGCAGCTCCCTTCTCTGACTTCGCAGTAGATGAGGCCGTTCTTGTTCCATTTCAACCTGCAGGAACTCAACTGTCCCGGAATGGCTTTTCTTTTTAATAAAAAGTATGGAAATTGTTTTGATCAAATTAGTACAGAATGGGATTGTGGTTCCCCTGTCCACTTCGAATTCGTCTGAGATTCCTATAGCGCACACACAGACTGACAAGTTCAACACTGCAGGCAGATATGTGTGGAGAGAGAAGAAACACACAGTCAGTGCAATTCATCACAATCACACACAACACAAAATGGCCGGTGGACTTTGACAGTTCTTGTTTTCGGCAATCTGACAATAGTAACAAAAATATACTTATGTAGGCAGTGTAATATAGTGTGCCCACAACGTGTAAGTCGTGGCCTCCACCGGAAAGCCTCCCAAGGAGAGAGACCACTCAAAATATGGTGGCTTAACCAAGACATAGCCTTTCATTCACACAGTATCAGATCAGCGAGACTGTACCATAGTTAAGTAGATATTAAGTAAGAGAATACAGGATGCAAGATCAGAGTATAAGCAAACAGCTCAGAGATTTTACAAGCAAAACACAATTCTCTCAGTTTAACTTTACAGCCCAACTCTACAGAATGCATTGTGCCAGAAGGCCCCACCACTATACATCACTCAGGCTCTCCACCAAGGGCATCAGAGAAATTAGAGAAATGCATTGGCAGGCATACATTAATAAAACTTCCCCTCCATCACAGGGAACTTTATATCAAGACATACACCAGGGCATAGCGCTCAGTCCCTGCCGGAGTACCCGGTTAGGCAAGAAAGATTCAGGACCACCAGCAGGGCAGTCACCCCTCCTGCCAGCCCAGACCCCACACCAATCAACACCCCGCCAAGGGGTCAGTCCAGTAAATGAGTCCAGATTCTTGGGGACCCCCCTTTTCTGCTGCTAGAAATTCCACCACAGAGCAAAGAGGTAATTGGCAATTTCACCCTCCCCCTGCTGCTACTGGAGAGTTTCAGTAATGTCCCCAAGATTGTGTGAATGAAGATCTCATGGAGCCCGTGCAACAATTTAACCCCATCCTTATGGAACAACTCTGCCCCGGAGTACTGAATTAGATTGTGACCGATCATACCCATGGAGGAGTCTGCCAACATTTTCAGCAATGAGTGATTGAGCTTCCTCACAGAATCTTTAATCTCCTTTGTGAGAGTCCCCCCGGCCAAACAGGCCACGGTATGCCCTCCAAACTCAGAATTGTGGTACCCGCGAGCCACGTTCTCACCTCAGAGGGCCGAGAACAATGTTTCCCACACTCCCCACCTCCCTAACGGGACCCTATTGATGCCCCCAGCATGGATGATTAGATATCGGGGGAGGGCAAAACCCCCATCCACAAGCACCTCACGCAGGAGTCCAATAAGATAATCCATTTTGAGTCTCCCAGTACCCAGCCAATGATGCTTGATACCTGCCGCCAGTTGAGCACTCGCCAGCCCACAACAGCAAAACCACTCACCCGCTTTGAGGGCAAAGGAGTGACCACACCAACAAACATTCACCAGCCTTCGATTGGAGGCTGCAGGAAAAAACAAGAGACAACTGTTCCTGGTGCAATCTCTGCTGTTAGCCAGGTATTCCCTGGTTCCCTTAGGCCAAATGTGGCCTGACATACTGCTCAGAACATGAGGACCTCCTTCTGCCCACTTCTTTTTTGGCTTCAGGAGTTAAAGCTATATCTGCTGCCTTAGTGGCTGTGCCAATACTGAAAGAGTGAGAACTGAAGTACTCTGTCTCCTCCCCCAAAATGCCAACATGCATTTACCTACCTGTGTAAGTTGGAAGCACTTGAGTGAGGCACCATCCGCGTATACCAACAGATCGGAATGCTTGCTACGCAGGCGTCGGTGAATATAATCCTGCATTAAGGTCACGAGGCAATAGACGGTGCCGGGAGCTGTGAAGAGATATACCCACATCTCTTTCCCCAAAGAACCTGTTTTTGACCTCTTTATTCTCAGCCAAAGGAAGCTACCAACCAACATTATGTCAGAAATACTGATCCCTGTGCCTTGAACCTCTTTGGAGACTGCAACAAACTCTGAGATTCTGAGAGCCGCGGTGAAATCCAGAGTGAAGGCCAGGCCAAATAGATGTGCCTCATAACGCAATGAGCAAACACAGGGCAGCATGCCAATGATACGCGATAACCTAGCTACTTCAGTAGGTCCCCTAATGTCCTGTGTCACAGTGGCCAATCGCTCCCATCCCTTGATTGCCCTCAGCATCCTAATGTCCTTAGTGGGGTCCCCAGCACCTCGCAAACCCGCAAAGAAAGCAATGCTGAAAGCTGCCTCCTGACCAAGGGTAAGGACTTTCCCCAGCCACTCTGCTTGGCCAAGAACTGCAACACACCCTCGGAGTGAACCGTTCGCAGCTGCCACACAAATCAAAAGTTGCATTGTAAGCTTGCCATGCTGTCTCATATGCATATTTCGTCCTGGAGAGACAAGGATGCAGCAATTAGATCTGGGACAATGGAGCACCAAACTTCCACAATGCCTTTGGGACATCCGTAATCACCTTGGCCGCTTGTTGCCATAGCGCTCTGGACTCTGCCAACTTAAAATGAGACAAGGCATCTGCTACTGTGTTTTGTACCCCTGGGACATGCTTAGCAGAGTAATTTGCAGATGCTGATGAGGGCCTTAAGCAATCTCAAAACAAACTGGCATCTAACGCTCTGATTGTTAATAGCTTCTACCGCTGACATGCTTTCGGACCAGAAAATGATCCTTCTGTTGACCAAGAGTGGCCCCCATATCTGCAGGGATACTACTATTGAGAAAAACTCTAGACATGTAATGTTCGTGATGAGACCAGTTGCCACCCAACTAGCTGGCCAATGCTTTATGCACCACTTGGAGCCAAACATAGCCCCAATGTTACGATCACTAATTCCTGTGCCCAAGCATGTACCATATGTTCCACAACTCATTGCTTTATAAATCATGTAGTCGCTCCTCAATCTCACACACCTTAGATTAAGTCTTTTTGCTAAGTGTTGTATCACTGTTGCCTATACCAAACCTTTAAATTATCTTTGTGTTTGCAATGTTCCATGTGCTTGTAATTATCCCTAGGTTTGACTAAAAGGCCTCATGTTTTTGATCCACATGTTTGTACAAGCCTCGCTTCACTGATGACCTTTTTTCAGTTGCTGTAATTATTCACATGCTTGATAATTATTAATGTGCCTGCAGTAAGGGGCTTTCAAATTAGGAACCTTCCAGAATGATTCACTGCCACCAATACAGGGACTTTCCAGTCTGATACTTTCTAGAGTGATGCACATGCCACCAAATATACACATGTTGGTAATTATCCATGTGTCTGCAATCAAGGACTTTTCAGAACCATTGAACGATAAATAAACATGTGCCCTTCAGAAAGAACTGCCCACCTAGAAATACTCAGCCAAACCCCAGTCGGGCGTTTGGCTTTATTTCCTGAAAAAAGAAACCTTGTCCTCCCTCCCACTCTCCTGGTTCATCGCACCCTCTTCTCCCTGATCCAAACTTCCTCGCCTGGCCCCACGACATCTGTGCTCCTGCAGACATCCCTGAGCGGCTCATCAGGCTTCTCCGATCCCAGCGTTCCAGAAAAGACCTACAGTTGAGCGACGATGGTGAATCTTCTTCGTGGCTGCAGCTGTTCTGGAGCTGGCCCGTTGGTCATCCCGGCATTGTGATGGCATAACCTGCAATAAAAGGAAGGACAAAGCAAAAGAAGAGAAAACTAGGTTAGTGCACTATTCATTGTTTCTTTTCAAAACTCGGCCGCTACAATTCTGCAAAATAAAAACTTCAAGACTTGTGAATAATCTCAACATAAGAACCACACAAATTCTGTTGGAAGTTCTGGAGACAATTCGCAAACTTTTAAAAAAGAGAAAAGGAGAATTCAAAAAAGGGAGAACAGTCACATAACAAAAGCATATGATGTAATATGCTGACCGGGGGAAACCTGTGAACTGTTATTTGAAGCTCACAAAAGGAGTAGGTAATTCTATCCCACAAGAATTAAAAGTATACACATTTTCTGTGTTGTTATAAAAACCTCTGAGTGTAAGTACTTCCATTGCTCAAATGTTATTTGAACTATCTATGCCAATGTGTATCAATGCTAATATAGTGTGTTCCTTTTCCTTAGTTACTCTCCTCTACACCCCTAGAAGATGCACCCCGAAAGACGAAGATACTTTGGGCAGTCACAAGCAGGATAGTGAGCTAGACACCACTAAGAGGGCGCAAGTCTTTGTCTCTTTTATTATTTTTTCCCAACCCCCTTCCCTCCTAGGACAGCGCCTTATTTGATGTTATCATTTCTTGGTCGGGCGTTGTGCTGGGAGTGAGTAGGGTTCAACATAGCCTCTGCAGATAAGTTCTCCAGGTGAGTGGTCTGACACCCAAAGCCTACGCTGCCTGCTGCGTCCATGTAGAGAGCCAGATCGGCATTGAACGGAGCTGGATGGCACCACAAGAGCATTCCGTAAAGTCAACCAGGAATTCTCTCCAAGTAGCCAATTCCTCCCAGGGGATAGCCTGGCATGGTGATGTTTGGCTTGGAGGTTGGACATGGCTCTGGCTATATTTTTCTAAAAATCCCACCCCATGGGGATGACCTTGAGTGCACAATTCAGCTGTCCCAACAGGACTCTTAGCTGCTGAAGTTTGACATTTTTGGCCACCAGGCATGAATCAATTGATTCCTGGAAAGCGGAAACCTTGCTCTGAGGTAGCCTGCAAACCCCTGCCACTTAGTTAATCTCTATGCCCAAGAAGGAGAGAGTGGTTGCTGGACCCCTGTCTTGCCCCTCTGCTAATGAAACCCCTAAAGCTTGCGTCAGCTTGGGGAAACCCAGCAGGGCCCTCCCGCAAGCAGAGGAGCCAGGGGGCCCATTAACAAGAAGTCATCCAAGTAGTGCACAATGTCATCGGATGTGACAACGTCCCTCACTGTGCACTCCAGGAACCGACCAAAGGTCTCAAAAAGGGAACAAGCTATTGAGCACCCATGGGCATGCACAAGTTAACATAAGATTGCCCTTCAAAAGTGAAACCCAGGAGGCGAGTGTCTTCCGGGTGAGTCAGTAAAAGACAAAAAGCGGCCTCGATGTCAGATTTGGCCATCAACGCTCCGTGCCCCAGCTTCTTTAACTTGCCAATAGCCTCATCAAAAGAAGTGCACCTCACCGCACACAGTTCTTGCACAAGGCCATCATTGACTGATAACCCGGAGGGGAAAGGGGGCGGAGGACAAGTTGTGTATCAGCCAGAACTTGCCCAGCTCTTTCTCTGGGACCAATCCAAATGGAAAGCAGACCAGGGTTTCACAAGGTGGGATCAAATGGACCTGCAACCCTCCCAGCCCACACTTCCTTCTGTATCTTCTCCCTAACAATCTTCGGTTGCTGTGACACTGACTGTTGATTCCAGGGTGGGACTGGGTCTGGTGAGGCGTTTGATGGGATGCGTAAACTGTCCCTAAAACCGTAGTACAGTAGGTGTGAATCATGGCAATGTTTTTTTTTCCCAGTAGACGAACATGCAAGCATATGGGCGACGGGGGCTTGACTGAGGAATGGAGAGTTTTAATGACTTTTGTGGGGTGGACTGCTCCTTTGTCCTCCCATGCTTTCTGGGGCATTTTGTATCCAGGTGCCCTTGGGTTCCACAAAATGAACACAGGTGCTTGAACTTGCAGGCAGCACCTCTAAGGCATTCTTTTTTGTTATACTGCTGGCAGGCTGACTTTCTGTTCCCTGACCCCTTTTCCATCCGAAGGCACTGGGGGTATCTTCTGTGAGGGGAACCCATTTTGAACTCTGAGTGGCAAATATTGATCTCCCCCTGATGCCACGCTCCCTCTGGTCTAATCGCCTTCATCTGCCTAAATTTAGTGTCGTATTGTAGCCAAGCTGTCCCTTGAATTTCAGAGGCAGCACTGTGTATCATAGACATAGGTCCGCATAACTGGGGGGGCTATCGCCGGGAACTTTTCTGTTAGCATTGCTGAGTCTGTGCTGAACACCGTTACTGAGTTCTTCAAAGACCACCCCAACCACACCTTCTTTGGTTTCTGCTCACCCTCCTTTCCCTTTCCTGCCTTACTATTCCATGGGACTATGCCTGCATTTATTGGGTCAAACATGTCACAAAAATCGCCTTTGTGAATCTTCACCCAGTATTGGCTGGGACATGCCATGCTATTGCTGAAGAAGGGGCAAAAGTGGGTGAAGCCGTGCTGATGGACATGGGGCTAGAGGTAAATGCAGCCTGCCCTGAGCTGCAATTAGTGATAGGTGCCACCGGTTGTGCCCAAACTTTAGTGAACACACTCGTAGGCCCCCCTCCCACATAGACACCACCCGCTGTAGGTCTTGGGCCTGCACCCGGTATTGGTACTGACGCCTCCGTGGGTGTTCACACCACAGATGTCTTAATCGAGAGAGGAGATGCAGCCGCTGCTTGTGCTGGGGAGGGGGCTTGTCATGTAGCTCTGTAGCCAACCATTCATTGACAAGCGATCTCTGCCCCATGCGGTTTTTGCCGTGTGGATGCAGCGCGAGTAGATTGTCTGGGTTGTGCATCTGGGAATAACCATCCTATATTGAGAGCCCCATGTCCTTACCTTCCATTACCTCTTTGACCAGGAGGGGAAGGAGGGAGGAGATCGTTTAATTCACAAAACAACCTAGGGTGCCACACTGATAAACCTGACCCATGCACAGCCCGAACCAATGCCCATCATGCCAACTCTCAAGCCATATGTGCAACACAGCCTCACTTGGCTGGTGATATTTCACGTGACCTAGGCTGCTATAAGGCAAACCAGTAAAGCGCCACAGGCCCAATTCCTCTGTAACTCTGCATTCTCATGACTGAAAAGTAGGTTTCCTAAATGATCCTGCTGAAACTAGACAAGATGGAGATCGCAAAGGCTGCTTGATGCTCCTAAGGATGCCGCGCTGAATCAATAAACCTAGACACGATCATACTCACCATTCTCCATAGGCAAACGTGGCATCGCTAACACCAAAGCATTCCAACCTCGCGACCTGAGGCAAGCAACCACGCCAGTGGGCTAGGATCCCCGGCCAGCAGTGCGCTCACCCTTCGCTCCTTCCATGGATAAAGCTCCTTGACTGTAATTAACTGCTATACAGACAGAGCTAGAAAATATAACGCAAACTCCACCGAAAACTGAGCACTTTACACGAGCACCAGCTACATTACACAAGGTTGCATGCCGCTTTACCTGAGCATTAAACATGTTCTTGTTTTTAGGTGCGGTAATATTGAGTGATCTTGCAGAGAATCACTGGGTGAACTGCCGAAGCCGCGACTCAGACTCGGTTCCCCTTTCAAGTAGTCAGCTGTGGTCATCAGGCCAACCATGGCTACGCCGATGTAGTCTCCCCACCACAGCCCTCATATTCCCAGACACATCTTAGCCAAGGTGTCTTGCAGCAGGGACAATTCTGTTGTTGTGTGGTCCGGTCCTCCGGTGGAGAGAAAAAAAGGCCACTCTGATGCCTCTCGCTGCCTTAAATGCCTCCTCCTGAGGGCATGCATCCTGATGAAGTCACCACCTTTGTGAAGGAAACACCTACGATGGGGTACTCACCTGGTTCCTGCCCGAAAGTAAGGCCACCCCTATCGCTATTTGCGGGGGGAGCCTGTACATCACTTTCATTCTCACAAGTGATTGGTGGGTTGCTCACCGTAGCAAAAGAGCCAGGCTGCTGGGTAAAAGAAGGTTTAGGGCATCAGTAGGGCCAACCCAGAGAGTTGTTTGATAGCATCACAAAATTTTGTCGCATAACGTTATCCTCAAGCATGAGATAGCCCTGCAAAGGTGCTAACTCTTGGGTCTGAGATTTAGGGGTTGTGGTGAAACAGGGAGGGCAAGCACCATTGTTGGGATGTTTGCCGTTGCATGACCCTATGAGCGCTAGCACCCTCCCGCTCTTACATTCGCCCGCCGCAAACGTGGAGGCCGCCACAGGCAGCAAAAGGTCTAGCTACGCCACTGAACACACCTACAGGTGAAACCGCTGAGAGGATTTTCACCAGATGTGGCAGAAAACTAGATCTTGGTCCGGAAAGAGTTCTTTTTGTGATTTGGTGTAAATCTGTTCAGTAGTTTTTGAGCAATTAATTCTCTAAAGCTTTGCATATCTAGGGACGTTGAGCCTCCTTGGATCAGACAGATCTTCCGGCTGAGATCTGATTGGCTGCCATCACATCAACCAAGAAGTGGTGGCAGCCATCTTAAGACTCAGGACTCAGTCTTGTGTCCTGAAAATACCTGCAGAAAAAAGACATAAGGGGGAAGTGTAGGTGTACCCTGACTGCCTAGACCTGGTGGCACAAAAACTGTTTTTTTTCCGTTTTGCCGCAAATTCACGGACGATCCGCAAACTGTGGCAAATCTTTTTTTTTTTTAAAAGCATAGGGTCCTGAGCTTTTCAAAAAGCTATCCCCTGGGGTAGGCCTGGGGCCAGGGGGGCACCGCAGGTAGTACGTAAGGGGAGGGGAATGAGTGGCCCCCCTCCCTCAGCCTAATAAGTCCCCAGGGACAACATCCCCCGGGGTAAAAATGCTTTAAAAAGAGGAGGGGGCCACAAGGGCCCTATCCCCTGGGGCTGATTAATTATTTAAGGGAGGGGGCCCCATGCCCTACCTTCCTGAGTCTAATTAGGCCCAGAGGAACTCGTCCCCCGGAGCTGAAATGTACATAAGAGGAGAGGGGGCAGCACAAATTAACCCCACTCATGACATCTTCTATGACATTATTGATAATATCACTGCAGTATTTTCAATGAAGTTATTCATGAGAGAACTGCATGGTTGGGACACGAGTAGTTACATTAGGGCATGAGTTATAATTCCTGGAAATAACTATAGCTGGTGAATTTCTCTGTTTTTTAGTTTTTTTTGCTTGAAATGTTACGTTATTACTGAACATTTCACTTAACTGTATCACTACTTTATACTTTTTTCAATGAAGAAAAATACATATATATATATATTCACTGAAAAAACCATAGGTTTTAGGGACAGTTATAGTTAGTTGGACATTTCACTCGTACAAAACCCGTGAAATTCCCCCGTTATAGTTAGTTCAGCTAACTATAACTCGCGCCCCCGCAATGCACTGCTGATGACGTCACATATTACATCACTCATGACATGGTCAGTGACATCACTGATGACATCACTGATGACATCTCAAATGACATCACTGATGACATCATGCAGTGACTGTGTTTCTGTAAAGTTTAAATATTTTGAATATATATAGGAAAAGACGTATTGAAGAATGAGTGGGTGTATAAGTGTCTGTATGGATGATTTAGTAGGTGCGTGACTGACTCTATAAGTGAGTGATTTAACGTATCTTACTGAATGCATGGGTTAGTGACTAAACTGGGTGAATGTCTGTATCCGTCTGTCTGTTGCTGTGTAAGTGGCTGCATGGGTTTGTGAATAGCTACATGAGTGTCTATATGAGTTATTGAATGGTTGTCTGAGTATCTGTATGGGTGCCTGAGTGTTTGTGTGGGAGGGGTGTGTGCGACTCTGTGCATAGATGTGTGAGTGGGTGATTCACTGGGTGGATGGTTTCAAGAGTGCATCTGTGATAGACTGTATGGGTGGGTAAGTGTGTGTAAGAGTGTGTTAGTGAGTGAATGTATGTCCCAGTGGTACATGTGTGACTAACTACATATGTGAAAGGCAGTATATATGTGTGTTGGAGTATATAAATAGCTATAAGCGAGAGTGAGTGATTGTGATAGTGGCTGTATGGATG
Source organism: Calotriton arnoldi (assembly GCA_963921515.1). Classification (NCBI taxonomy): domain Eukaryota; kingdom Metazoa; phylum Chordata; class Amphibia; order Caudata; family Salamandridae; genus Calotriton; species Calotriton arnoldi. The sequence goes on from CAWUFW010006651.1 coordinate 683,452, forward strand.
AGTGTGTGCTTGTATCAGTGATTGTATAAGAGCGTAACAATGTGCTAGTATTTGTATGATTAAGTGAGCTGGTGTGTGTATAACTGTATAGGTGAGTAAATGGCAGTGTGTTTAATTATTTGCATGACTGACTAGGTGTGTGAGTACCTCTATGGATGAGTGGCGGTGTTTGAGTGTCTATATAGGAGTAAGAGTGCATATGATAGTCCTGTACTGAGTGACCATAAGTATGAGTGACTGTACGGGTGAGTGAGTGGATGTGTGTGTGTAGACCTAAGAATCAGTGAGTGGGTATGTAGTTATTGGTGTTGGAGTGTCTATGGTTTTGCGAATGGCAGTCTGTAATTTAGAGTGGGTGTATCAAAGGTTATATTAGGGTGTGAGGAGGTGCATCAGATTATCACGTGGATGATGTCATCAGTGATGTCATTTGAGATGTCATCAGTGATGTCATCAGTGATGTCACTGACCATGTCATGAGTGATGTAATATGTGACGTCATCAGCAGTGCATTGCGGGAGCACGAGTTATAGTTAGCTGAACTAACTATAACGGGGAATTTCACGGGTTTTGTACGAGTGAAATGTCCAACTAACTATAACTGTCCCTAAAACCTATGGTTTTTTCAGTGAATTTCAAAGGTTTTTAAATGCTAATTTCTAACTATAACGTGTCTGAAACCTATGGTTTTTTATGTGAATTTCAAAGGTTTTTTAAATGCTAATTTCTAACTATAACGTGCCTGAAACCTATGGTTTTTTCAGTGAATTTCAAAGGTTTTTAAATGCTAATTTCTAACCATAACGCCCCTAAAACCTATGGTTTTTCAGTGAATTTCAAAGGTTTTGTAAATGACAATTTTTAAATGTATTAATTGTTATATTTTTTTTTTGATACTGATTTACTACATTTTTTAAAACTATTTATTTTTAGATATTTTATTTATTAAATTACATTGTAATTACATTATACATTACATTACAAAATATACTTTCTCAGAATGAATTACTTTAGTTTAAATAGATTGCAAATAGGCAATAGAGTTTTAAGTATAGTAGTTACAGTTGTTGCAATGGGCAACACAATTTCAAACACAATGCAACATTGACCTCAATGTGAATTTCTAGTTAAATGCAATTAGTTACTTTATGGATTACTTTTCTAACCACAGGACTGGATCCTAGATTATATAGATATTATCTACTGGCGGTCGCCAGTAGATAGTTATAGTTAGGACCTATTTTCCATAGGAAATCCGCAACATTCTATTTGAAATAACTCTTGCGTCGGTGGACAAATCTTCGCGAAATTTTCAAACTTTATGGCCCGCTCCGGTCCGCTCCTAACCTGAAAGTTTCAGGGTGATTTGTCAAGCAGGGGCCGAGAAAAAAGGGGGGTCCCAAAACGTGTTTTTCCCATTCATTTTCCCATAGGAAACTTTAGCCACGGCTACAGCCCGAACTGCTGAACGGAATTACACAAAATTTGGCAAAGAGGTAGTTCTTGGTTCAGAAAGAACCCTTTTTGTGAAATGGTGTAAATCCGTTCAGTAGTTGCGGAGAAATTAAAAAATAAGAGTCAAAAATCAATTTCCCATAGGAAACTTTATGCAAGGCTACAGCCCGAACTGCTGAACGGAATTACACAAAATTTGGCAAAGAGGTAGTTCTTGGTTCAGAAAGAACCCTTTTTGTTAAATGGTGTAAATCCATTCAGTAGTTGCTGAGAAAATCAAAAGTAAAAACACATATATATCTGGGCGGAGCCTAACCACACATGTCATCGTGAGATCTGATTGGCTGTCAGCACTTCATCCTGGAATTGCTGGCAGCCATCTTGGGACCAATATAAATGATAGTACCCCATTGAAATGCATTGTAGTGAATCAAAGATTTTGAGGGTTACCAAAAGGAGAACTATAAAGGGTGATAACAGACTTTATTTACATTAGAATTCATTTGTTGATGGTACCATACTAATTTCAGGAATTGTGGTGTGTTCTAAAGTGATTTTACCCTGTGAAAAACTTTCTGCTGGGATATCATGAATCATGTTTCAGAGAACACTATTTTCACATGCTTGTCCCATACAGTTTTGGAAGGTGCTCCAGAAGCTAAAATGAGAGCATATTTTCTGTAAATTCACATTATCTTTCTCAGTCATGTGAGAATGAAGTCTGACATTCTCAGTAAAACATGTACATCCAACAAGGGCAGAGACTGTCAGTTGATTCCTTTGTGTTCTACTGCAGCTTCCCAGAGTGTTCTAAAGAACAACTAGAGTGCTAACAGCCTTACTTATGACAAAAGTATGGCACACCTGAAGCCATCTTGATTGGAATAAACTGGTAACACTTAAAACATTTAATTTAAAAAGGAACAAAATGATGGGGTTCATTTTGTATAGAAATTATGGTTAGTGCTGTAGAAAGAAAAATTAGGACATGTTTCAAGTGTGATCTCAAATATCTTCCTGTTATATTTCAACAGGAGCAGCCTGTCAGTTGATGCCTTTGTGTTCTACTGCAGCTTCCCAGAGTGTTCTAAAGAACAACTAGAGCGCTAACAGTCTTACTTATGACAAAAGTATGGCACACATGAAGCCATCTTGATTGGAATAAACTGGTAACACTTAAAACATTTAATTTAAAAGGAACAAAATGAGGGGGTTCATTTTGCCATAGAAATTATGGTTAGTGCTGTAGAAAGAAAAATTAGGACATGTTTTAAGTGAGATCTCAAATATCTTCCTGTTATATTTCAACAGGAGCAGCCTGTCAGTTGATGCCTTTGTGTTCTACTACAGCTTCCAGAGTGTTCTAAAGAACAACTAGAGTGCTAACAGCCTTACTTATGACAAAAGTATGGCACACCTGAAGCCATCTTGATTGGAATAAACTGGTAACACTTAAAACATTTAATTTAAAAAGGAACAAAATGAGGGGTTCATTTTGCCTTAGAAATTATGGTTAGTGCTGCAAAAGAAAATTTAGTGCATGTTTTAAGTGAGATCTCAAATCCTCTTCTATTTCATTACAAAATTCTGACATGCAGACTGAAACAATCACTTTCAATACCAGCAGTAGACTTCCAGTTAACTCCTTGGTGAGCAGTAGCTTTACTACAGTGATCTAATGAACAACTAGAGTGCTAACATTCTGAATTTATGGCAAATGTGTGACACATCTGAATGCCTTCTTGATGGAATCAAAGTAAAAAACTGAAAGCATTTCCTACTGAGGAGTCTGTAGTAAATGAGGAAATTAGGAAACTTCATAACAAATAAGTCTCCCAAGATGGCCACCAGAGAAAAAAGAGCCCAAATGTAGCACAAATATCACCCAGAGGTAGCCCACGTATAGCCCAATGACAGAAGTGTGCAAAACACTTTTTATTTTTTGTTTTTTTGCAGTTTTATATAGTGCAGACTGGTCAGGTATTGGAGTGCTTTACATGAGCATTGGTTACATCACACAAGGACAAATTCATGTTGGTTGACCCCTACACTACCCAAACACCACTGCACTACCCTAAACCCTAAAACACTACCCCCAGCACGACCCCTTCACTACCCAAACACCACTGCACTACCCTAAACCCTAAATCTACCCCCTACACTACACAAATACCACTGCACTACCCTAAACCCTAAAACACTAGAACCCAGCACGACCCCCTATAGTACACAAACACCACTGCACTACCCTAAACCCTAAAACACTACCCCCTACACTACACAAACACCATTGCACTACCCTAAACCCTAAAACACTACCCCAGCATGACCCCCTACACTACACAAACACCACTGCACTACCCTAAACCCTAATACACTACCCCAGCACGACCCCCTACACTACCCAAACACCACTGCACTACCCTAAACCCTAAAACACTACCCCCAGCACGACTCCCTACACTACACAAACACCACTGGACTACCCTAAACACTAAAACACTACCCCCAGCAGGACTCCCTACACTACCTAAACACCACTGCACTACACTAAACCCTAAATCTACCCCCAGCATGACCTCCCACACTACACAAACATCACTGCACTACCCTAAACCCTAAAACACTACCCGCAGCACGACCCCCTACACTACCCAAACACCACTGCAGTACCCTAAACCCTAAAACACTAACCCCAGCATGACCCCCTACACTACCCAAACACCACTGCACTACCCTATACCCTAAAACACGACCCCGTACACTACACAAACACAACTGCACTACCCTAAACCCTAAAACACTACCCACAGCATGACCCCTACACTACACAAACAACACTGCACTACCCTAAACCCTAAAACACTACCCCCTACACTACACAAACACCACTGCCCTACCCTAAAACACAACCCCAGCATGACCCCTACACTACACAAACACCACTGCACTACCCTAAACCCCCTACACTATACAAACACCACTGCATTGCTCTAAACCCTAAAACACTACCCCCAGCACGACCCCCTCACAACACAAACACCACTGCACTACCCTAAACCCTAAATCGACCCCCAGCATGACCCCTACACTACCCAAACACCACTGCCATACCTAAACCCTAAAACACTACCCCCAGCATGAACCCCTACACTACCCAAACACCACTGCACTACCCTAAACCTTAAAACACTACCCCCAGCACTACCCCCTACACTACACAAACACCACTGCACTACCCTAAACCCTAAAACACTACCCCAGCACTACCCCCTACACTACCCAAACACCACTGCACTAACATAAACCCTAAAACACTACCCCCAGCACAACCCCCTACAGTACACAAACACCACTGCACTACCCTAAACCCTAAAACACTACCCCCAGCACGACTCCCTACACTACCCAAACACCACTGCACTACCCTAAACCCTAAATCTACCCCCAGCATGACCCCCTACACTACCCAAACACCACTGCACTACCCTAAACCATAAAACACTACCCCCAGCATGACCCCTACACTACACAAACACCACTGCACTACCCTAAACCCTAAAACACTACCACCAGCATGACCCCTACACTACTCAAACACCACTGCACTACCCTAAACCCTAAAACACTAACCCAGCACGACCCCCTACACTACCCATACACCACTGCACTACCCTAAAGCCTAAAACACTACCCCCAGCACGACCCCCTACACTACTGCACTACCCTAAAAACACTACCCCCAGCACGACCCCCTACACTACCCAAACACCACTGCGCTACCCTAAACCCTAAAACACTACCCCCAGCACGACCCCCTACACCACCCAAACACCACTGCACTACCCTAAACCCTAGAAAAGAAACCCCCACCCCATGCCCAATCCCCCTTACCTCTCACTCCTCGTGGTTCCTCTCTCCTCGTGGTTCCTGCTTCACGTCGTCTCTGAGGGGCGGTGCACGTCGTTGTGAGCAAACGGACAGGCTCTGTTTCCTTACAACGACATGGATCGTCTACATGTTTTTTAGAACGCATGGTCATTTACCATACATACCTTTACAACAAAATTCGTTGTAAAGGCATGCGTGGTAAATGACCATGCGTTCTAAAAATGCGTAGTAATGACTTCGTGATGTACAACACATGCGTGGTAATGCATGCGTTGTAATGGTATCGCAAAGTTAAAAAGTCGTTGTAACGGCTGTTTACCGATCGAAGCTGGCCCCTGTTCTTCAGTGAGACGTTTATTTGATTAATTAGGAGGAAGGAATGTGTTTTTTACCGAAAAGTGCATTCCCGGCTGTTGTATTGTGAAAGTGTCCGCATGGCCTGGTTTCACTTCCGGTGAGAGAATGGAAGAGTCTGTTTGGATCTAAAGGAGTTCTGTTGTTGGACGGGGCCGGCGCGACATGTCATCAGAAAACATAGCTAATGGAAAGCGTCCTCCCTGAAGTGTGGAGCAGTGCCATGAGAGGTCAACGAGTGTGCGTCCCACCGCAGTATGACCGTACCGCGTGACCCATGTGCCACCTCCAGGGTACGGGAGGCAGAAGCGGCATCGCAGGTCCTCTTGAAGACCGTTGTAGCACTAATTCTACATTTTGGTACTAGGGCATTTTAACTTCGTTGTTCCTGCCAGATACAAAGAGAAGATCCTGTGTTATTCAGTGCCCTCGTTACCTTTTTTGTGGGTTGTGGTGCTTGTCACTTCGCTGCCCCGCCGGTGCACGCGACTGGGCACCCCACCTCATGTGCCATCTGCAGGGCCTCTGCCCTCGGATCACTGGTTTCGGTTTCTGGAGTGGCAACATAAACAGTTGCTCCCAAAGGACTAGCCTGAACACTTAGGTGAATATCCCCTGCACCAGCATTCCACGGAAATTCTTTCCTAGCTCTCCCACGTCAACGAGGACGTCATAATAGCACGGCTCCACTCGCGACACCGTATGACGTCATCGGAGCCATAAGAGAACCTCGTCGGCGTGCTGACGTCAGTTCCACCCATTTTTTCCGTGCCACCGAGGCAAACAGGGGACCGAGACATTTTCACATGTATACATAGTATAATAAATATATATATATTCACTGAAAAAACCATAGGTTTCAGGCACGTTATAGTTAGAAATTAGCATTTAAAAAACCTTAGAAATTCACTGAAAAAACCATAGGTTTCAGGCACGTTATAGTTAGAAATTAGCATTTAAAAAACCTTAGAAATTCACTGAAAAAACCATAGGTTTCAGGGGCGTTATAGTTAGTTGGACATTTCACTCGTACAAAACCATAGAAATTCCCCCGTTATAGTTAGTTCAGCTAACTATAACTCGCGCACCCGCAATGCACTGCTGATGACGTCACATAATACATCACTCATGACATGGTCAGTGACATCACTCATGACATCACTGATGACATCTCAAATGACATCACTGATGACATCACTGATGACATCACTGATGACATCATCCAGTGAATGTGTGTTTTTCTGAAAATTAAATATGTTTTATATATGTATATCTCAAGGTCGATGGAAGAATAAATGGGTATATAAGTGTCTAAATGGATGATTTTGTTTTGTAAAATTGATTCTATAACTGACTAAGTGTATCTTAGTGAATACATGGGTTAGTGAGTAATGTTTAAATATGAAAATATCTGTATCAGTCTCTCACTTTGTGTATAAGTGGCTGCATGGGTTGGCGAGTAGCTACATGAGTGTCTATATGGGTTATTAGTTGGTTTTTTGAGTATCAGTATGAGTGTCTGAGTGTCTGTATGGTTCGGTGGGGGTATTACTTAGTGCATAGATGCATGAATGAGTGACTCACTGTTTGTATGTGTTGAAGACAGCATGTGTGCAGGACTGTATAGGTGGATGAGTATGTGTATGGGTGTGTTAGTGAGTGAATGACTGTCTCAATAGTGTCTTTATGAGTAACTACATATGTTTTAAACTAGTGTATGTGAGTATTGGTGTATATAAGTGAGTATATGTGAGAGTGAGAGATTGGAAGAGTTCCTGTACAAATAAGTAGGTGTTTCTATAAGTGATTGTTTAAGAGAGTAAGTATGTGTAAGTTTCTGTAGAAGTAAGTGTGGTAGTGTGTGTATAACTGTATATGCAAGTAAATGGATGTTTGATACTTTGTTTGCATGTGTGACTATGTGTGTGAGTAACTCTATGGATGAGTGGCGGTGTGTAACAGGATGTATAGGTGTATGAGTACATATGATGAGTGAGTACATGTATGAGTGACTGTATAGGGACTGTTGGTGAATGAGTGGATGTGTGTGTAGATCTTGGAATTACTGAATAGGTGTGTTGTAACTGGTATTGGTATGTCCATTGTTTTGAAAATGTTAGTTTGTATTTTTGAGTGTGTGTATCAAAGGTTATATTAGGGTGAGAGGAGGTCTGCCACTCTATCACAAGGATGATGTCATCAGTGATGTCATCAGTGATGTCATTTGAGATGTCATCATTGATGTCATGAGTGATGTCACTGACCATGTCATGAGTGATGTAATATGTGATGTCATCAGCAGTGCATTGCGGAGCGCGCGAGTTATAGTTAGCTGAACTAACTATAACGGGGGAATTTCTATGGTTTTGTACGAGTGAAATGTCCAACTAACTATAACGCCCCTGAAACCTATGGTTTTTTCAGTGAATTTCTATAGATATATATATATTTCAGTGCAACAAAACATTTAAAGCTATAGAAATACTGATATTCACCAGTTATAGTTGTTTCAAGTACTGTAATGCAAGCCCTCAAGCCCTGTGACCAGGCCCTGAGCCCAACCCCCTGTGAATGCCCTACCCCTGCTGTACATGGCCTTCGGCCATGGTCAGTATAGGGTCGGGCATAAAGCCTGGCCTATAGCCAGGCTGTGAGCTGAACCACGTACTAGTGCCCTACCTTCAGCAGCACACAGCCTTCTGTCATGCACAGCGTGTGGTGGTCTACTAGGTCCTAACCGCACTCAGGCAGACTTACTGACTTTGTCAAAGAGTCACAACACCAAAAAATAAGGTATGCGTCTATCAATATATATATAGCAGGAGTCAAAAAACACTATTATTTTTTCGTGAAGTGTATATTTCAGTAATTCACACAATGCAATGTTTAATAACAGTAATTATTATAAAAATGTTTAATACAGTTTTGATTAAAAAAATAAAATCAACATGTCAGTCAGTCTTTCCTTTAATATATGATATGATGGCATTTTATGGGTTGAAAAATGTTAAAAGAAAGACTCAGAAACATGTCTCTGTGGGTTTCTTTTCACAGTTTTCAGCCCACAAAATGTAATTACAAACACAACTATAAGAGGGTCTTGTCCTTCAGTTGAAGAGCATAGAGGTCAGCTAAGAGTGTTTTTGAAAACTATGATAATTACTCCTGGGGTCATGGATTTAATGACCCAGGAGACTTACTGTTTTTTTTAATGTTGCTTGAGGGCTGCTGCACTCCCTGCAGCTCCTTGCAACTTTAAAAACCTGCTTAGGGGTGCCCAAACACTTTCTAGTGACATCATCAAGCTAAGCAAAAATCTAAATAGCCCTCGCAGGCATTATGGGGAGCTCCTCCAAGGAATAGTGAATAATAAATGAATGACTCTTGCCTCTCCTTTATCATTCACTTTAAAATATATATATATATTGTTGCAGCTGTCCAGGTGGCCACCCCGGGCACCCACATTATAAATTTTGTTTGGGGGAGCAGAGCGAGTTCCAGGTCTCACCCTACACCATCAGATTCCCTGCCTGCAATTTTGTTTTACTTTTTTTATATTATTAGGGAGGGGCGTATGGCCCTCTACCGGTGCCTTTAGGGCTCCGGGGACTCCATCCCTCTGGGCCATTTTTTTAAGAAGAGGGTGGTGTGTTGTCCCTCTTCCTGAGTCTTTCCAGCCCCTGGGACCCCAGTCCCCAGGGCCTAATGTGGGTGCTCTGGAGGCCAAACAGGGCACCCAAAAGACACAACATTAGTGCCCGTGAGGGGAGCCCCAGGCCCCCCATGGCCTTGTCTGCTCCCCACATTCATTCATCCTTGGTGTAGCGGTAGGTGGCATTACTAACGTCTGGTGGGAGCAGGTATTTTTCCATGCTCCTGCTGGGCGGAAGCAATCTCAGTTTCCCTGCCTGCAAGAGTGTGGGCAGAGAAACAAATGTCTGATCCCACTGAGCGGGAGCATTTGTGCAGCTCCCGCTGGGTGGAAGCAGACTTTTTCCTTGGGATGGTGTTGGAACTGGCACTTTCTGGTTGGCTAAGTCGGTGCCCTAGACAGGCAGACCCTACCAATCCCATCAGGGGTGGGTGTTTACCCTCACGGTATAACCTGCGCTCACCCTTGGGTAGCTTGGCACTGAGCAGTCAGGCTTATCACAGAGGCAATGTATAAAGCCTTGGCACGGCACTCACACACAATAAATACACTGAGCTTCACAAAGAGACTTCTCACATGGTGTATGTAAATAAAGTTTGCATTCAACACACACATTAATTACCACAACATGAACATCATGTATTTCTGGCCATAAATACCATTTGGAAATATTACTAGCAGTACTAGGCCAAACCATGTTAAAATTACATCAGTAGTCTGCACACTTTGGAACGATCCCACTTTACCCCCAGCACCCTTATGCGTGTGAAACGTTGTCAGAACTAGGTCCACCCTGGCAATTATTACAATTCAATACCACACAGTTATAGGGTGCACCCCAAACCACAACAATATCAAAAATGTGTACACACAGATAATTACAATACTTTTAAACAGCACCGTGGGCCAAGGCCTCATAGGTAAAATCCAATGTCAAACGTAGTATTCTTTTGGCAAAGAATCAACGTGTAAAGCAACACTGCAGTGCAGTGTAATTAATAACAGGCTGTTCTCATGCAGTCACTCCCACACACTCACTCAGCACTGATGTGCAGTGCCACAGATATCAGGCAGGTCCATATGGAGCACAATCGCACCACACGCACATAGCACCATAATGCGGTGCAACTGATATCCGGCAAGTCAGTTGATAATACAAATGCAGACCCCGTGGCCCAAGCCCTCCTCCATCTTTCAGCTAACCCCAACTACCCTACGCCCACGGATTGGAGATAGAGAACATTCCCCCTGATGCTAGGCAGTTTGCAGCCAGAGTCACGGTCCTAGGGAAGAAGATGGGGATAGGTAGCAGGGCTAATTAGGCGGCAGTCAACAAGTGGGGTTTGGTCACCACTCTGGAAGTTAACCCACGGTGTGCAGAGCAGAAGCTGGCTGAGGGAGATAGTTGTTCAATGAAAGGGTTCCACAATGGGCCTTCCAGCACCAGCTCAGTTCTGCGATGCATGGGGGTGTCACGCAGTCTCTTGACCCGCTTCTGATCATTCTCAACCCAATCAAGTACTCTCACCAGCCAGGCCCAATCTGGGCAATACTACCTGGCAAAACAAAGTCGTCAAGGGCAGGTGATACACCACACTCAGGGCATAAAAGGAATAATTAATGAATGGGGGGTGAGGCAGTGCAGCCTCTCGGAAGAAGGAGGCACCCCGTCAGGCACACGTCAATCAAAGTAGCACCCAGGCAATCCAGGCACAATGGAACATGAATCTGCTCCTCCACACCTCAATGGAAATGAAGCACAATGTCTGGTGCTCATTGATACGAGTCTCACCAGACAGTTCAGGTCACACACAATGAAGAGCTTCAAACTCAGTACCTCCCTGGAAATGAGGCACCATGTCTGGTGCGCGTTGTTCCGAGTCGCACCAGACAGTTCCGGTCACACACAACGAAGAGTTGCAAATTCCACACCTCCATGGACAGAGGCACAACGTCCAGTGTGCATTGCCACAGGTAGCACCAGTCAATACCGGACACACACAACGAAGAGTTGCAAAGTTCGTACCTCCCTGGAAATGAGGCACCACGTCTGGTACGTGTTGATACGGGTCGCACCAGACACTACCGGTCACACACAACAAAGGGTTGCAAATTCCGTACCTCCTGGAAATGAGGCACAACATCTGCTTCGTGTTGATATGGGTCGCACCAGACAATTCCGGTCCACACACATGCGCAGGCATAGCAGTGGCGCATGAGGTAGAATGATGCCCTGCTATGGGTTTGCCCTCCCTCCAAGGGTCGCAGCCTGTGAATCAGACACTGCACGCAATGAGCATGCAGTCGGTGTGTTGCATGAGAGAGAGATAGCACGATGAACGAGGCGGGCCACGCTGGATCCCACAACCGGTAAATCCGCTCACCACGAACAAGATGCTTACACGTGTTGAGGCCTCCAAGATGCCGGGGCCACACTCCTTAAATGCAGGCAGTACTTTTGGGGCTTCACACAAGGAAATCCGTTCTCCAGGCACAATACTTAGTGTCATGCTCACGCCGCGCTACCAGTTGGGGTCCAGCAGACAATGTGGGCACTTAAGAGGGCACCGCTCACCAGGTTTCACATGTAGATGGTGTGGGTCCCTCGCGGGAGGTCGTTGATGTCCCTGAGACCTCCACAAGAGAAATGGTGGCAAGCCAACAAGCCCTTGGAAAGCACACTTCAGGGTGCCACACAACAGCAGGTAGTTAGTCCAGGCCAGCCACTAGTCAGGAAGGGTGTACGATCCCTTCCAATGGTAGTAATCCTCCTTGTGCACAACAGATTCCTCTGGCAGTGTGAACCTTGCAGTTCCAAAATGACCGGTCCCACGTCCCCACAAGTGTATCTCTACCCTGCTGAAGTATGGCACCAGTAGTCATACTTTTGTGTGCCTTTGAAGTTGGGGGTGGTTCAGAGGGTTTCCCTTTGAACCACAGATGTCTCCTCTAAATTTCAGTCCTGTCTGCTGTGAGGGCATGGAATGCAGATGCTAATCTTTAGTGGGGCAATAATCTGGCTTCCCAGAGGACAAGTGTCAAAACCTCTCCCTCCAATCTATCCAGCCAGGCCCTCAAATGGCAGAGGTCTGCTGTTCCAGTTGCATGCCCAATGATTACAGCTGTCAATGGGTAATGTGCGGATGTACTCCCCCAGCCTCCAGTGTGGACTGAAGTCAAGCTTAAAGGTACACAAAGAGTTTTAGAGCAGAGAAATGCCCGCTTTCTAGAAGTGGCATTTCTAAGCTATTAATGACAAAATCACCTTGACCACAGGAGAGGATTTGTCATTGTGAATCCAATGATAAGAAACATTACGGGGCTGCTCCACTGCAAGCCACTACTGCAGCTTGAAGTAATTTCAACCATTCACCCATGTTAACCTATAAAAGAGCAAACCTCTTAGGTAGTGAAAACACATGTGTATTCTTCACTACCTAGTCACAGATCATGCATGTGCACCTGACCTGCCTTTCACCTACTTCTTGTTCCACCCCTCAAGACTTACCCTAGGTGTGCTCTAGTGGTAGTGAACGGTCTCCTCAGGATTGGCCAATAAGAAAGGCCAACCTAAGCATAACTGCAATTGCGCACACACAGGTCTGCGATGGCAGGCTTGACACATATTTTAAAACAAATCATAGGTGCAAGTGCGGACACACATATGCCTGCAACGGCAGCCTTGAGACATATTTTTTAAAACATCATACGTGCAGGTGCGCACACACAGGCCTGCAATGGCAGGTTTGTGACATGTTTGAAAACATCAGGCAGGCACCACTTCCTAACATGTAGGAATGGCGTGCGCACTTTCACACTGCATTTACAGTGGGAAAGTGCCCGGAGCCCAAAGACCACTAAAAGAGAATCAGCAAAACCCTGGTGTTGTCCCATGGGAAGAGCAGACCTCCGAGGTAGAGAAATCCCACATGGGGGTTCGACACTACCTGGACATGGAACACCCATGTGTACATGTCCTGCCTTTCGCCTACCACGTGCTCCCCCCTCAGGGCTTACCCTAGGGATGCTCTAGTGGTAGTGGAAGGCCCACTCAGGGTTGGCTAATGAGTTAGAAATGCCAACCTGAGCATAAGATGTAGGTTATTTCCTTAAGCAATGGAAGTCGGCATCAGTTCTGCCACTGTTAACCAAAAACTAATCTAAACATTTTGGACCCTAACAACTACAGGCCGATTTCTTGGCTTCTTTTTACAGCTAAAGAAGTGGAAAATAATATGAACATGCAGCTTGTCACCTTCATTTAGAACTGCCATCTGGTTGAAAATACTCAATTTGGTTTCATACAAGGTCATAGCAGAGAATAGGCGCCAGTAGTAGCCATTGAAGAGATCGGGGCTACTCCAGATAAGGGCGGCAATTCAGCCCGTATCTTACTTGACCTGTCTGCAGCATTTGACATGCTCAATCATGGTCTCTTGATTGACCGTTTGTTAAGGTTAGGTATTGAAGGCAAAGCTCTGGCCCTTCTGTGCTCATTCCTTACAGATCATGTCCAAGCGTTATCCCTCAAGGAATTCACTTTGCAGCCCTTTTTTCAACCATGTGGGGTTCCCCAGGAGTCATCATTGAGCCTGATCCTGTTTAACCTTTATGTGACACCCTTGGCTCCCTTGATTAAGTCATTCAGTTTATCGTTGGTGTCCTATGCCGACGATACTCAGATCATTAGTATCGCTCTCTAAGAACTGTGTTAACATCAGCGATTCCTTTTGGAATTGCATGAGTGCACTCTGCAAATGGGTGGACAGTAACTGCCTCAAGTTCAAGTCATCAAAGACTGTGGTTATTCTTTTTGGGAATGACCCATGATTTTGGTCCCCTGCTTGGTGGTCCGATGATATGGGCACTCTCCCAGTGCCAGTGAAGAAGGTTTGGAATCTCAGGGTTATGATAGATGAAAAAATTAATTTTAAAGATCAAGTCAGTAAGGTTACTTCATCTTTTTTTGTTGTTGTGCAAGCCATAAAAAAATAGCCAGATTTGTTCTCTTTGATCTTATGAAGACAGTAGGTATTTCACTGGTCTTATCTAGACTAGATTATTGTAATGGCTTATATCAAAACCTACCAATAGGTTCCTTAAATAGATAGCGAATATTAAAAAATGCAGCGGCCCGCATGCTCTGGAATGTCCCTAGATCTCAGTCTGCATCCAGAGCTATCAGCAGGCTCCGTTGGCTGCCTGTCAAGAAACACATAGGGGCCGATTCCGATTCGGGCCGGAAATCTCTCCGACCGAGCCGGACCCGGAGAGATTTCCGACCGGATCGGACCCGTGCAGTCCGACCGAACGAGTACGATGCGCACGTATGCCATCGGACTCGAGTCGGTCGGACTCCCATTGAAGTCAATGGGAGCCTGTCGTATCAACGCTGTACGCGGGCTCCCATTGACTCAATGGGTGCGATCTGCGGACAAGTCGCGCCCCTACAGCGTGTACGCGGCGAAGCGGTCGCGCCGTACACGCACAGGTAGGGGACCCATGGGTCCCCCTGTGTGCGACTCACGCGGCTACGCGTACAGGGGTCCGACACGGACCCCAAAGTACAGCTCCGACAGCTCTTTCGAGCCGGAGTGCGCAGCTCGGTCGGACTGCTACGCGGCGCGCATCGTACTTACCCGGCCGGGGAACGTCTCCATTGCGCGGTGCGAGTCGGTGTCCGTGCGAGTCGGTCGGTGCGGTTCGACCCGGGATCGAGTCGGTCGGAGCGGTCGGGACGCCCGGACGAGTCGGTCAGCGAATACACATCGTACTCGCTCGTCCGGACGCGCGTACGGATCGGTCGGGAAATAGGGCTCCGAATCGGATCCGGTTAAGCCGAATCCGATTCGGAGCCCTACCGGCCGAGATCGGAATCGGCCCCATAGTTTTTAAAGCTCTGTGAATAGCCTACAAGACTCTTCATGGACAGGGCCCTGTCTTCTCGAAGGAGAGTCTGAGAAGGTACATGCCAGGAAGGACTCTTTGTTCCAGCTTTGGCAGCAACTTGCCTGTTCGTCCCTTCAAGCACTCCTCCTGGGGAGGTAGGAGTTTTGTCACTTGCACTGCCATGAATTGGAACCGATTACCCTCGGACCTTAAAACTGCCATTTGTCTCTTAAGTTTTAGGAAATCTTTAAAAAACTGGCTATTTAAACAATAGAAATTTTCTAGGCTTCTCTGATCTAATCACTTTAACGTCAAGATGCCCCTGGGTATACATTGCGCTTAACAAGTTATTTCATTCATTCATTCATAAGCGCAACTGTGCACCCACAGGTCTACCGTGGCAGGCTTCATACATGTTTGAAAGGGTATTCAGTGGTGGTACAATAAGATCTGCATCCCACTATTAGCCAGTGCAGTCCCTGCCCTGGGTATGTGGCGTACCTTTTGCCAGGGCACTCACAGATACAACACCTAAACCAATCAAGTAAGCACCACTTCCTAGCATGTGTGGGAAGAAGACGCACGCTTTCACACTGCATTGCAGTGGGAAAGTGCCCAGCGTCCTAAGGCCATGTAAAGAGAATCAGCAAAAACCAGGAGGAAATAAAGCAAAACGTTATAGGGAAATCCCCTAAGAAGGGCCATGTCCAACAGATGGTTTGCCTGGGACACCACAGTGGAGTCAGCACTGGGGGATGGGGTCCCTAGGGACTTAGGAGCCTTAGGAAGTGGGGCCACACACCTCCTACCATTTAATAATTATGTCGGGCCCTGGGAAAAGGGGCCTTGGGCTGTAATCTCTCAGGGAGGTGAGCGGCGTGTCCCCTCTCTTTTCAGAATTATGCTGGGCCGTAGGGATGGGGTGACTAGGGCCATAATAGGCTTAGGGGGTGGCGCCACATGCCCCTCTCACTGTCATATTGTTTTCCAGCCCCATGGACCTAATAAGTTGGTGTTGGAGCACCAGTGTACCCGAAACTAGTTTTGTTCTGCACACTCCAAGTTCTAAAGACCTTTTTCAGTTTCATTTTAAATTCCCTTAAAATTTTACAAAAAATTTACCAAAATATCTTTCAAAAGTTACAAAAAGACAAAAAAATAGTTCTTTTCGGAACCGAATATTCTTGTTTAAAAATAGAAAACATTCATGTTATTTGTCAGGTATGTCTCTTTGTGTTGGTATATAATAGTCTGCTGTAGCAATCTATATATAATAATAAACAGTAAGGCTATTGTTATGAGTGAAAATAAAACTAAACACTTAACAATAGATTTATCATACATTTTGCATCTGTTTTGTATTACTTTTTTAAAGAAGATCTCATACAAAATTATATCTGCATTTCTAAACTAACAGAAATCAGTTGAAATCAGGGTGTGCATAGTATGCCATAGCCACCTAATGGGGTTTGGTTGTCTAGAGGGAGTGGGTTTTCCATGAAGTCTTTTGCACAAGGTGAAGGATGTACGTAATAGGGGCTTGGCCACCTAACGGAGCTTCGGTGACTGGAGGGAATGGGTTCTCTGTGAAGACTTCTGTACAAGGCAAAGAGTGTGCATACTAGGGGCTTGGCCACCTAATGGGGCTTGTGTGCCAGCAAGGACTGAGCTCTCTGTAAACATTTCTATACAAGGCGAAGGGTGTGCATAGTAGGGGATTGTCCACCTAACAGGGCTTGGTTATCTGGAGGTATTGGCCTAAGGTCATAGGTCTCTGGAGGGAGAAGGCTCTCCATGAAGGCTTATTTACAGGGCATGGCGTGTGCGGAGTAGGGCCTTGGCCACCTAATGAGGTTTGGGGGTGTGGAGGAAGGGGGCTCTTCATGACCTTTTCAGCAAAAAGCGAAAGGTGTGCGTAGTCAGGGCTTTGCCAACTAATGCAGCTTTGGAGTCTGGAGGGAGTGGGCTCCGCATGAATATTTCTTCACAATGTAAAAGGTATATGTAGTATGGGCTTGGTCACCTAATGAGACTTGCGTGTCTGGAGGGAGTGGGCTCTCTGTGAAGACGTCTGTTAAGGGTGTGCATAGCAGGGGCATGGCCATGTTATGGGGCTTGGGTGTCTGGAAAGAGTGGGCTTTCCATAAACATTTCTACACAAGGTGAATGGTGTGCCTAGTAGGGGCTTGGCTATCTAATGGGTTTGGGTGTCTGGAGTGAGTGAAGTCTCCATAAACATTTCTGTATAAGGCAAAGGTGTCAGGGTTCAAGTCGCTTCCTCAGTGGCGTCTGGTGACCTTTGTAAGTATTGGGGCTTAAACACCTACCATTTACAGTAATGAGGTAGTGATGAAACAGAACTTGGGTGTTCCTAGAGTGATTTGGGTGGGTTGTCTTACTGGGAACTTTTGGTGGTTTGCACAGCACAATTTTCCTGTACAGTTGCTAAAAATTCAGAATTTTTTAATGCATTCTTCCAACAATTTTTTAATGTGCCCAACAAAGAGCTACATGTATTACATGTAGTTAAAAACAATCTACTTATTCTATGCCACACGGCACACCATTTATCAAAATGTACATAGAATCTTCCATTACTTCATGTTTCAACCATAATTTAGAACTCATTTTCAACCTTTCAACCTGGAAGGGACAGGCAGGAAAAATCATAGATGATAAAAATCTACCACATTACCCTCGCCCAGAAGACTCCACTGGCTCCTTTTGCCAGCCTGTACCAACTTCAAAACCCAGTATAGCTTTCTCTTGCCTTTCTGCAAGGTTTGCACTCAGAGGCCTTAGAGACAAGAGCTAGGCAAATCTTAAGTGCTTATACAATAAGTTACTCTTTAATTATATGGTGCTTAAAAAATTAAACAGGCTAGAAGATATGCCCTTGGGTTGAACCTTACATGGAGCCAGAGGGCAGGGTTACTAGTTCAGTGGGCACTCAAGAGAAGAAAAAGATCCAGACTGAACTCAAGGCATGGCTCAAAAGTGAAGACAACCAAATTAAGGGTTGGTAGTTTTAAAGTCGAGGAGTGACAGCTTTAGTCTTCATCTCTAACTGGTCTTCACTCCTCCCTAGGGACACGCTTACACACATGACCATCCTCTTTATCTTGTTGTTGGAAAATGGCCCTCTCTGAAGGGTCACCTCAAACATTTTGCCTTCCCCTTCCTCTTATTGACATATTTAGTTTACTTGTAAGGTCCTTGTAAAGTGGTTTACCATATACACAGGGCCTGTAACCTACATGCTACTGGTGGACTTGTAGCACTGATTGTGCCAACCACCCAAGTAGCCTTTCAAACCTGTCTCAGGCCTGCCATTGCAGGGCCTGTGTGTGCATTTTACTGTCACTTCAACTTGGCATTTAAAACTCCTTGCAAAGCCTTAAAACTCTCCTTTTATTACACATATGTCACCCCTAAGGTAGGCCCTAGATATACCTGAGGGCAGACTGCCTGTAAGTAAAATGTAGGTCATGTAATATTAAGTTTACATGCCCTGGTAGTGACAAACAGCTAGATTCATTTTTCACTACTGTGAGGCCTACTCCTCTCAAAGACTAGCATTGGGAATTCCTTAATACGTTTTTAAACTGTAATTCCTGATTATAAAGGAGTATCTGCATCATATTTCATCTCTTTGAAATGGTAATGTTAAATCTTCTTTACTTTCAAAGTTGGATTTAACATTACTATTTTAAAAATACCACTTTTAGAAAGTGGGCATTTCTCTGCTCTTCCTGCTCTGTGTGCCTTGCAGTCTGTCTCCAATGCACGTCTGGGGTGAGTGACAGCTACCCTTTATGCATTCCCTCTAGATAGCTACAAACACAGGAAGGGTTTATCATCATCACTCATCTGCATTTTGATAGTTCTTCCTGGGCAGGAAGAGAGAGGGGAAGTTGAGACTTACACTTGAATAGGCAGTGCCCTGTTTCCCACAAAAAGGGCTGATTATTAGTCTGGAGCCAGGGATGGGAAGAAAGGATACTTGTGCACTTCAAAGACCACTCTTTGAAGTCACCCCCATTTCAAAGGCACTTTTGGGTGTAAGTACTGGGTCTCTGATCCCCTAAAATCAGACACTACTGGACTTGTAACTAAAGCTCTGCCAGAAGAACTGCTGTGCTGCTTAAAGGACTCAACTGGACTGCTTATCTGGAAGGCCTGTTTTTCTGTTTGTTGCCCTGCTGCCTACCGCTCTCTGACTTTGCTGAAGAGAGCTGTTTCTTGATGCTCAGGGATGTCAAAGTCTTTACCCCTGCTCCTGTGCCGGGTTCACTGGAAGTGGACTCAGATACTTGCAACACAGATATTGACGGATCTCCTGTCAGCATGTAGCAGAACCAGTGCATCTACCTGGTTGCAGGATTAAAATTGGTGCTTTGCTCTCCGAAGCAACGCAGCACCTCGAGAGCCCGACCGTGCATTGCCATCACAACAGCTCGGAGAGACCGATGAATTATCGACTGCGTGGAGAAACCAGGTGCATCACTGTATGGAATCAATGCATCTCAGCCCGGTGTCTCACCTTCGGAACCGACGCATCGCCATCACTGCTTGGAGAAGAATCAGCGCTTCCTCGACCTGCGGGATCGACATTGATGCATCTCCCAACGCATCTCGCAGTTGCGACCTGGAAAGGTAGTTTGTTCACCGGGGCCTGCATGGGTCCTGTAGTCAGCCAGCGCACTATCGCAGTCGGACCGAACTTTGACTTTGCCTCGGTCCAGCATGACCTCGAGTAACCCCTAAAGCGCTATTTGCTTCTAAGTGCTATTTTTCACTTATTCTTTTAAAATTTATATCTCTACTCCTATACATTGTATTTTTGTCATTTTTCTCTTGTTTTTTTTCAGATTATAATAATCTATTTTTCTAAACCCGTGTGGAAATCCGTTTGTGGCGTACTCAATGTGTTACTAAGTGTGTGTTGGACAAATACTTTACACATTGCCTTTTTAGATAAGCCTGATTGCTCAGTGCCAAGCTGCCAGATGGTGAGCACAGGCTATCTTTTAGTGTGTACTTAGCTTCCCCTGACTAGAGTGGTGGATCCTGCCTGGCCTGGGTGCATACCTCAGGTAACCAGGAATCCCAATTCTAACACTTGTCCACTGCCACTCAAATCCTCATTAAGATAAATGCTGGACTGCCAATGGCATTTGGCCTTTTGAGTCCATATGTCTTTCAGACTCTGGGCCTGGTTACGGGTTATTTCACCACAAACATGACAGATATCTTGTCCACCAATTTACAATTCCATTATATCCTATGGAACTTGTAATACGGCGGACGTGATATCCGTCACGTTTGTGACGAAGTATCCCATCGGCCAAGATCGCAATCAGGCCCTCTGTCATGCTTCTCAGAAACAGAGGCCTAATGAGACATCTACTTAATTTCTCAACAGGTCACTCCGTCACAGTCTATGTTGTAAAGTAGCCCTATTTTGTGCTTGAAAATCATGATGGGCTTTTTAAGCAAGTATTATTAGAACTCAAATATGCTTAGATATTATACCTTCACAAACCCATTATGGATTCTCATGCCCAATATATCTGAATGGACACTGTTTACATTCTATTGCTTTATATATGACTCATAACTGCTAGTCACATTTCTCTATTAGGCCCACTTGTGCTTTCTTTGTTAGTGCCACCTGCTTCTTTACATGGGCAGTGTATAGATGAAGAGGACACACACACATACACCAACCTATTGCTGGTTTTGTTAAGTGGCACATGCTTTTTTCTGGATATATGCTGTAGGAGAAGGTAGTAATGTCTTCAACCACTTACTACGATTCTTGCCTTCACCTAGGGATCATACAAATATTTAGCAGACACACAACTTATCTCTGGCTGGGCCTCAATTTCTATAATGTGAAATGCTGCACTCTCTGTGGTGTAGGATAATGTACACAGTACGCTCTTCTCTGACTGGGTTTCTCTCTACCATACAGGTTTTGCTATACAATTTAAGCCTAATTTTGCCTGGCCCTGGCATGACTTTGGGATTTTTAATGTTTGAGAGGGCTGCAATGAAA
Source organism: Calotriton arnoldi (assembly GCA_963921515.1). NCBI lineage: Eukaryota > Metazoa > Chordata > Amphibia > Caudata > Salamandridae > Calotriton > Calotriton arnoldi. Next base: position 704,754 of record CAWUFW010006651.1, read on the forward strand.
AGCGCCCCTCACACAAGCGAAATGCCATCAAACCAATCACTGACACCCCTCTCTTGTGATGCTGACATGCGCATTTTAAGATGTCAGCACAGGTCTTGGAAAACTGATCACCAAACTGACAGATCTGTCAGTTTGGATACTTATATTTCCAGCTGCTTTAAGCTGCTGGAAACAGCTTCTCTTTTTGTACCAGCTGAAGCCATGGGGGTATTGCCATATTCCCTATGCACCGGCCGCCTCTGCTCTTCTTGTTACTCTAGGGCCTTTTGCACATGTGAAACTGTTGTGAGCGCAAATGACAACTCACCACTAGGAAAGAGGCGATTGAGAGCTATCTCTGGATGCCACAGAAATCCTGGCCTCAGAGCGTTTTAGCATGCAAAGTACAGTTCTGGTTAGTGGTAGCTGCATTGCCCGCATATTTGTGGCACACATTCACCCACTTTGTAGTCACTTTAGGGATTAGAAGTCCCAGCATCCCATGAGTGGCGGCCCAGGATACTGTGCTCACTATGTTTTGTAAACAAGAGGTTCAGTTCTTTCTGTGTGACGTGTCAATGAATTTTCTGCTTTGTCATGATCTCCACCCTACATGATGAATAAGTCATCTATATACCATACCCACGTAATTATGTGGTTGTTGTATACTTTTGTGTTCACTGACCAAAACATCTGATCCTCCCAGCAGCCCATGAAAAGGTTAGGATAGGTGGCGGCAAAGCAGGCCCCCATCGTGGTCCTTAAAGATTTAATTGTCAAACATGAAAATATTGTTCCTTAAGCAACAGTCTATCATTTGTAGGAGCATATTTGTGTGATCGAACATTCTCAGTGACCTTCCTTCATATTTAGTGTTTGCATGCATTAATTTCATCCATTATTGGATTCATGTGTGTGGAGAGAATACATCAAAAGTTATAGCGTGAAAATTGGTTTCCCAGTATATCCAATTTTCAAAGGAAGTGCCCTTTCTGTGTAGTCACATCCCACATTTATCCAAGATTTACGTGCTGGTGTATGCACTAATAAGACTGGGGCACAGTCATCCAGTGTACAGTGTATGTGCTCTGACCCCTAAAATCATGTAGAATTGTCTAATAGCTGATTGACAAATTTTATTTACCTATCAATCCCTAGTGTATGGTACCCTGTGTATCCAGGGCCTGTAAGTTAAATGTCACCAGTGGGCTGCATGATCTGTAGTCTTTTGCAAAGATGTTTCCAAAAGACTACCAGTGCAAGAGATTATAGGACTTCCAGATGGTTAGGTCATGCCCTTGTGAACCTTCGGTAGTAAGTACAAACAGGGTAATACTGAATGATAATTTCTCTGAAATCTGTGTTCATCAAAATCTTGCAGACCCTTATCTCTCCACTCACTCAAGAGGTCAATACATTTGGTAATGTTTTATTTGTATGTTTGTTTCCCAATAATCTCATACCATCCTGATTTACATAACTGTGTGTGTGCTTCTGCTCTATAATCTTCAATGGCCCACAGCATAACATTACTTCTCTTATTGGAGAGTTTGATGACCAACGCTGTGTCATCCTGAAGTGCTTTTATTGCTTGTCGCTGTGCATCAGTAAGATTTCTAAATCTTGTCCCTCTCTTCACAAGTATACGTCTCTGCAATGCACAAAGGTCTCGAATCACCACTTCTTGGAAAGTGTCAATAATATCAGGAGGAAAGGTGGGACACATTTTATATCTCACTTTGAAACCACTATTACTGCATGCACTCATATTCATAACCATTCTCACCAAGATCTCTCGTATATTGAGATTGTCAAATTCTTCATTTTCCAAACTGTTTAAAGGTATAAGACCTTCTACATCACTTATACACATTTAATGCGTTGCCCATTAACCACCTCCTGTGGTTCATTCTTGTGTGTCAAATTATAATTCCTAAGTAATTACAATTTCCTAATGGCTATGAAAAGATCTATTGTGGTGCATGTAAAGTCAAAGTTAATATCCTGGAAAAATGACAGGTCCAGTTCTAGAACCAATTTTCTATGTCAGTCAGCACATGGGAGCTCAAATTTATAACAGTCATATTTTTCCACATGTTGTTTATTTCTCGCTGTTTCTTGTCTCCATCCTTCTGTCCCATGTGATATCTCTTCCTGTGATGTTATGCCTGTCCCCCACCTCAATTATTCCTCTTCTTGCTCCTCTTTTGCTTCCATTTTGCTCCCTTAGGGGACACTTGCCCTGCTGAAACAGGTGCAATTCATCTAAAAAAGGATGTATGGCACAGCTGTAGTCACTTACCTCATTCAAATTAGAATGTGGTCTTTAGACAATTTGTCTCATTCAATGATTATAGGCAGCATGGTTGCGGAGCACAAGTTGCTTATAATCATAATAAACGAATGAGACAAATTGTCTAAAGACCACATTCTATTTTGGGTGAGGTGAGTTTTCCCCACTCCTCGGAACTGCACACTTTATTACTGCTATTATATGCGATTGGGAGGTTGTGTGCTGGACCATCAAACCTCTCTTCCCCTTCTATGGATTGATGTTATTAGCAAAGGTGCAGTCACCACTGTGTAGTTTGGGTTCAGATGCAATTTTCAGAACAAAGAATTTTTTTTATTTGCCTCTAACATTTGACCCCATAGGATGGATCTACACCAAATTTGGCATTGCCTTGTGTAGTCACCTATGTTGTAGCCTGCCTATTATTGTGTTGAATCAGCAGGGGAAAAGGTTAAAGGTGGTATGGGGGGGGTGTTTTCCTATTTTATCTCCCACAGGAATTTTACTCATGCCAACAGTGAAAACCGCTTAACAGATTTAACTAAGCTTGGCATGAAAGTAGACATTTACTCAGCAAGCATGCTTTTGTTGGTTTGATGTAAAACTGTTCGGTAATTTTTTAGATATAAGCATCTAAGAAAGTTTCAGCTTTAAAAGGCAAAAACTTCTGCATTTCATTTTTGGGTGTGTTAATTGTGGAGGATTTTTGGATCCAATCCGGAGATATCTATAAATCTACAATAAAAGAAAATAAAGCTATCCTATTGAACGAGATAACCCTTTTTTTGCCGTCTTCTCTTTCTGGTCCGCAGTTACAAAGTTGGAACCACAGAACCGAGTGCTCCGATTGGGTGACGACAAGCCATGCCACACCGAGGATGGTAGCAGGCTCTGTGCAGCAGTGGTTGGAAATTAGGTTTGCCATAAAAATCCCATGATGTTAATTTCAAAACCACAGTTAAAAACGGAGTTGAGGTTTTAGTTCAAATTCGTAAAATGACTGAGATTTGACAGCTAAGGTTAGCAATGCACACAACACATGCCATACCGTGTCCCACCTGCCATGCTTAAAAAGAACTATTTGCCAATGCACAGAAACAAAAGTAAGAGCTAGCAAGAGAACACCTTTGTGTCTTGCATTTCATTGTATCAGTTCAGACATATTGTTAAAGTTGTGTAGCCTGATCGAAAATCAAATCTATTTCTTCCTTTTTGTATGCACTCCAGCATTGGAAGACTTCACATTATGTTGATATGAACTCCATTTCTAACAAAATAATTTTCTTTCCTACAGTTTCACCTCTTCCTCCCTTCACTCTCTATTTTATCATAACTTGGGTGTAATTTTTTTCCCCAGGCTTTCTTGTTTTTGCTCTTATTACTTATTACCTTGTTTAATCACACTTGGTGAATTCAAGTGAATAACATTTGCAAGATGTATTCTTTCCTCGCATTTTTTATTAGAATTCTTATTCTTAAACTCATACCACCTCTTAGTCTACCCTCTTCGACATATTTTCAGTTCCAACATTAGATGGTTTCTTCACTTCCACTATTTGCTAATATTTCTCTACCCTTGATCCCCTACATTATCTATTCTTCCTTGACCATCTCAACTTTTGTTTTCTGCGTATTGTTTATGTTAATACAGGGGTTAAATCTCCTTATTTGTCTTCCTTTTGGAGACTGCAAAGTTGTTTATGAGAGCGCTCCCTTGTACAGCCTTCAAGATGAACAAATATGAATATGTTGCATGGGCAGGAATCCTCTGCAAGGTATATGTGTATATCAACAACAGTACAAATATGGACGTGTTTGCCTACTTCTGTAGTGTGACCAACATGTCCCATTACTGCTCTGTCCCTAAATTTATGACAAGGGTGGATTTGACTCTATTACAGGTTCACTTCAGAACCATGAATTTCACAAACATTAATTCTATGAATTAGGATGTTGAGATTACATCCCTAAAGTTCAAGTTTAATGCACCTAATGACAGTTTATGCTCACACAAATGCATGTGAAGTAAGGTTAATATAAACAAATTGTGGTTGATTAGAAACCTGTGTTTGAAAACACCTTCCTGTGGATGATGATAATGCCACATATATGTGCATTTTGCGACCCCTGCAGCCCCATATACATTTCACCGGAATAAGGGGAAGCATGAAACATATCCCGCCCACTAGTAGCAAAAGACTTATTCCACTATGTTTGACCCATGCCATAAAATTATTGTGAGTTTATTCTATGGTAGCATTAGGGGGTCGCAGCAGACAAGCAGTGGCATTGAGACAAAAGATCTCAGTGTTTTGAAATATAATGATCACATACTGCATGATGTGTGCTTCTAGTTCATCTCTGAAAGCCTAATGGGTGCAGATTTACTTCTTTTTTCACGAACCGCAGCAATCACATTTTTCTACATTGCATTGGACAAGGGGGAACACGCAGGACAGAGCTTGCTCTACTTAGATTGGCCTGCTGCTGCTGCTGCTGCTGTCACCCCCTGTGCTAGCACTCTAATTAGGTTGCCTTGTACAATGCACCATGAAGTGGGTCTGCACTGTCTAGCATATGATTTATAATGAAAGCACACCAAACCGACCTGCGCAAATTCCAGTTGCTAGACAAACTACAAAGATCTCATGCACTGGATGTGTGCTGTGCACTTAAGCCCACTTTCAATGCGTTGACTTTTTTAAGAAATAAAAACATTTCCCCTTGCTACTGCTAGCTTTAAAAGGTGATAGTTTTTGACACAAAGCCCGGTCTGGCTATCTTATTAAATACGGCTTTGCTTCAAGACCTACAGGTGCACTGAAGCTCCCAAATAACGCACCAGTAATGTCTCCTTGACGTAAAGTGATGCATTGCAGCACAAAGTGCTTCATACACCTAGAAAAGGGCATCTTTCCAGTGCAAAACATCTATGTGTTCTGAAAAGTAAATGTCAATGCTTTACGTTGAGTCACTTTCCTTACATTTGCACCATTTTCCAATGGCACAAAGCCTTAGTAAATCTGGGACTTAGTGTCCAGAGATAACTCTGGTGGTAATGACTCTGAGCAGTAATACCATTATTACTGAGCTTTACATACAGATTTAAAATCCAGCAACAACCAATAGCGAATTGCTGTGTGGAACAAAACTACAAAAATGTATATCCCCTTTTGTGTGTGTATGATTTCCAGAAGTTTTGTTATGCTGGTGGAAAACATTCAAGCAGTTTCCAGAGAATGATGTTATATTACTGCGATAACATTGCATCAATCTCAATGCAAGGAAAAGGGAAAATTGTGTGGTATGCAAGTTGCCATATATCTTTGACCAAAATCATGGAACTTTAAAACAGCTTGTCAGAAGTTATCTGTCTATCATCCCTACTGTAGTAACCTTCTCTACATTCCCTTCTAAAGAGACTGATTTAAAACCACAGACTTTTTCACAGAGTTCTTTTCAAATTTTAGACTTCAGGAGTAGTTCCTGTCTTGACTCCGGGATCAGCAACAACAAAGAAGCTTTGAATGCTGGGTTTGGCAGGAACTGTTTGGGTAGGGGAAGGAGTCCTAACTGCATAGGCATTCATGGTTCCTTCATGTTGACACAGAAAACCAGGACATCACAGCCTGAGACCGAAATGGAGCAAGAGAGGGACAGTGGTAGAGGTCACTGAGCTCACTGATATCAATATGTGGAGGCCTGCTCCCTCCACATTGTCAAGAGTAGAAAGCGTCACAAGGTGAGAGTATGCTTTGCCAGCATGGCTCTCCTACTCCTAATCGCCAAAATGGTCCTCAATGCAGTGGAAAGAGAAATAGGCCCCAACAGTGGCTGCATGGTATGGAGACTGCGGAAATGGGAAAAGGCCCAGTGGTACGAAGAGGCTCAACACTTTCACAAGAGACCAATCTCTATGGCCTGTGATGCTCTCCTATATCACTTCCTGCAACTCACTCGGAATGATGATCTACCCCTGTAAACTCCGATATGAAAGAAGGCACGATGCACACCACATCAACCACCCCTCCCGGTACCTGTCCGTACTCAGTGGCCTTTCCCAGCTGCGCAACCATTCATCATTAAAACCCAGAGCCGCTGAGAACCCACCCTGCCATTTGTCCAACCCCCCAATTCCAACTACAACCCAGTTGAAACCCCTCCCTGGCATTATCCACGCATCCTTCCTGCATAATAATCCCACCTGCCCCTGAGTCCGAATCTCCACTTCCCTTTTCTACTTCAGGGACATTCTCTTGGTTAGCCACATTGACATGTCGTGACATGCAGCTTAACACACCTACAATTCACATCCCGCACTGAAATGTCTTGCTGGCTGAATTACTAGGATTACTGCCCTACATGTCTGCTTTTATTGAGTAAACACAAAACTGTGGTTATATACCGTTTCAGAATGACAGGTAATGCTGTCTTTGTTTAAATATAGAAACCACAATAAAAACAGTTTAAAACAAATAAGAGAGGGACAGTGGTTCATTGTCAACAAGTGAGAGTCTATCAAGGGAGAGGGAAAAGACAGAAGCACTATAAACAAGCAAGAGATGTCTTAAACCTTTATCTATTGGCAGGGCTTTAAATGAAATATAGAAGTGCAGGTACTCATGATTTAGAGTAGCTGCTTGCTACTGAGAAGTGCCGGTACGCACCCAATAAATATATTGCAACAGTGCTGTGAACTGCAGGTACTCTCCTTACCATCCAGTACCTACCCATTTAAAGCACTGGCTATAGACAGCTTTAAGAGGAAACCTCCCATTGCTCTGCATGTTTGTCAGCAGCAGTCTGAAACGATGGGAAGTTGGAGCATACTGTTTAATAACAGCACAACTGTATTCTGATTGGGAAATGTAAAAAAATCTAACTGTAGAATTATGGTATTTTTACAAATATTATAGTTTTAGTCAGCCAGCAACATTTCAATCATTTTCTGCTTATAAGTTGAATATTAAGCCAGATCTCTTTCAAAAGCAATGCAGTGGGTGAGCTAGTTATTATCACCCATAGTAAACGGTGAAAGGAATGTTTGTGGCACATTTTTATTACACACATTTCTCAGTAATAATATTGTTAAAGCGAAAAGTATCTTGCAGGAGAAAATTTCTCCTCCAGTCATCCTCCTTGCTTGTGTTGCCAGGCAGGGTTGTGTCCTGGCACCCACATTGTTCTCTTTATTTTTAGCCGAACTTCCGGAGAGTTGGCAGTGACTCACTTGTTTTCCCCTGAAAATGGGAGGTAGACATGTGTCGTGCCTACTCTATGCAGATGATTTGGCAATTCTGGACGTGACCCAAGTAGCACTGCAGAGGCAGTTAACTAAGTTTAATCATTATTGCGTGGCTAATAAATTGAAGGTAAACATGGGAAAAGCAAAAATAATCATGTTTGGGAAAAAAAGTAAACCGTATAAGTGGCAGTCAGGCAATAGTACGGTAGAGGTCGTGTCCTCCTATAAATACCTGGGCATGACGTTTACCAGTCAGCTGAGTTGGACCTTGCATAAAGAATTGGTGTAGACGAGGGGATTAGCTATGATAGGGGTGCTTGTTCGCTTTAAAAAGACTTATGGTGGCCCCTCTTGGACTCCCCTTTTAACTGCTTATAGTGCAATGGTCCCCACGCAATGCCTCTAGGGGGCCGAGTTATTAGCCATTAGTATGGAGGGAAGTTGGGAGAGGTGTGAAAGCAAATGTTTGAAAAAGTTGTTGGCCCTCCCCAAAGGTGCAATGTCCCAGGCGATAAGATTAGAAGGAAATTTGCAGGCCTGGAACTTCTTAGCCTATAAATCAACTTAGCATTTTTGGGATAAACTTTTGGTCCCAAATACACAGAAGATATCAGTCTGCTGTGTTACTGAAATAGCAGAAGTGAATTACAGTGGGCGAAGAAGGTAAAGAAAAGATTGGAAGTCATCACAGGAACTCTAAAATTTGAATTAAAAATAGTTGAGGTCTCACTCTCTAAAGCAGAATTAAAAATAGCATGTAAAAAAGAATCTAGGTTGGCGGACTTGAAGTATGAAATAGACCCTCTGCAAAACATATGGTAGATTCATGGGAAAGTATTAATATATTTCCATATTTATCAGCACTTCCAGATGCCCGGTTACAATTAGTACGGGTAGCATTAAATGTGCATTATGTAAGAGCTGAGAAATTTGAAGTCTTTCTAGATCAAGAGAATAACTGCACATGTGGACTGCCTTCTCAGAACTTCAATGTTCATGTTTTAATTGATTGTCGTCATTTTCATAGGCTCCGTTGCTTGATTTTAAAACCTCTTTTTCAAAAGTATAATATAAATTGTCGAAATGACGCACTTGCACTTTTGTTAAGAATGGAATTCTTTGGTGTGGCTTGCGCATTTTCTAAATTTCTTAAAATATGTTTGGATTAGTGTCCTAATGTGTTTAGGTGGTAGGGGTCCGGTGATTTTAGTTGAAGTATGATGAATTGGTATTTATATAGTGTATTTATATATAAAATTTTATTGATTTTCAAAATGATATGTTTTAAAGACAGTGTCTAAACATTAATAAAGTATGAACTGAACTATTGCTTGTGTTGCCACTCCAACGCATTTACATAAAGGAGGAAAAGGAAAAGGGAGAATCCTGGGCTCAAGTAATCTCGCCAAAAACATTGAGGAAAAATATGCACATCTAAGCTTCTTCCGGGATCAGTTTATAGATTTATTTAAGTGTCAAATTAATCAATCGAGAAAGTAAAAAGTTAATTAGAACCAAAATCCAATGTATTAATAAATGCAATGATGTAATGTGCTTTTAAGAATATAAGTAACCACAGCACATATAGCAATAGTCAAAAACAAGCCCTAACACATAAGACCATGCCACAACTAGGTTTCTGAGAGAATGAATATGTAAGAGTACCTCCTTCCCCAGTAGCACATCTGTTATTATGCCCCAGGCAATGAAAACACACAATTTCAAAGCATGCCATTACAAAAAATCTTGCACTAAATTGTTATATGCAGAGTAAACTAATAAGGCTGCAAATTTCCAAAAAACCTACTGGCAAACGATTTTTACTGGACAAAAACATGAGGAAATCGACTTAATATAATGGACTGTTCTATGTTATTAACATAGCAATGAAGGTTTAGCTCATGACCTTGCAATGTTTCAAAAGCACATTCCTTCAGCTGAGGAAGCTACAAACGAGAGCTGCAGTTGAATTTCACTGATTTACTGGAAAGCTAAATAAAAACAATGCTCATGCACAACATTTAAAAAACACGTTCATAATGTGGCCTAGTGTGGTCTGGGTATGCTAACTGAACCAAACCTATGTTAAGCACTATTTTCTCTTAATGAAATAACATTTTAACACTTGTATCTCATGTGACTTTCAAACGCAAGATACGGCTTGTATTCAGTTTTCATGTGAGATACCATAACATTTAATTTAGTGAAAGTTTGTGAACTTTTCATGAATGTCATGAAACAAAATTCTGCAATTTCGCTCTGGCCACAGAACTGGCTTCTGTCTTGTTCTGAAAGATTCTTCCATTGAAAGGGCCATATTCCAAATATATTGTCAGCAAACGATTCTATGGATTGCCCATTGGCTCCAAAAATGTTCATGTTGCCATTTAGAAATGGAGACCTTTGCTGGAAATGCTCAGTACTCTACTGTGATAAACTACACTTATTTTGTATTGCGCAGTGGTGTATAAGTGTGGGGTATATGACTTCTTTAGGATCAACATGTGTATGGGTTCAAATTTGCAACCAGAAAAGATGAATATACTATTCAAACACTTTCAAGTAAAGGGAGGTATCACAACAGACACATTGAGAAGCTTTGATGGCAACACAAACTGTTATTGTTTCCATTCAGAAGTCACAGGTACTTTCTTGGTTGCAACATTTTTCCAAACTAGTGTCCCTGGAGGAGCCCTTTTACATGTGCATTAACGAATGGATCAGTTTCAGTTTTTACTTTGTTTTGGAACTCTGCTTTGTAGACTGAGGATAGGCAAGTTACAGCTGCATCGCATTCCCATTCTCCTTCTATTGATTAGTGTTTTTCAAGTCTAAAAATAGAATTTAAGATATCATTTTATTCACTTGTATTCACATTAAATTAAATTAGTAGTAGGGAAAACTTGAAATGTATGTGCAGTACTTCACATTGAACTATACTTGTCTTCACAACTATTAAATAACAATAACAATGCAAAGAATAATACAAAAAAATCATATTGCTTAAATACGTAATACAACACTCTGATTTATATTGCCAATATTTTTATTGATAATGTTATGTATCAACATTGTCCTTTTTAAAACAAATCTGGTAAAAAGGCTTGATGCTTATACACATAAAACTAAGTTAAGTTGATCCTGCTTATCTGACCCAAATTCTTCTGCTCACTGACTAATTATCCTTTGCTTGGATCCATCCTAGAGTTTTGCTGCACTTAAGTCATTTGTTCACCTAGATTCCTTCCTGAACTTTTTGACGCATGCTTAAAGCAAAGAATAATTAGAAGATCCTGGCCCAAACAGTTGCAGAGAGAATTACATGTCTGGTGTCACTGAATAACTTTGCTTCTTTACAATTTTATTGATATCAATTTAATAAATATATACTTTTATTACCATTGATCTGATATTATGGTATTCATCTTTTAACTGTTCCACCTTGTGCTTGTAGGTTTAAATCTTTATAGCCCAACTACCCTAAGTGGAGCCTCAAGAGCCTAGAGACCCTCAGAGAGCCTTTGAGTGGCCTTCTTGTTAATAGCCATGTTTGGGTTATGTAGATGCTTGTGATAAGTGTGTTAACCCTTTATCTTCTCTTTCAGCTATAATTGTCAAGATATATTTTTTTAAATTCACACATAACGATTAGATCTGGCCGAAATTTTATTTAGGCCTATGAAATTTGTTAAGTTCATCTTACACAAATTATGCAAACTTTCTTCAGGTTTCAAGGTAGAAATATTTTGCAAAAATTTTTCCACCAGAGACTGGTTTGAGCAGAAGATGTTTTGTAGGGGACATTTTCTTCTCCAGGTTGTTTCCTACCTTTTCCACCTCCCTGATTTGCTCAATGGTGGTTGCTGTCACCTTACCTGACTGCCTCAGCCCTCAGATCAGGCCCTGCCCTTTTGGACCTCGCACATTTCTGCTGCTGTGGCGGACTCCACACAGCCTCCTGTCTGCTTCTTCTGCTGCTGCCTCCTTTTCCCCACTGCCTCTTTGCCTCCCTCCAACATTTACCTCTTTACACAACTTCTCACTTTCTGTGCTATTTACTTGGTCGCTCACTCTCACTTTAGCTCTTTTTGTTGCCATTTTTTGCCTCTTTTTCCACTCATTTGCACGTGCACCTTCGCGCTTTCTTCTCACTCTCTCTGCTCATCACTCAATCTCACTTTAGCCTCTCTTTGTGCTGCTAGTTTTGCTGGTTTTCCGGTCCTGTATGCCCCTCTTTTCTCACTGTTTTCACTCTTCCCACACTCTCTCACTCTCACATTTGCTTTTCTTTTTGCCACTTTTACCGCTTTTGTCTCTTATTTATCACCTAGAGGACTTGAGGTATTCTGCCTCGGCGTTTACTTTCTCACTCTGCCCCTTTTTCAGTTTTTTCTCTCTTGCTCCTTTTTGCTCTTTCTCACCTCCATAGTCTATTTCCCACCTTGCTGCACACCAACACATTGCTCTCACCTGCTCCTCCGGCCCCTGCCTCCTACTTTACCCCCTGCTGCCTGCTCCTGACCCACCCAGTCCCACCCACTACTCCAGCATCCCCTCTGCCTTCGGGACTTTCCTTATGGTGGCAGCAGCATGGACATGCAGGGAAGAGAAGATGTGGGGTTACAGCCAGAGATGCAGACTTGGCAACTGGCGAACCCTGTTTGAATCCCGGCACCAACTTATCTTCCTGGGCAAATCACCTTATCTCCCAGTGCCTAAAAAAAAAATCTATCCTGGGTAATATAATGTGTGCTCATGTAAAGCAACCCAATGCCCTTGGGCTGAGTTTTCACCATATAAAACAGTAAAAACATCCTCCACCCTCCTTGCATAGTCCAAGAAGTTACCTGGCCACAACCCTACACACTCCAGACACATTTCCCCGTGCTGCCGCTTAGCCACCCAGGCCAGCTCTCAAGATGCATTCTCCTGCACCACCCCAGCAGCCTCCCTTCCTCTCCTCTCCTCTCATTCCCCTTGACCCCATTCGCACACCCACATTTCATGACACAGACACACACAACACCAACCCCACTGTGGCCTGTGCCTTTCATGAACACTCACCCGCTCAACAAGCACACCATTGAAATCTGGTCCCTTTTACATGACCTCTCACCATACCTACTGTTCGTCACTGGGACCTGGCTAAAACCCACCTCAGTCTGGACATCACAACAGCCATCCCCTCAGGCTACAAGTTCACATGCCTGGACAAAACCAGCAAACCTGTTGGAGATTCACAATCATCCATAAAGATTTAATCTGATGCTCCTTTACCTCAGCCAACTCCTGCAACCAAATGTAATATCAGGCATTCAAACTCACCATCTCCAACAACACAACCCTGGGAGGAGCACTGCTCTATTGACCACCCGGGCGTAGAGCCCAATTCAGAAACACCATTGCAGACACAAATGTCTCCCTCATGCTCATCTCTACCTCTTTCATTCTCATTGGTGGCCTCCACTTCCAGCTGGAGCACCTCACCGACCCATACACTATTAGCCGCCTGGAAAGCTGAAAACACTCAAACTCCCCCAACAATTGAAGGACCTCATCCACGCTGCCGGCCATCTGCTAGACTGTGTTTTCATCAACTTTTCAAACATCACAGTGGGAATGCCCACTCTTCTCACCTGGACTGACCACTCCCTTGTCCGCTTCCACATACACCTTAATCACCAAAAAAGACCCACACCAATCTAAATCACTCAACACAACTGGAATGTAATCTTGGAGGCAATCTTAACCACAAAACGTCTAAACCACACTCAATGCACCATGACAACCTCGTCCGATACATCTATAACTTCAACTAGTGGATCACCTCCTAAGCAGACAAGCTGGCCATGCTCAAAACCACGACCACCTTGAGGACCAGACCTCAAGCTAGTTGGTACACTGATAACCTACTGTCATGACTCTTTCTGGCTGGTCCTGTCATCCTCCAGTGCATGCCTCTTTCTGGCTGGTCCTGTCATCCTCCAGTGCATGCAGCGTAATGTGCCTATTGACTCCATTTATCCCTCTAGTGCAGAGGTCTTCAAACTGTGGGGCGCGCCCCCCCTGGGGGGGCGCGGATGGGTTCCCAGGGGGGCGCAAATGCCTCTGCATGCACATGTAAATGAAGATGGCTTGGAAGTGCAGCGATGTTTATTTGCTGCATTTCCAGGCTGTCTTCATTTACTTCGAGCCCTTGTGAGCTGTGATCAGAGTGCCGTGGGGGCGGGGGTCAGGAAGTATGCTGGCAGGGTCAAAGAGGTTGCTAAAAAACACAATCATTTGCAGTGCAATCGGTCTCGCATTTGTGAGAGTTAGAGCTATTGCATTGTAAATGATGTTTCTTGACGAATTGCTTAAAACAAAGACATTTATGTATTTTTATTTTTGCCCCATTTCAATTCCTGACCTATGTGAGGATGGCTCAAGAATGTATTTAACTAACATCCTGCTAACAGCAAGAGTACCAAAATAAGTGCTTCAAAACCCATTGAATATCATTGAGTTAACTATTGGCTGTATTTACTGTGATGCATAAACATCAATAGTTAGGCCTTTATTGCGGAAATATCCGTAGTCTCAATTCTGGTGGAAGCAGTTTTTGCTGCTTGAATCATGATTATAAGATATGCGGTAATTACAGAACCACAGAGTATTGGTAAATTCTATTATGATATTTCCTATGAAGTTTACACGCACATCACACACTGAGGGACTTGCAGGGCACTAGGTGGATTGGAAGGTACTGCCCTCTTCACCCCGGGAGATTTGGAAGTGGCAATTGCTTCACAGCGCTGAATTTGCGACAGAGCAATTCCTCTAGGGAAGCACTAAGCCTCCCAACCCACCCTGGTAGAGGAACAATAAACTTCAGCAGCAGGTTGGGCACTGGGAAAGAGATGCAATCAGAGGAAGGGGTATTAGTCATAGGGGGTAAAGCTCACCGAAGGGCACTAAGGATGAGTTTAGAGGTAAGAGGGAAAAGAACAACGGAAAGTAAGAGGAGAATGGGGGATGAAAGGAAGGCAGGCTTGGTCCAGGGGCAGACAGGCCGGTTCAGCGCAAAGAAACATTGGAGTCAGGAGAAAGGGCAAAAGTGCCCGTTACTAATGGAAGTTGTCAAGTTGAAGTTAAATAAGAAATTGTTAAAGGGGGTGGGAATTGTTTAGCGGCAAAGGGAATAGTTAATGTTTGTTAGAGTGCTGTGAGGACATATTAATCTGTGCGGCAATAAGAAGATGATTGGTTTTATGTACACCGAGCTCAAACGGCCTTATGACAACAGCAACAAGGTGTGCGTGGTGATCCCGTCCCAAAGTAGGTTTGGGAGACAAAATGGCTGCTGAATCCACGCTCAACATATTTAAAAAACATGGCAGAAGACCACAAAAGAAGTGAATTGTGCAGCAAAATAAACAGCAACATACATAGAACTAGGTTCACTTAAAAACATGTGTGCAACAAGAACGCATTTGTCTTCCTATACCGCACAATAAAGCAGAATTATCGAAAATGCTATAAATCTGTCCTTCAGAATAGAACGTTTGTAAGTACTAGTTTACAGCACTGAAGAATTGGATATGCATCACTCTGCAGTAGATGATGGATTATGTAGCAAACGCGGAAATATGAGACCTTTTTCCCCTTTTTTTTCTTTAAAAAGGGCCATTCATTAGTGCAGCTGGTACTGCTGCCAGGTGTAAGTGGCCACTGCTGGTTATCAATAATTAAGCAGATGCAGCAGGACTGGGGCCCATGGGTTTGAGGGGCCCATTGCATCACAACTATCACTGTCTACCTTTAAACAAGCATTGGCATAGCCAATAGGTCTCGCCTTTGGGGCCTTATAAGTGTTTAGCCAGAGCTATTGACTTTGCCAATGTCTTCAAGCTGTGCTGTAGAGAAGTGTGGCTGCTGTGCAGTATGCTGAAAAGTTATAATAAAAAAGTGTCAGAAGCATTTTTGTTACTTTATATATGACCAAGAAGGCATTATGTAAAACTGAACGACCATATTAAAAAAAGTATTTACAATAAAAAATTTCCTCAGTTTTCTTTTGTTCTTGCAATGCTGGCAATGGTTGTTTGTTAAAGCTTTTTTTTTGAGGGGGCATAAACAATCGGAGGGTGAAGGTTGGGAACTAGTACCTGTATTATAACACTAGCAGCGGCCAGACGCTAGGGGAGAATCAACAGATGCCAGATTCCGAGAGCAGGCTGAGGTGGTGCTGATTGATGCTGAGGTGGTAGTGGTGGTGGTGGTGACTGTTGCGGAGACGATGCTGAGGTGATGCTGAATGATACTTAGGTGTTGCTGAGTGATACTGCTGTGGTGCTGAGTGATGCTGTGGTGGTGCTGAGTGATATTGTCTTGCGCAAAAACAACAGTTGATGGACAGAATGCAGAACAATGTCATACATTCACCCCAGTACAGAGATCTGGGCCTAAATCCATCGTTTTTTGCTCACCATGCCATTCCAGTTTGGACCCAGCCATATGCAAATCAGTCTTGACCCTGTGCCTCATGGGAACAGTCCAGCCCGAATTGCCAAGCCAGGTCCTCCCTGGACTGGAAACAAGCATCCTAGGACCGGTTTCGGGGTTTCACCCCTCTTCAGCCAGGATAGCTTGATTCCAGTGGCATGGAGAGCACGGGACCCACGTCTGGGCATACCCGTCCCACTCGGGGTGACAAATGCAAAAACAACAGTTGATGGACAGAATGCAGAACAATGTCATACATTCACCCCAGTACAGAGATCTGGGCCTAAATCCAGACGTGGGTCCCTTGCTCACTTTGCCACTGGATTCAAGCAAGCCTGGCTGATGACGGCTGGAATGCCAGAAACCGGTCCTAGGATGCTTGTTTCCGGTCCAGGGAAGACATGGCTTGGCAGTTCGGGCTGGACTGTGATGTCACTGACCATGTCATGAGTGATGTAATATGTGACGTCATCAGCAGTGCATTGCGGGGGCGCGAGTTATAGTTAGCTGAACTAACTATAACGGGGGAATTTCTATGGTTTTGTACGAGTGAAATGTCCAACTAACTATAACTGTCCCTAAAACCTATGGTTTTTTCAGTGAATTTCAAAGGTTTTTTAAATGCTAATTTCTAACTATAACGTGTCTGAAACCTATGGTTTTTTCAGTGAATTTCAAAGGTTTTTTAAATGCTAATTTCTAACTATAACGTGCATGAAACCTATGATTTTTTAAGTGAATTTCAAAGGTTTTTTTAAATGCTAGTTTCTAACTATGCCTACAGAGGTAGGACATGTGAAGAAAGAAGAAAAAACGCACAGAAAGAAGCAAAAGATGTGCAGAAAGAACCAACAGAGGAGCAGAAAGAGGCCTTGTTGCAAAATCATCCTGTGCCCACAACTTTTTCAGACGGGTACTGGTGGTAACTGACTCTGACTAACCAGAGCCAGTGCTATGCTAAAAGACACTTAGAATACAGTGAAAACACCTACATACACTAGGGAACACTATGCATTGGGGTACCCCTGTGATTAGCATGACCTCCTCTGCAAGTCCCTAGTACATAATAGGGCAGGGGGATTAAAACTACCTCTTAAAATGCGCTACAGGGCGCGTTTTAAGTTGCGGGATTAAGTCCCCTTGAATCCTGAGGGTCCCTGGGGCCCAACTAGCCCACTAGGTACTTCCAGTAAGCACCACAGGCCTGCGTTGCAACGCCTGTAACAAATTGTGCAGTTGTGTTTAGGTAGTGAAGAGGGTCGTGCTGGGGGTAGTGTTTTAGGGTTTAGGGTAGTGCAGTGGTGTTTGTGTAGTGTAGGGGGTAGTGTTTTAGGGTTTAGGGTAGTGCAGTGGTGTTTGTGTAGTGTAGGAGGTCGTGTTTTAGGGTTTAGGGTAGTGCAGTGGTCTTTGGGTAGTGTAGGGAGTCGTGCGGGGGTAGTGTTTTAGGGTTTAGGGTAGTGTAGGGGGTCATGCGGGGGTAGTGTTTTAGGGATTAGGGTAGTGCATTGGTGTTTGGGTAGTGTAGGGGGTCATGCGGGGGTAGTGTTTTAGGGTTTAGGGCAGTGCAGTGGTGTTTGGGTAGTGTAGGGGGTCGTGCTGGGGGAGTGTTTTAGGGTTTAGGGCAGTGCAGTGGTGTTTGGGTAGTGTAGGGGGTCGTGCTGGGGGAGTGTTTTAGGGTTTAGGGCAGTGCAGTGGTGTTCGGGTAGTGTAGGGGGTCGTGCTGGGGGAGTGTTTGAGGGTTTAGGGCAGTGCAGTCGTGTTCGGGCAGTGTAGGGGGTCGTGCTGGGGGTGGTGTTTCAGGGTTTAGGGCAGTGCAGTGGTGTTCGGGCAGTGTAGGGGGTGGTGTTTCAGGGTTTAGGGCAGTGCAGTGGTGTTTGGGCAGTGTAGGGGGTCGTGCAGGGGGTGGTGTTTCAGGGTTTAGGGCAGTGGTGTTCGGGCAGTGTAGGGGGTCGTGCTGGGGGTGGTGTTTTTAGGGTTTGGGGCAGTGCAGTGGTGTTCGGGCAGTGTAGGGGGCGGTGCAGGGGGTGGTGTTTCAGGGTTTAGGGCAGTGCAGTGGTGTTCGGGCAGTGTAGGGGGTGCTGCAGGGGGTGGTGTTTCAGGGTTTAGGGCAGTGCAGTGGTGTTCGGGAAGTGTAGGGGGTCATGCAGGGGGTGGTGTTTCAGGGTTTAGGGCAGTGCAGTGGTGTTCGGGCAGTGTAGGGGTCGTGCTGGGGCTGGTGTTTCAGGGTTTAGGGCAGTACAGTGGTGTTCGGGCAGTGTAGGGGGTCGTGCTGGGGCTGGTGTTTCAGAGTTTAGGGCAGTGCAGTGGTGTTCGGGCAGTGTAGGGGGTTGTGCTGGGGCTGGTGTTTCAGGGTTTAGGGCAGTACAGTGGTGTTCGGGCAGTGTAGGTGGTCGTGCTGGGGCTGGTGTTTCAGGGTTTAGGGCAGTGCAGTGGTGTTCGGGAAGTGTAGGGGGTCATGCTGGGGCTGGTGTTTCAGGGTTTAGGGCAGTGCAGTGGTGTTCGGGCAGTGTAGGGGGTCTTGCTGGGGCTGGTGTTTCAGAGTCTAGGGCAGTGCAGTGGTGTTCGGGCATTGTAGGGGGTCTTGCTGGGGCTGGTGTTTCAGGGTTTAGGTCAGTGCAGTGGTGTTCGGGCAGTGTAGGGGGTCGTGCTGGGGGTGGTGTTTCAGGGTTTAGGGCAGTGCAGTGGTGTTGGGGCAGTGTAGGGGGTCATGCTGGGGCTAGTGTTTCAGGATTTAGGGCAGAGCAATGGTGTTCAGGCAGTGTAGGGGTTTTGCTGGAGGTGGTGTTTCAGGGTTTAGGGCAGAGCAGTGGTGTTCGTGCAGTGTAGGGGGTGGTGTTTCAGGGTTTAGGGCAGTGGTGTTCAGGCAGTGTAGGGGGTCTTGCTGGGGTTGCTGTTTCAGGGTTTAGGGCAGTGCAGTGGTGTTCGGGCAGTGTTGGGGGTCGTGCTGGGGGTGGTGTTTCAGGGTTTAGGGCAGTGCAGTGGTGTTCCGGCAGTGTAGGAGGTCATGCAGGGGGTGGTGTTTCAGGGTTCAGGGCAGTGCAGTGGTGTTCGGGCAGTGTAGGGGGTCGTGCTGGGGGTGATGTTTCAGGGTTTAGGGCAGTGCAGTGGTGTTCGGGCAGTGTAGGTTGTCGTGCTGAGGGGTGGTGTTTCAGGGTTTAGGGCAGTGCAGTGGTGTTCGGGCAGTGTAGGGGGTCGTGCAGGGGGTGGTGTTTCAGGGTTTAGGGCAGTGCAGTGGTGTTTGGGCAGAGTAGGGGGTCGTGCAGGCGGTGGTGTTTCAGGGTTTAGGGCAGTGCAGTGGTGTTCGGCCAGTGTAGGTGGTCTTGCTGGGGGTGGTGTTTCAGGCTTTAGTGCAGTGGTGTTCGGGCAGTGTAGGGGGTCTTGCTGGGGGTGGTGTTTCAGGGTTTAGGGCAGTGCAGTGGTGTTCGGGCAGTGTAGGGGGTCTTGCTGGGGCTGGTGTTTCAGGGTTTAGGGCAGTGCAGTGGTGTTCGGGCAGTGTAGGGGGTCGTGCTGGGGCTGGTGTTTGAGGGTTTAGGGTAGTGCAGTGGTGTTCGGGCAGTGTAGGCGGTCGTGCTGGGGCTGGTGTTTCAGGGTTTAGGGCAGTGCAGTGGTGTTCGGGCAGTGTAGGGGGTCGTGCTGGGGCTGGTGATTCAGGTTTTAGGGCAGTGCAGTGGTGTTCGGGCAGTGTAGGGGGTCGTGCTGGGGGTGGTGTTTCAGGGTTTAGGGCAGGCAGTGGTGTTTGGGCAGTGTAGGGGGTCGTGCTGGGGGTGGTGTTTCAGGGTTTAGGGCAGTGCAGTGGTGTTCGGGCAGTGTAGGGGTCGTGCTGGGGGTGGTGTTTCAGGGTTTAGGGCAGTGCAGTGGTGTTCGGGCAGTGTAGGGAGTCGTGCAGGGGGTGGTGTTTCAGGGTTTAGGGCAGTGCAGTGGTGTTCGGGCAGTGTAGGGGTCGTGCTGGGGCTGTTGTTTCAGGGTTTAGGGCAGTGCAGTGGTGTTCGGGCAGTGTAGGGGGTCTTTCTGGGGGTGGTGTTTCAGTGTTTAGGGCAGTGGTGTTCGGGCCGTGTAGGGGGTCTTGCTGGGGGTGGTGTTTCAGGGTTTAGGGCAGTGCAGTGGTGTTCGGGCAGTGTAGGGGTTCTTGCTGGGGGTAGTGTTTCAGGGTTTAGGGCAGTGCAGTGGTGTTCGTGCAGTGTAGGGGATCGTGCTGGGGATGGTGTTTCAGGGTTTAGGGCAGTGCAGTAGTGTTCGGGCAGTGTAGGGGGTCGTGCAGGCGGTGGTGTTTCAGGGTTTAGGGCAGTGCAGTGGTGTTCGGGCAGTGTAGGGGGTCGTGCTGGGGGTGGTGTTTCAGGGTTTCGGGCAGTGCAGTGGTGTTTGGGCAGTGTAGGGGGTCGTGCTGGGGTGGTGTTTCAGGGTTTAGGGCAGTGGTGTTCGGGCAGTGTAGGGGGTCTTGCTGGGGGTGATGTTTCAGGGTTTAGGGCAGTGCAGTGGTGTTCGGGCAGTGTAGGAGGTCTTGCTGGGGGTAGTGTTTCAGGGTTTAGGGCAGTGCAGTGGTGTTCGGGCAGTGTAGGGGTCATGCTGGGGGTGGTGTTTCAGGGTTTAGGGCAGTGCAGTGGTGTTCGGGCAGTGTAGGGGGTCATGCTGGGGGTGGTGTTTCAGGGTTTAGGGCAGTGCAGTGGTGTTCGGGCAGTGTAGGGGGTCGTGCTAGGGTATGTGTTTCAGGGTTTAGGGCAGTGCAGTGGTGTTCGGGCAGTGTAGGGGGTCGTGCAGGGGCTGGTGTTTCAGGGTTTAGGGCAGTGCAGTGGTGTTTGGGTAGTGTAGGGGGTCGTGCTGGGGGTAGTGTTTTAGGATTTAGGTTAGTGCAGTGATGTTGGGGTAGTGGTTTAGGGTAGTGCAGTGGTGTTTGTGTAGTGTAGGGGTCATGCTGGGGGTAGTGTTTTAGGGTTTAGGATAGTGCAGTGGTGATTGTGTAGTGTAGGGGGTCGTGCTGGGGTAGTGTTTTAGGGTTTAGGGTAGTGCAGTGGTGTTTTTGTAGGGTAGGGGGGTCATGTTTTAAGAAGCAACGCTCCAATACCTGACCAGTCTGCACTACATAAAACTGCAAAAAAACTACAAATAAAAAGTGTTTTGCACACTTTTGTCATTGGGCTATATGTGGGCTACATCTGGGTAATATTTGTGCTACATTTGGGCTCTTTTTTCACTGGTGGCCATCTTGGAAGACTTCTTTGTTATGAAGTTTCCTAATTTCCTCATTTACTGCAGTCTCCTCAGTAGGAAATGCTTTCAGTTTTTTACTTTGATTCCATCAAGAAGGCATTCAGATGTGTCGCACATTTGCCATAAATTCAGAATGTTATTACTCTAGTTGTTCATTAGATCACTGTAGTAAAGCTACTGCTCACCAAGGAGTTAACTGGAAGTCTACTGCTGGTATTGAAAGTGATTGTTTCAGTCTGCATGTCAGAATTTTCTAATGAAATAGAAGAGGATTTGAGATCTCACTTAAAACATGCACTAAATTTTCTTTTTGCAGCACTAACCATAATTTCTATGGCAAAATGAACCCCCTCATTTTGTTCCTTTTTAAATTAAATGTTTTAAGTGTTACCAGTTTATTCCAATTAAGATGGCTTCAGGTGTGCCATACTTTTGTCATAAGTAAGGCTGTTAGCACTCTAGTTGTTCTTTAGAACACTCTGGGAAGCTGCAGTAGAACACAAAGGCATCAACTGACAGGCTGCTCCTGTTGAAATATAACAGGAAGATATTTGAGATCTCACTTAAAACATGTCCTAATTTTTCTTTCTACAGCACTAACCATAATTTCTATGGCAAAATGAACCCCCTCATTTTGTTCCTTTTTAAATTAAATGTTTTAAGTGTTACCAGTTTATTCCACTCAAGATGGCTTCAGGTGTGCCATACTTTTGTCATAAGTAAGACTGTTAGCGCTCTAGTTGTTCTTTAGAACACTCTGGGAAGCTGCAGTAGAACACAAAGGCATCAACTGACAGGCTGATCCTGTTGAAATATAACAGGAAGATATTTGAGATCACACTTGAAACATGTCCTAATTTTTCCTTCTACAGCACTAACCATAATTTCTATGACAAAATGAACCCCATCATTTTGTTCCTTTTTAAATTAAATGTTTTAAGTGTTACCAGTTTATTCCAATCAAGATGGCTTCAGGTGTGCCATACTTTTGTCATAAGTAAGACTGTTAGCGCTCTAGTTGTTCTTTAGAACACTCTGGGAAGCTGCAGTAGAACACAAAGGCATCAACTGACAGGCTGCTCCTGTTGAAATATAACAGGAAGATATTTGTGATCACACTTGAAACATGTCCTAATTTTTCTTTCCAGAGCACTAACCATAATTTCTGTGACAAGATGAACCCCATCATTTTGTTCCTTTTTAAATTAAATGTTTTAAGTGTTACCAGTTTATTCCAATCAAGATGGCTTCAGGTGTGCCATCCTTTTGTCATAAGTAAGGCTGTTAGCACTCTAGTTGTTCTTTAGAACACTCTGGGAAGCTGCAGTAGAACACAAAGGAATCAACTGACAGTCTCTGCCCTTGTTGGATGTACATGTTTTACTGAGAATGTCAGACTTCATTCTCACATGACTGAGAAAGATAATGTGAATTTACAGATAATATGCTCTCATTTTAGCTTCTGGGGCACCTTCCAAAACTGTATGGGACAAGCATGTGAAAATAGTTTTCTCTCAAACATGATTCATGATATCCCAGCAGAAGGTTTTTCACAGGGTAAAATCACCTTAGAACACACCACAATTCCTGAAATTAGTATGGTACCATCAACAAATGAATTCTAATGTAACTAAAGTCTGTTATCACCCTTTATAGTTCTCCTTTTGGTAACCCTCAAAATCTTCGATTCACTACAATGCTTTTCAAAGGGGTACTATCATTTATATTGGTCCCAAGATGGCTGCCAGCAATTCCAGGATGAAGTGCTGACAGCCAATCAGATCTCACGATGACATGTGTGGTTAGGCTCCGCCCAGATATATATGTGTTTTTACTTTTGATTTTCTCAGCAACTACTGAACGGATTTACACCATTTAACAAAAAGGGTTCTTTTTGAACCAAGAACTACCTCTTTGCCAAATTTGGTGTAATTCCGTTCAGCAGTTCGGGCTGTAGCCGTGTCTAAAGTTTCCTATGGGAAAATGAATGGGGAAAACACGTTTTGGGACCCCCCTTTTTTCTCGGCCCCCGCTTGACGAATCACCCTGAGACTTTCAGGGTAGGAGCGGACCTGTGCGGGCCATAAAGTTTGAAAATGTTGCAAAGATTCGTCAACCGACGCAAGAGTTATTTGAAATAGAATGTCGCTGATTTCCTATGGAAATTAGGTCCTAACTATAACTATCTACTGGCGACCGCCAGTAGATAATATATATATATATATATATATATATTGCATTATAGTCAAGAAGTGGAATTAGAGCTCACTGTGGTTTGCTGTCATTTCCAGATCTCCCTCCCCGCAGTACCCTCCCTAAATCCCTTCCCCTCGTCTGGCCCCTTTGATCCTCTGGTGTTCTTTAACTCAGAGTCAGAGCTGCCGGAAGGTGGGCCTCTTGTGGGTACTGCTCCTGAGGAACTACACTCTCCTGACACCTACAACTCACCAAACACCAATGCAAACAGATGGCTGGGGCAACTGGAAACTCACCCATAATGACAGGAACAAAGAGACCTACAAATTAGCCTGTTGACACTACCACAAGAAACTCAAAGAAACTCAAAGCAGCCAAGTTCTCTGCTCTTTCTGAGCAGATCAAAAACAGCACCAATAACTCAATCAAAATCTATAGTGAAGGAATTCTCCTCCCCCCCCTCCCCCATCAGCTCAGAGATTGTCACTCCCTCACAGGAGCAATGCTTCTAGTTCACTCTTTACATCTGCAACAAGATAAGCACAATCTGAGACAACTTCACATCACAACCACTCTCTACTCTGGCAGTCCTGCATCACAATGCCAACATATCCTTAGAATCTTGTGCTCGCTTTGCCTTCTCCAAAGGTCTCCAGCCCTTCTGCCCCACCCTCACCTCAACCCCCAATGACTCTCTCACCACAGCTACCACAGCTACCTTCTCAGACACCTGGAAACATGCAAGTAGCCAGCCGCTACTGAAAAAAGCTACAGCAGATCAAACATCACCAGCAAATTACAGACCCAGCTCCCTGCTACCCCGCCCAGCAACAGTCCTGGAGAAACTCATCATGAAAAGTCTTTCAAAACAGTTCAATGACAACCACCTCCTCTACCCATCCTAATCAGGATTCAGACCAACCCACATCTCCCCCATCGCCACTAACGATTACATTTGGCTCATCATAGACCAAGGCAACACCACAGTCATTTTCCTCGACCTCTACCTGGCTTTTAACACTGTTTTCCACCCGACTCCCATCCGACTCCTCCATGAGACAGGGATTCGAGGTACAGCTCTTAAATAGATCAGCTGCCTTCTCACAGGCGTCACACAGAAGGTCAGCCCAGCCCCTTACACCTCTGAATCATCCAATCTGATCTGTGGCATCCCTCAGGGATCCCCACTCAGCTCCATACTCTACAATGCCTATATGGCCCTACTTGCCAACATCTTCCAAACCCATAGTCCCAACACAAACTCGTTCTCCCCATCTCTAAGGACACCACAAACACCCAACTCTATGACAGCTGTCTCCCTCTGGATGAAATCCAACTGCCTAAAGCTCAACTCATATAAAAAAGGTGGACCTCTTCAGAAAGGACAGTATACTCTGGTCCCCAGTTAGGTGGACATCATAACAGAGACCAACACCATCCCCTTCCAGCCATGCCAGAAACCTGGGGATCCTAATTGATAACAAAAGATCAATATTCAGCCAGTTCAACTCAGCCAGTTGCATCCACACCCTCAAGATCCTCAGGAAGATCTTCAGATGGTTTCCTGTCAACACCTGTCAAACTATCAGCCAAGCCCTAATCACCAGCAAGCTAGATTACTGTACTGTACATCATCCAGCACACAGCAGCCAGATGCACTCTCAGAATCAACATCCTAGCCCACACCCACATACCCACTAAACACTAACCTCCAAGACACCCACTAGCTCCCCATTCACAAGCTCACCCAGTAAAACTATTGACATATACAAAGCACTACACAACCTGCATCTCACCTACCTGAAGAACAGCATCAGCTTTCACACCCTTATCAGACCCCTTTAATCTGCCAGCTGTTTGCACGCTTCTGTGCCAAACATCCAAAGAGCCAGAGCTGGTGGTTGTGCCTTCTCTCACCTAGCTCCTAAAGCTGGTAACAAACTCCCCCTTCTCACTCCCAGAATTCCAGAAGTAACTAAAAACTTGTCTCTTGCAATAGTCCTCAGCCAAGGCAGCACCCTCTTCTCAAAGTTCCAGGATACCCACCCGGGTGATATGCAAGATCTACAAGTATACATAACATGACATATCTTGTGTGCCTTTGCAAATAGAGCTATACTATTGGGTTCAATTTTCACACAAGGCACCCCCAAATTAATTTCACAAAATTTCACATATGTTTGTGAAATTTCCTTTAAAAAATCTGTGATTTTGAACATCACTTCTGCACATTTGTGTAAGTATTGTTGCTGATAAGTATATTCTTGGTCATTGTGACTAATTGTCCAGAGAGTGAAGAAGATGTTGAATATTTCTGTGTGTACCAGTGACAAGAACAATCTAACTGTGTACTGAATGTTTCTGGAAAGAACAACGAGAAGATAGACAGCATGCTTATAGCAGCATTTGATAAACCACTCACAAGGGCACTGTGTGATTAATTTGTGAGATAAGAGCGAGGAATAGGGTATGATACACCTAGTGATTATACAGACTAGCCTAGGGCCTGATCACTAGTTTGGCGAACAGGGTTACTCAGTCACAGACATGACGGATATCCCATCCTCCAAATTACAATTCCATTATATGCTATGGAGCTTGTAATATGGGGGACGGGATATCCGTCACGTTTGTGATGGAATATCCCATCCGCCAAACTCATAATGAGGCCTTTAATCTATCACCTAATCTCACTTCAGAGTATAGCTTTTGTACTTTAGGCCGCACATCCTCTTTGACTCGGCTCCTCCTCCATAGTCAACATTCATGACACATTTGCATTAATAATGTGTTTTTTTAATGTGTTGTTGTTAAAGTAAGCACAGTAATATAGGGGCAGCAGTCTTAAGGTGCACTCTGTTCCATGCCAACTCAGAACAATCCATGCTGACCTTCATCATTTTCTCTTTGGTAAGTGAAGACAATGAGCAAGAGTGCCCGTAAGGTCAGGACATACTGGAAGTGTGCTCCCTCTGAAATCTCTCTTATTGTGGTGCTAATTATTTTGTTGGTGGGTGTAGATAAGAGGATAATATGCATACTGAGTATACGTTATTCAAAATCCATTTTAGTTTTGTTACATTTAAGGACTTTTATGTGTGTAGAGGTAAGGAGGGCTATGGGTGGTCAGGCAAGAGCCCTTATGAACCTTCTGATTAGTTATTTCAGTTCCAAGTGTATGAGGAGATGATTTATTGCTGCTCCTATCAGTGGCACCTCACTCTGAAATGGCAGTATTTTAAGTGTTTTTTTAGTTTTTTTATGTGATTTATGCCTGGCAAAAATTGGCTAACATGATCAGTGCAGGGACACTGTACTCATCCAGTTTGCCATTGCTTGATAATCCGAATTTTATACCCACCATGGAACCAAAGCAGTTGACTGCACTGCAGAAATGGGAAATGGGATACTTCTATGAAGATGGCATTTTTATCTCCATGGAGCTCATGAAGTATAAGAGTGGCACATCATGGCTTGATCTTTTTCTCTATTTTAGACTAAGAAATGCAATAAAAGCCTGTTCACCGTCTGTAGGAAATTGGGTACTGTTTACGTGGAGGTGAAACCCTACTTAATCAGAATCCACAACTCCTGTCAGGCTGAAGTCACAAGCAACCCCAAATTATCCTCTGCTTAACTCTCTGGTAGCTTGGCAAAAAAGCATTTAAGCCCAACTTTGAGGCAATTTGTAAAGTATTTATGCAGTACTTCAAACAGTAATAAAGTGAAAACACAACACGAGAAAAGTCCCACACCAATTTAGTGAAAAAGAATAAAATTTAATAAATTATTTGACACAAAAACAGGCGATATCCATTCTTGAAGATTTCAGGTAAGCATAGCACCTAAAAGCACATAACACCACTTGCAGTTATCTGGTTGTGCGGTACCGGGTGAAATTCACAGGTTCAGGCCAACCACAATGGAGCACGGGCTGGATACAGGGACCAGGTCAGTCCCTCTGAGATACCTTCAAAAATCCAGCAAAAAGAGTTCAATTAGCAGTGGAGGGAACCTTGAGGAGTAGGGAAAACATCGTGGATGATCGTCAATGGCAGGGTAGCAGTCATTTTGTCAGCAAAGGAGCACAGAAGTCCTTTTTAGGTCGAGCCTGGGCTGTGTAGGTGCTGCTCTGCGAGGCATGCTGCCTTAAGGTATGGACGTGAAGCTCCGCCCAGTTTTTTCATTGGCTTGTCATTGTCCATTGAAAACTGTGGCTTTTCATTAGTCAATAGGCTTAGTACCCCTTCCTTGGTATCACCTTATCCCATTTTGTAACCTCCCATGAGGACACCCCCTGTTACGTGTGTTGCTCGGTAGGCTTAAATTACAGCCTCCGAGCACTATTTTCACAAAGAGCTTTGTGCTGACTGCTCTTGCCGGCAGGAAAAGGTAGGACACACTCTCTCCTAACGCATTTGCAATGCAATAGCTCTCGCTTTTGCGAGGGTTCAAGCTATTGGCATTGTAAATGACAATGCCTTTTATTTATCTGTTTTCAAGAAAACAGATAAATAAAAAGCATTGTCATTTACAATGCCAATAGCTCAAACTCTCTTAAATACGAGACCTATTGCATTGCAAATGCTTGTTCTATAGTATCCCCAGGTCCAGAGGTGTACTGAAGATTTTCGTTTGAGGGTCCATTATTTATACCTGGCGCCCACTTTGAAGTAGAAAAAGACAGGTATGTAAATCATTTAAAAACACAAATTTCAGTAAATAATTAAGACACAACACACAATAAAAAGCTAACACCAATTTATAAAAATAGGACATATTTTTATCTTTGAAATGACACCATAATGAAAAAAATCCAATGTGGGAACCGGAGATATGAATTTTTAAAGATTTAGCAGTATATAGCACATAGAAACCTATAACGCCTATTGGGATAGCTGGTCGCGCTAGACTGGGTCAAAGTCATAGTTTCAGGCTGGCCTCAATGGAGCCCTGTACAGCTACCCCCTCGTGGTAGGTCTCGGTCAAAGTTTTTACCTTCTGACTTAGAAACTTTTCTAAGTCAGTCCCTCGAGCCCTGTACAGCTACCCCCTCGTGGTAGGTCTCGGTCAAAGTTTTTACCTTCTGACTTAGAAACTTTTCTAAGTCGAGGGGTCCCTCGAAGCTCTCAGCCAGTCTGGATTTGGTGAGGGTTTGCCGGCTTGCATTGCGACAAGCTCCCGGTCAAACTTGTGGAAGTTAGACTTCCGGAGCATTCCAGCATGATGAACCAAGGCTCGCGATTGAAGATGGGCGGCTTGGCTCCTGCGGTTAGTCCTGGCAGCTTGGCTCTTGCGGTTGGTCCCGGTCACCTTTCCTACTTTCGAACTGAAACATTTACGGAGCTTTTTCTTCAGGGGTCCCTCTATGCTCTTCACCAGGCCGGCTTCGGTGAGGGTTCCCCAGCTTGTTTCAGCTTACTCCCGGTAAAACTCTGGAAGTCGGACCTCCGTAGCTTTTCAGCGGGATAAACCTGGACACAGGCCGGCTCGCGGTTGAGGGTCACGGGCTTGGCTGGCCAGGTCGAGTCAGTCCACTGATAAAGCTTTTTCCCAAAGTTGCTTCAAACTTCTGGAACTTCTTCCTGAAGTTCTCCAAAGGGTTCCAAGGTGTTCAGAACTTACTCTAAGGGTCTGTAAGCTCCAAGATGGTCCTTAAAAGTTTGGGACTTCAGTTCCCACAATCCACTTGGACAAAACCCTCACAAATCCACTAGTAGTACTCCAGGCTGAGCATTCTTGATGGTGATGTTCCAGGTGCACTCTGTTAACCTGTAGCTTGCAGGGAGTCCACTCTTTAGTCCCTTTGAAGCAAGATAGTCCACAGGGCTATAGTTCTGGATTCTGCAGCAGGCACAGTCTTCAGAGTGCAGGGCCTGGTTGGTGCAAATCAAACTTCTCAGCCTGGACCCTTCTTCTCTCTTAAGTTTCAAGCAGCAGATCTGAGAGGCTCTGCCCCTCTCAGATACTTATTCCAAGTTCTCTGGGTCAAGCAGGAGGGCACTCCTGTCCAATAAGGTGCAGGGAAACACTCCAGGGTATGACCACATCCTCCAAATTGTGGCACTATTTTCTCCCAGAGAGCACTATGTCTTCAAAATATATCATGGCTGATTTTCTAGCAGGGAGAGAAGAGCTGGCTAAGCACACCCCCAGGATAGTTAATCTCCATAGTCTCTCCCCCTTGCATCTGCTCATTCCTTCCTTAATCCTACCATCGGTCTTGGTTCAAAGAGAAGTGAAAATGAAACTGACTTATTCCGCCTGTCTCCTCCTTCCATTGAAGAATATTGTTTATGACCCCTCTCCCTGCCCTATGTAGCAGAACCCTGCCCTCCCAGAAGAGCTGGCTAACCCCAGGGGCTATTTATTACCTCATCAATGGAGCCCGGCTAATCCACTTAACTCTGACCAATCAGGACAGACCACTGTAAGGCTGAATTTTGGATTACAGACAAGATAGTCTTATAACTTCTTGTCTGTATACTTTAGGAGAAATTCAACACTATCATATTGTTGGATTTATCAATACCACTCTAGGAAGTCCTTGAATGCAATTTTTATGATTCTCCCAGTGGTAATTATTAGTTAATAACTTCTTGCCATATTAACCTACGTGGCAGGGGATTTGAAATGGGAAAAATTACTTGGGCGATTTTTCCAACACCAGGGCCTATAAAAACATTTTTTATAAGGACCCTGCCTACATCTATAGGACCCCCCATATATATCAATATGTAAAAATATTGCAGATCCTCACTTCACAGTGCTCCTAGTGCAAAAGCCAAGTTTAGGAAGCACTCTACAACAATGTGGGGAGTGAAATGTACACATTTACTCAACCCAGGGCATGTATAACTAATTTTGTAAGGGTCCTCCTTATAAATACCTGACCCCCCACCCCTGGGACACCTAGGGGGGACCCTGAGGGTACCGAATATGCCCAGAAATGAAAGTTTATCAATTTTTAAGTGCCCCAAACACCAAAGTCGAGTTTGGGCACAATTTGCATTTTAAAAGCAGTCCTGCAACACAGGGCTGCTTTTAAACTGACCTCAGGCTTCAGCAGTGCACACATGCACGTGCATTAAAGCTGCTGGCCTTTAAACTGTCATGCCCTAATATATGCTAGGGTCTTAAAGATAGTTTTAATCCCCCTGCCCTATTATGTACTAGGGCGTTATAGGGGAGGTCATGACAATCATAGGAGTACCCTAACCTATTGTGTACCCTAGTATATGTAGGTGTTTTCACTGTATTCTAAGTGTCTCTTTCAGCATAGCACTGGCCCTGGGCCTGGTTAGGCAGAGCCCAGTGTCAGTCAGAGTCAGTTACCACCAGTACCAGTCAGCAAAAAAAGTTGGGGTTGCCCAGGGTACAGGATGACTTTTCCAACAACTGGCAATTATGAATCAGTTTTTTTGTAATACGTAAATACAGACTATTAGCATAACCACGTTGAGACATGACTAGCATTGGAGTCAAGTAAAGGTTGCCTGGGGTGGTATCTGCTAACCCCAGACTTCCCTTTGCTACATCTGTAACTGCCTTTGCTACCTCTAGTCTCAAAGGTCACAAAGACAGTGGCTAGAACATAAATCAATCGGCAGACATGTTTTCTTAATATAGTTTCCAATCTTCACACTGTCTGGACGAGAGAAAAGTTATGTTATTAGGGGTCAAAGAGTCTGTGATGTCATTTCTGCTACCTCTGACATTTTGGGGGTTCTAAATGATAACTGGTGCTCTGAGTACATGTCTGAAACACATTGCAAGGTCATGATTGTGAAAAAATTATGTATTTTCTTGTGGAATGTAGAGATTTGACGTAATGGTTTAAGTGAATTGTATTCCCTTGGAACTTCTTTGTTGCTCTGTATGGCAGTATATAGTTCACGCACGGATACCTTTTGTTGGATCAACATTGAATGTATACAGAGAAGACAACGGTTTGACAAACAAGGCACGCAGTCCAGTTTCTTCATAGATTAACATTAATTCAATGTACATTGTGTATTCAGACATAATAGTCAAACAGTATTCGTGTCCATATATTGTAGCCATCTTGACTGGATATTCTTTTATTACAAGCACAGCTCTGTAAAATGTTCTCTTTAACTAAGTAGATTGAAAACTGTAAAAGGCACTTTTTCAAGAAAAAAACAAGAACTGAATATAAAGCAAACATCAGATAACTCAGAACAGATCCTGGCCTTCTCGTGTGTATTACTTCAAACAGTCAGGTGCCTGGGAGGCCATACATCATTGATTTTCTTTCTAATCCTAGTGCCATTACATGGCAACAACAAAGCAAACTATGGGTTTAGAACAGGGGAGTCCTGCTGTGAGGTGCTTAGCAGAAGGAATGGTATTCCTTTTGCTAGCTGCTACATTTTCAGTCGTACATTTGATAATGCCAATATATTTTTCAGCATGCTCTCCTCTTGAATGCTAACATTTTGGTAAAGCGAATTCCAAATTAATTAAATACATTCCTGTCTTCTCTGTAGGCATCCCAGTGTCCTTGTTTGACCTACCCCGAGTCTTTGCTCCTTTGCCTCCTACCAATGATCCTATGGCCGCTTAGAAGGTCTTCAACTTGGGAGTCTAGTCTGACCTTGACTTAACACTTGGCTCTCATATTCCTGCAGTGGGGAAAAGCTGCTTTACACAACTTTGCTTCCTTTCAATAATGTTCTCCTTTTTATCTAAGGACATAAAAACGATGTAAGAAATGCTTTTTATCCACTCGTGAGGGTATTACTGCAATGCAGTTTTTGTGCCTTTCTGCAAAAATTCTTCAAAAACTCCAATATGTTCAAAAGGTTGTAGCCACAACTACTTGTACTATTTACAAATGTAGTCTTATGTCTCTCAAACTGAAACTTCTTCATTGACTCCCAATCAAAAGAGAATCGCCTTCAAACCCCTCTGCATTTTGCACCGAACGTTAGGACAGATGTACGACCATTCCGTTTTGCAGGTCACAAAATGCGTTTTTTGGTGAATCGCAATTGGCGACTCACAAAATGAATGTACTAATGTGTCTTAGGGCCTTATTACAAGTCTGGCCTACCACGAACCACCAGATTCGCGGGGGAGCGGCAGTGACCGCCCTATTATGACTAGGGCAGTCAGGCCGCCCTAGGAGCACCACAACTGCAAGGGATCAGAGTTCCCCGGCTAGGCATGGTGGTAAAAAGTGTGGCTGTGAGGAAACATAGGGGGCCCTACAGGGCCCCCTGGTGCCTCATGCCATTTGGATGCACACAGGGGAATCACAACATGTGCCCCCTGTGTGATGCACACCAGTACCTTCACAAGATGGACTGCAGCAGTCCATGCCGTGCAGGTACTGATTTTGACGTTCCCATTGTGGTGCCTATTTTATAGGCACCGCCGAGGGAACGCCAAGAAACACCCCGCCAGACAGCAGAAAACTCCTAATCTGGCAGGCGGTTCAAATATGGGTTGGGCGGTGCTGGAGCAACAAGGTCCTGCTCCCGCACCGCCAAACTCATAATAAGGCCCTTAGACACATTTAGCGATTCCCAATTGGGTCGCAAAAGGCCTGCCTCATCATTATTCATGAGGCAGGTCACAATTTCTGACCCATTGGGAATGGGCAAGAACGTGGACATGGTGGCCTGCAGGCGACAGCAGACCACCATGTCTGTGTTTGATTTTTAAATAAAGCCACTTTTTTTTTTTCAATTGCAGCCCGTTTTCCTTAAAGAAAAGTGGGATGCGTTTAAAAGAAGAAAAAAATGAAAAATGTTCTTTTAATTTTTTTAACGGCAGGCAGTGGTCTTCAGGACCAATGCCTGAGCTTAAAAATAGTTTCACATACATCCACAAAGGGGAAGGGAAGGGGTCCACTGTCACGTTTGCAGCTGGCTTACCACCTACTTGACATAGGTGGTAACTGCAATTGTTTTGCAACCGCATTTGCAGTCGCAAAACAATCGTACATACCAGTACGACTGGTAGCTATTAGGAAGAAATGCCCTTGGCACGCCCCTTCCTAATAGCAACTCCCAAACCCTATTTTGCGAGTCGGTAATAGGTTACAGACTCACTAAATAGGGTTTGTACATATAACAACCCTTTTTAGCAGTTGCAAATGGCCCAAATTTCTGTTTGCGATTGATAAAAACGATCGTACAATTGATGGCCCTTTGTATCTGGCGCAGTTTGCTTACCAGTTTTAACACTTTCTAGGTACTCTCCCTATTGTCAGACCTTGAACTTCAGTAGCTAAACTATGTCCCGCTCCCATGTTTCAATTTAACAGATGGTGTGGTAAATACTTATGGTTACTTGGTCCTAAATTATGTAATTTCCTATTTTCTCATAGGAGTGGAACCTTCCTGAATACATTCAGGAAAAGTTGAAAACTGGACTGAAATATTGGAGTATTTAATAGCTTTCATTTGTACACTTTACCTCAACAAGACTCCTCTTTTGGGGCCTACACTGCACTCTGTAAATAACCGACTAGATAAATAGATAGATACAAAAAAATCAGAATAAATAAATAATAATAACCCGGTATTTGTAAAGCGTGAACTAATCACCCCTAAGGGTCTAAAGGCGCTTTGGGTCTTGGGGAAGATAAAGTGAGCTATTGCCCAGAGTCACATGGTGCTGGGCTGAGCTGCCGCCAGGGATCGAACTGTGAGCTCCGTACTCAGGAGTCAGCCACCCTGGCCGCTGCGCCACACCTCTCCCCTAAGAATGTGCTGAAGAGAAAGCATTACTAGGCAGCACAATGTACAGTAAGATTTTACATTGCATATATTGTTTCCATTAGAGAAATTCACAATTTTAGATATAGAAATTTCCCCACAATCTCAAAATGTTTGGTCACACAGGTCTTGTAGGCTCCAAGGAAAAACTGACTACTTTTGTTATTGACTTTCTTTGTTTTCTGTGCCCAGTTGTGTGTGACGGAGAGGATGGGTTAGTCTAAAAAGAACACATCACTGATTCAGGGCACAGGCGTCTTTGTTGCTGTGCTGCAGATCCCATGTGAAACGTGACATTGACAACCCCATTACCTATCAGAGACACTGGAGGAGACAATAAGCCTGAGAATGCTTTGCAACATCCTACACGTCATCCTGAACATTAAAACTCAGCTGCTCTAATCCTCCAGTATATCAGACACTCAGTCCTAAATGCTAATTCAACCACACAGAGAAACTGTTCGCTGTTAGCTCCACTCATCATTTTAGCTTTAGTCCTCCAGTGACTCAGCCACTCACTCCTCAATGCATATGCAACTACAGAGACAAACTGTTTACAATTAACTGTACAGTTCTTTTCAGCTGCTCCGATCCTCCACCACATCAGCCACTCAGTCCTTAATATGATCCAACCACACATGGAAGCCACTCTCCCTTAGCTGCTATAATCCTCCAGCTCATCAGTCACTGAGTGTTTGACACTGTAACGTCGTTCCCAGCCCTGGAGCATGCAGATGAATAACGCCACACGGGAGCTGCAGTTAAGCATTACTTTATTCTTCAGCATACACTCACACACTGCGCATTACATCATACTTCCCTTTGACCAGACCCTAACACCTCCCTGCATATTACGCATTTCCTGTTCAGAGCCCGTTCAGAACCACAAGAGTCCTCGTGCGCATAACAATAACATGCGACACACACTAGTTCAACCCAGAGACGGAGAGAAGCAGTTCAACAATACCGCTCTTATCATCCAGCACATCACCTACTCAGGCCTAAGCACTAATTCAACAACACAGTGAAGCCTTTCTCTCTCAGCTCCTCTAATCCTCCAGCATATCAGCCACTGAGTCCTCAACATTAATACAACTGCAGTCGTTTACTGTCCAAATAGGTGAAAGGAGGACACATTTTATTTGCTTGCTCTAGGGCCTGTGAAACCTATGCTATGCCACATCTTTTACCAGTTGTATCATGGAAGTGAGTTTGCAGCAGTGGTATTGTGTAACAAGAGATTTTGTGCATTTTTAGCTGAGATAGGACAACAACCTATAACTGCAAAGCACAAAATCCCAACAACATAATAGACATTACAATAACAACAGAAGTTATTTTATTTAAATAAAGGCTTTCAGTAGCCTTAAAAAGATAGATGTTTGTAGTGCACTGAGCTCTCAAAAATGTGCCACCCAGAGCTTTTCTTCAGAGAGTACCTGACCAGATGACATCTTCCACCTTGGATTCATTGACACATAACATCATAAACACATTGAGTCTGATTCATTATAAACATCATTTGACTGGATTCTCTAACTCAATGACAATTGCTCCGGATAACACCTGCCATCTTGTGATAACCAATGTTCCCTCTAATTGTGTTTTTTATTGCGGGGGGGCTGTGCAGTGTCTGTGGGAACACTTTGAGTGCTTAAGTGAGCCATAAGAAGCGTCTCCATGTGACAGGGTGTGCGACCTCTTAACGAAGTGATCGAGAGGCACCTAGGTTTCACATTTTAAATAACTGGCCTAAAAGATGCAATTTAAATAATATTGCATCTATATTGCTAAAACAGGCAAAAGGTTTTATAGAAAGTTCTAGAGGGGGTAGTGGGGCTCATGAAGTCATTCAGTTCTTTAAAATGCCGTGTTAGACATCATACCTCTGTGGCTAAAAACGATTCCCTAAAACATCTTCTGGCGTGCACTACACCTGATTTCTGCTGTGGTTTCCTGTGTACATCTACAATTGTAAGGGCTGTGGCTGTTGTGCCTGCAACAGTGAAGCTGGAGTTGAGTTTCTGCTTCGTACATGTATTACCAGGACTCGGGTGTGCTATAGTGTCTGGCGGAGGACTAGGTCAAGTTGGTCTGTGTTTAGGTGTGTGGCTTCCGAACTCAGCCCTGAAAAGGTGTTTTTGGACCTACGGGAACAGCAAGGTCAACTCCCAGAGCTCTCAAATGTTTGCTATTGACTATGTACCATAAATGTACATGCTGGGGCAGAGATTTGCTTCAGGATAGCTGTGTAACCCAGAATATGCCCACACTGCGACAGGCTATTGGTCTTTCTTCTTTCTACATCTAGCCTGGCCAGGTTTCCCACCTTAGATCCCATTAGTTTCAACAATTCATGTGGTTCCATCTAATAAATTGACAACCTACTGTTGGTTACAAGTCCTGACCGAAATCAAGGTCCATCTATATAACCAGGACATGCCAATGCATTCAGCCAATTTCTTTAGGCCTTATGGTCTTTAACTAGTTCCTAGCCTTGTCTTTCTTGCTACTTCAAAGTATTTGTGCCCCTCTGTACATGCCCAGCACAATAAAATATGTATGCTTTCCCACTACCATACTTTCTCCTTTACATCCCTGGGGATGTGCCTAACCACTGACTTTCTGGCAACTTCCCCAGAGACTCACCCTGGTAGGAGCTCCTTTCATAGTCTTCAAGTGTGGGGTCTAGGAGTGCCTCCTTTTCCCAAGAAAAATACCGGCCATCGGTACACGTTTGATCATTCTGCAAAAGCCTGAACATGATTCTTAAGTAGACTTTTTTTATTAAATCGTGTGTTCTGTCTTTGTTTACTTTAATTATCAGTCAGCGGGCCATTAGGGCAGCTGAAGAACATATTTTAAATTGTTTGCTTTTTACATTTATTGTTTATAGTATGAACTGATAAGAGGAATAATACCTGCTAAAGGTGTTTTTTTTCATTTTTGCACCGGCAAGGACATTAAAATTTCGATCATGCCAATATCAAACCAGCCAGGCGTCAATCCTCGTGGGAGCAGGTGGAGGAAATGATGTGGCAATAAGCTTTTGGAGTTGCTGTCTGTTAGGAACTGCTCTGGTCCACATTGCAATGCATTATTTCGAACCCACTATGCCACTCCAGACAGGTATAGCTTAAAGTCTATGGCATAGTGAAAAGACAATAGTCTGAAACGTGGTCCGAGCGATCGCCAGTGGCTGAGGTTCAAGCAACCCTTCCATCACCTTGTTTGTTGCCCTAATTGCAACAGGTATGCCTTTACACAGGTCCCGTGCTCACTGTGTTACAGGTCTCTAGATGTACCTCACTGAGGCGGCCTAAGTAGTTTATAACCGATCTAGCATTGGCTGATTTCCCAAATGAAAGGGAGCTGGCCCAGCCGTTTGCTAAAGTGATCACCTCACTCATAACGGGGTAACAGCAAGGGTCTGCCTCAACAGATGAATGCGATCTACCCCTTGTGTAACCAGTGGTCATTGAAGCCAGAAAAAGTGCAATGCTTTTGGTGCATATCATACCTTTATATTTTAGTGTCACCACTCATTCTTCACCTGTCTTCTCTAGAATTAAAATCCAAAGTTCAGATTAACAAAATGAGACATCAAGCCAGTTCCATTTACACCGCAATATGTTTCAAGATTTTCCATTGGCAAGGCTGCATGTTACTGGCTCCTACCTGATGTGCTTAGTATTTCTATAGTTTTTTCTCTATCTTCCTTAGAAAGCTGCACATGTTGAGGCAAATTTACTATTGTTTCATTTAAATCAGTGCGGCAACCAAAGTAGCTGCGCTGTGAGGGGTGAACGGGAGAGTGCAGGACAGCACAATATCTACTAAAATATGGCACTGCTGCTCCCTTCCCAAGTGCTGGTGCACTTTCAGGCTGCATAGCACCACATACAAACATTTGCACCATAGTGCAAAGGTGCCTGTTTGAGTCTAGCATAGGTTTTGTACTGGAAGTGTACCCTCCAGTACAAAATACTATGTTTACAATAACTTTTAAATCTCTCCCATTTTGTCTGTGTGCTGGACAGTACAGCACACATGCAAAGTTAGAAATGTTAGGAGAAAAGTAAACTTTTCTCTTTTGTAGCACCTTCCTCCAGGAGGCATTTTATTGGGTGTAAGACCCTGTCTACAAATGTTAGAATATAGGACTTTGCACCACAAACCACAGGTGGTTGCATGGGAACGCACAAGTACCACCCATGGGTGTCCCCTTGATGGAAAATAGCACAAAGCACTGCTTTGTGTTACATTTAGGCAACTTTTCAGCACAAAACAAGATTTCTGCTGGAAAGTAATGAACAAATCAACACTTTGAGCCTTACTACGAATTTGCAGTCCTCCAGTGGTGCCGCCAATGCGCCGGCTGCCAGAGGACCGCCAAGGCCGTAGTGCGCCTGCTTGCCGGATTATGATTGTAATCCATGACGGGCTGGCGTTACAGTGGGAATCTGACGGTGGTGGTCAGTTAGACTCATGGAAGAGCCTAACAGACCACCGCCGTGGGAGCACGGACGGCATGTTCATGCATGGTGTGGCTTAAATGCTACACTGTGCAGGAACTAAGAGTGCAAATCAAGGAGGGCAGTACCTATGCCCCTCCACATGCACCCCAGCCCCAGGAGTGTCAGAAGGTTGCCTCTCCTCCACCTTTTTCATGGTGGGCTCACCGCTAAGAACAGGCGGTGGAAAGCACACTTGTAATATGCTCAGTGGTCCCACAGCGGCACCGACAGCATATTACAGCTCCCCGACCACTGCCCGACCGCCGCAGGATCCTGGATCCCCCACGGATGCAGTGGACCTGTGGCGCTCTGACCGTTACACTTGTGATACTGCAGATAGGCACACAGTGTGGCTGTGGTCGGACTGACACCACAGGTACCGCAGTCCAATGGACCGCCATACATGTAATAAGGCCCTTTGTGTCTGGCCAGAAGTGCCTGTAGCTTAAATGTTAGTAATTTCTGTAAAAACGTAAAAGTGTACAGGTAGATAATCTTCTATGATCAAAAAGAAAAAATGTTGCAGTCATCCTTCTTATCTCCTGTTTAGTTTTACAGTGATTTACTTGATCTAGTATGGTCTTGTGTTACATGAGGTATAAAGTATAGTATGTCCAGCAGGTCAGCAAATTGTACAAAAGTTAATGTTTATGATATATTGGTTCTGGCAGTTGGAATGAAGATTTTCTTAAGTGCTTTGGGAAACGCAAACAAGTTACCCCTCCAATTGTGCCACATGTCAGATTGCTGTTACTTACTATTTTGCTTTCCTTTGAGGTCAGCTGATCTCACTTGGTACATAAAGAGCTCTCCTGATGCTCAGCAGGCAGACCCTTTGTAATGCGTGATCCTGATGACCATCTGCATGGAGATAAAATCCAATAAACTCATATAAGTCATCTATTCATCCCACCAACCATGTACATGAGCTCACACCCCCACTAATGATCGCAACTAACCAATCCACTTTTAATTTTATCCACCATAAAGAAACTGGGATGACTGCATGAAATCATTTGGTTGAGCGCACTCAACTAACCAAATAACTAACAGTAACCAATAACACTGAACTAAACACTAACCATGGGTTCCGGAGCAGAGTGCTGCCCAGGGTAAAGCACTTCGACACCTCATATGGGGTAGAGAGCGCTACTTATATGCAATTTCAATTATAATTTTGCTGTGTTGCTGTTTTTGTTCTATTTTTATGTTGCTTTGTTTTGTATCTTAATATCCAGACTTTAACAAACACTGCTATGTGTTAAACGGAAAGAAGCACACCTGACAGGAGTTTCATTAAGAAAATAATTTACCACTGTTGATAGTGGTAACATACTGCCACTTCAGCTCTATATCTTTTCAAGACAACTATGTCATGGACCACGCATTAGAATATGCTTCCATTAGGTGATCCGGCGTATAACTGCATAAAAGGCATATTGTGATGGGTACACTAACTGGCACATGCATCAACCGAAATACTGGTTGCAAACGGGCAGATTCTGAGAATCTGCCCGTTTACGATCAGTATTTCTGCATTTGGGATGCATCATCCCAAATGCAGAAATCGCAATTTAAGGAATCGCAAAATTGCGATTCCTTAAATTGCAATTGCATTTAAGGAATCACAAATTGAGATTCCTTAAATGCAATGCATCAAAGTTAAAATATTCGTGATTTCGCTAATAGGGGGAGCAAATTACCATGAAGTTAAACTGCATGGTAATTTGCAAAAACTTTGAAAAATACACTAAAGTTCATTTTTCAAACTTCCATTTTACACACACACATGCCATTGGGGCATGTGTGTGTGCAAGATGTACTCATATGCAGATTTCAGGGGTGCAACAGGGTGTCCTTTTGACACCCTGGCACCCTTGAAATAGCTCCCGCTATTAGCCATTCTTTAATAGCGAATCGCTAATAGTGAATATCTTCCCATTCATTCCTATGGGCCTCCTGGCCCATAGGAATGAATGGGTAGGTATTCCTTAATTGCGACTCGCAATTTGCGAGTAGCAATTAAGGAATGATTAGGAATCGCTATTCATTAAGCGATTTCTACATGCATAGGCAATTGCGATTCCTTAATAGCAATTCCTTAATAATTGCTATTAAGGAATCGCAATTGCCTAGCTTGATGCATGTGCCCCTTAGGCCCTAATTTGTTGTCTGTCAGACCAAGGACTGCCAGAATTGCAGGGGCGTGGTGGATGCAGCAAAGCCTCCGCCACACTGGCTGTCCGACCGCACTATTAAGACTTTGGCGTTTGGACTGCAATTGCACCGCCACATCCGCCATGGACCCACCATTCCCTTGCGGTCCCACAGCGGTCTGAGGGCCGCAATATGCTTGGTGGTGCCCTGAGGCACTGGCAAGCATATTATGACTTTCATCACCGCCAGTGCTGTCATGGAGGTTCTTCCTCCATGAAAAGGCTGGTGGTGAGGAAAGAGGGCTCCCTCCTGCCCGTGTGCATGGGGGTGCATACAGGGGGGCACATGTTGTGCCCCTCTGTATTTCTGCACCCCCAGTTCCTGCACAGGAAGAAATGCAGAACGTGGTGCATTTCTTCCTGTGCAGGAACATGCACTGCCGGTCCCGCAGCAGTGTTATTTCATGCTCACAATGAGCCTTTTGAACAGCACCACTTGTGACACTGCCATGCCACCCTCCCGCCAGACTACAAAAATTCATAATCTGTCAGGGGGACAGTGGCGACTCTTGGCAGTGCGGGGGCGTAGCGATGGCAAGCCGCCTGCCCTCGCACCGCCAAAAGTCATAATTGGGCCCTAAGGTTTTGGATATATCACACTGTAAGTAGCTTGTGTCATAGAACTGAGTCTCCTGCTTTTGTGCCTGCCGATTTTCAGCACACCATACATGGGGAATTTATTTCTGTCATGAACGCTCTCATTTAAAATCAATCCATTCTGCATTTGTTCATGTGTAAATACGGTAACTGGATTATATTTGTGCACTGGCAATTGTTACAGAAACATATGGCCAATTACAGGGTGCATTTCCTTTCACTTCTTTGCAATACAAAATACTCAGCCTGCCTAGTTGACATCATACATTCTCAGAATGAACGTTGTGCTAATACACATGGTTTCTTAAATATTTATTTTCCATATAAAAATGTTAGCAGTAGTGTGGTTGTTAACCTTTTATTTTATTCAAAAATATTACTTTATAAAATGTATGGAACACCATTAGCCAATCCCATAGTGTGCAATTTAAAGCACTCAAGTTTGTCTTATCACTGAAATAACAGATGCTCATTGTTACCCAGCTCAATTGTTTTCTTTTGTGGAGCTCAGAAGGATGAAAGAATGAGTGAATCCATCAGAATTGATGTCGGTCACCATGAGATCAACAGCAGTTCCATGCAGTAGTATCAGGGGCAGCTTTAGGGCGGTGCAACCTGTGCGGCTGCACAGGGCGCTGATTCGAAGGGGTGCACTGACCTCGGGGGGGCATTGTGTTTATAATCTACAATTTAAAAGCACTTGCTGCAGAGTTCCTTACACACCCAGCTTTCAGGCTGCAATAAAAATGTCACAATAACTCCTGTGATTAATGTTCCTACTAGAGATAGTGATCTGAGTTTTGTCTATTGGCAGTTTTGACTCACCATACAGTAACACAGAGGGTTAATATGCCTGCTGCAAAGAATAGATCTGTATTTTATGTGGATAGCTGAGTGGATTAGTAAAGCTAGCCTTTACCGGCGCTTTAAAAAAAATGTATGTCAGAGAGGGACTATGGAGAGATGAGGGGCTCTTTTGCAGGGTGTGGGAATCTAAGTAGGAGGTCATGGGGGGGGCAGCAAAAAAAGATTACCACTCTAGGCATCATTAGTGCTAAAGTCGGCCCTAATTAGTACACACTAAGCAACCGGACATGGCAATATATTGGTGTCACTTTGATGTGAGTACTAATATAACTAACAAATGTTGACAGTGGCCTTGTCTTCATTGATTTTAGAACCCATTCCCATACCTTATAATATTTCTACTAAAATGTGTTATAAAAACTGTCCTTTTTCTCAAAGGAATTGCCTAAGAGAATAGGGACATCCTTTGAGATGCGTTGTGAAATTTACATGCATTAACCCTGGTTTTGAAACAAATATTTATCTTATATACCCTATCTTATGAGTGTTCTTTCAGACTTGGGTCTATAATTTGAAACAGAAATCAAGCATGTTAAGAGAGGTGATATTGAGCATCTTGTCAGCATGTTGATGTGACAGACTTGGCACAGGAGTACATACTTATCAATCAATCAATCAATCAATCACGGCATTTATAGAGCGCGCTACTCACCCGGGAGGGTCTCAAGGCGCTGGGGGAGGGGGTAAGTTACTGCTCGAACAGCCAGGTCTTGAGCTGCTTCCTGAAGGAGAGATGGTCCTGGGTTCGCCGAAGGTGAGTGGGGAGGGAGTTCCAGGTCTTGGCTGCCAGGTAGGAGAAGGATCTTCCTCCGGCGGTGGTTCTGCGGATGCGTGGTACGGTGGCGAGGGCGTGGCTGGTTGATCGTAGCTGGCGTGTGGGCGTGTAGAAGGTCATGCGGTCGTTGAGGTACTTTGGGCCCAGGTCGTGGAGGGCCTTGTGTGCGTGGGTGAGGAGTCTGAATGTGATTCTCTTGCTGACGGGGAGCCAGTGCAGGTCTTTCAGGTGTCCGGTGATGTGGCTGTGTCGGGGGATGTCCAGGATGAGTCGTGCGGAGGCGTTCTGGATGCGCTGGAGTCTCTTTTGAAGTTTGGCTGTGGTTCCGGCGTAGAGGGTGTTCCCAAAGTCCAGTCGGCTGGTGACGAGTGCCTGGGTGACGGTCTTCCTGGTTTCAGTGGGGATCCATCTGAAGATCTTGCGGAGCATGCGCAGGGTGTTGAAGCATGAAGATGAGACGGCGTTGACTTGTCTGGTCATCGACAGGGAGGAGTCCAGGATGAAGCCCAGGTTGCGTGCGTGGTCCGTTGGCTTGGGCGCGGTGCCCAGGGCCGGGGGCCACCAGGAGTCGTCCCAGGCGGAGGGTGATGAGCCCAGGATGAGGACTTCCATCTTGTCTGAGTTCAGTTTAAGGCGGCTGTTCCTCATCCAGTCGGCGACGTCTCTCATCCCGTCGTGTAGGTTGGCTCTGGCGGTGGTGGGGTCGTTGGTGAGGGAGAGGATCAGCTGGGTGTCGTCGGCGTAGGAGATGATGTTGAGGTTGTGTCGGCGTGCGATGGCTGCGAGGGGGCTCATGTAGACGTTGAAGAGGGTTGGGCTGAGTGAGGATCCTTGTGGAACGCCGCAGATGACTTCGGTGGCTTCGGATCTGAACGGGGGAGGCGGACTCTCTGGGTTCTTCCGGCGAGGAACGAGATGATCCATTCCAGTGCTTTCTCTCGGATTCCGATGTTGCTGAGGCGCTTCACTAGGGTGCGGTGGCAGACGGTGTCGAACGCCGCGGAGAGGTCCAAGAGGATGAGGGCAGCTGTTTCCCCGTTGTCGGTTAGGGTTCTGATGTCGTCGGTGGCTGCGATAAGGGCGGTCTCGGTGCTGTGGTTGGCCCGAAACCCGGACTGCGAGGGGTCGAGGGATCCATTCGTCTCGAGGAAGGCGGCAAGCTGTCTGTTGACGGTCTTCTCGATGACTTTGGCCGGAAACGGAAGGAGCGAGATGGGACGGTAGTTCTTGAGGTCGGTGGGGTCCGCCGTTGGTTTCTTCAGGAGGGCGGTAAGCTCGGCGTGCTTCCAGCTCTCCGGGAAGGTGGCGGTGTGGAAGGAGGAGTTGATGATGTCCCGGAGATGGGGTGCGATGGTGGCGTCGGCTTTGTTGAAGACGTGGTGTGGGCAGGGGTCGGTTGGTGATCCGGAGTGGATGGAGTTCATCGTGCGGGTGGTGTCTTCGGTGCTGATCGGGGTCCAGTTGCAGAGGGTGGTGGTGGCGGGCGTTGGTTCGGCGGTAGGGTGCGTTGTTTGTGCGTCGAAGCTGTTGTGTATGTCGGTGATCTTGCGGTGGAAGAACGCGGAGAGTGAGTTGCAGAGGTCTTGCGAGGGGGTGATGTCGTTGTTTCCGGCGCTGGGGTTGGAGAACTCTTTGACGATGCTGAAAAGTTCCTTGCTGTCATGGGCGTTGTTGTCCAGTCGTTCTTTGAGTGCCGA
The DNA here is from genome assembly GCA_963921515.1 of Calotriton arnoldi. Taxonomy (NCBI): domain Eukaryota; kingdom Metazoa; phylum Chordata; class Amphibia; order Caudata; family Salamandridae; genus Calotriton; species Calotriton arnoldi. The sequence goes on from CAWUFW010006651.1 coordinate 749,573, forward strand.
CTTCTTGGTGGCACGGATCAGCTGGTGGTGTTTGCGGGTGGCGTGCTTGAGGGCGGTCCTGTTGTCTGTGGTCTGGTCGAGTCGCCAGGTTTTCTCGAGAGTGCGGCAGTTCTTCTTGGATTCCTTGAGTTCGTTGGTGAACCAAGGGGTTTTCTTGCTTCCGGGTCTGCTGGGAGGGTTTTTAGTGGTGCGAGGTCGTCGGCGCAGGCGGTCAGCCACTTGGCGAGGTTGCTGGCTGCTTCGTTTGGGTCCGTTGTGTTGGTGGGTGTGTTCTGGCTGAGGGAGGCGGTGAGCTGCTCGGGCGGTGATCTTGCTCCAGCTCCGGCGGGGAGCCTGTTGCGGGTGGTGGTGGGTCGCAGTCTTTCTGAAGCTGAAGTGGACGCAGCTGTGGTCGGTCCAGTGGAGTCCGGTGGCGTGGCTGAAGGAGATGTGCTTGCTGGACGAGAAGACGGGTCAAGCGTGTGGCCGGCGTAGTGGGTGGGCGTGTTCACCAGTTGCTTGAGTCCGAGGTTGGCGAGGTTGTCCAGCAGGGCGGTGGTGTTTCTGTCGTTGCTGTTCTCCAGGTGGAAGTTGAGGTCCCCTAGGAGGATGTAGTCGGCGGAGGGCATGGCGTGCGGGCTGATGAAGTCTGCGATGTCTTCGCTGAATAGTGTGCGTGGTCCCGGGGGTCTGTAGATGAGGGTGCCTCGGAGGGTGGTCTTGGGGTCAGTGTGTATCTGGAAGTGTAGGTGTTCGCGGCGGAGAAGGTCTCGTCGGAGTTAGTCGAGATGCGGATGGTGTTCTTGTGTACGATGGCGATGCCTCCTCCCGTCTGGTTGACGCGGTCCCTCCGGGTGATCTTGTATCCGTCCGGGATGGCTATGGCGATGTCGGGCGCTGAGGAGGCGTTCATCCAGGTTTCGGTGAGGAAGGCGATGTCCGGTGCTGTTGCGTCGAGCAGGTCCCAGAGTTCCACGGCGTGCCTGTGGACGGAGCGGGTGTTCAGCAGGATGCATTTCAGGTGGTTGCTGCTGTTGCTCGACTTGGCGGAGGTGGTGCACGTCCGGGGGCAGGTGAATCGGCAGGTTTGGCAGGTGAAGGGTCCGTGGGTGCGTCTCGGTGAGGCTCGGTAGCAGGCAGGGTTCCGGCCGGCATTGAGTGCGGTGAGTGTGGCGGCGTCGTAGGTCCATCGAGTAGTGTTGCGTTGGTGGGATCCAGGGGTTCTGGCGCTGGGCGCGGTCCAGTCGCGGACGGGCGCAGACGGGCTTGCCTTAGGCGCGCCTTCGGCGCGCCAGCGGCGCGGCCGCGCAGCGGCCGCCATTTATGGGGAGGTGGGAGGGAGGAGCAGCTGGGAGGCGGGAGGCAGGGGCAGCGAATGGGCAGTCAGGGGGGCGGGGCCGCAGCGGCGGGAATGGCGAGAGGCAGCGGGGGCACAGAAAGGAAAACAAGGGGAGAGCAGACAAAATCACGGGCACAGCGACAATGGGGCGGCGAGGGGCACAGAAAGGAAAACAAGGGGAGAGCAGACAAAATCACGGGCACAGCGACAATGGGGCGGCGAGGGGCACAGAAAGGAAAACAAGGGGAGAGCAGACAAAATCACGGGCACAGCGACAATGGGGCAGCGAGGGGCACAGAAAGGAAAACAAGGGGAGAGCAGACAAAATCACGGGCACAGCGACAATGGGGCGGCGAGGGGCACAGAAAGGAAAACAAGGGGAGAGCAGACAAAATCACGGGCACAGCGACAATGGGGCGGCGAGGGGCACAGAAAGGAAAACAAGGGGAGAGCAGACAAAATCACGGGCACAGCGACAATGGGGCGGCGAGGGGCACAGAAAGGAAAACAAGGGGAGAGCAGACAAAATCACGGGCACAGCGACAATGGGGCAGCGAGGGGCACAGAAAGGAAAACAAGGGGAGAGCAGACAAAATCACGGGCACAACGACAGTGGGGCAGCGAGGGGCACAGAAAGGAAAACAAGGGGAGAGCAGACAAAATCACGGGCACAACGACAGTGGGGCAGCGAGGGGCACAGAAAGGAAAAGGGGAGACAAGCAGACAAAGCGGGCACCGGGGCCACAAGCGGAGGGCGATCTTACCTGCAGAAGCAGCGGGCAGACAACACAGGCGGAGCTGTGTGGTGGGGGAGCGACCTACCTGGCAAGGTCAAGGGTCGCTCTCCTCACCGCGCAGCGGCCGCCATTTATGGGGAGGTGGGAGGGAGGAGCAGCTGGGAGGCGGGAGGCAGGGGCAGCGAATGGGCAGTCAGGGGGCGGGGCCGCAGGGACGCAGCGGCGGGAATGGCGAGAGGCAGCGGGGGCACAGAAAGGAAAACAAGGGGAGAGCAGACAAAATCACGGGCACAGCGACAATGGGGCGGCGAGGGGCACAGAAAGGAAAACAAGGGGAGAGCAGACAAAATCACGGGCACAGCGACAATGGGGCGGCGAGGGGCACAGAAAGGAAAACAAGGGGAGAGCAGACAAAATCACGGGCACAGCGACAATGGGGCGGCGAGGGGCACAGAAAGGAAAACAAGGGGAGAGCAGACAAAATCACGGGCACAGCGACAATGGGGCGGCGAGGGGCACAGAAAGGAAAACAAGGGGAGAGCAGACAAAATCACGGGCACAGCGACAATGGGGCGGCGAGGGGCACAGAAAGGAAAACAAGGGGAGAGCAGACAAAATCACGGGCACAGCGACAATGGGGCAGCGAGGGGCACAGAAAGGAAAACAAGGGGAGAGCAGACAAAATCACGGGCACAACGACAGTGGGGCAGCGAGGGGCACAGAAAGGAAAACAAGGGGAGAGCAGACAAAATCACGGGCACAACGACAGTGGGGCAGCGAGGGGCACAGAAAGGAAAAGGGGAGACAAGCAGACAAAGCGGGCACCGGGGCCACAAGCGGAGGGCGATCTTACCTGCAGAAGCAGCGGGCAGACAACACAGGCGGAGCTGTGTGGTGGGGGAGCGACCTACCTGGCAAGGTCAAGGGTCGCTCTCCTCGCGCGCAGCGGCCGCCATTTATGGGGAGGTGGGAGGGAGGAGCAGCTGGGAGGCGGGAGGCAGGGGCAGCGAATGGGCAGTCAGGGGGGCGGGGCCGCAGGGGACGCACTGGCGGGAATGGCGAGAGGCAGCGGGGGCACAGAAAGGAAAACAAGGGGAGAGCAGACAAAATCACGGGCACAGCGACAATGGGGCGGCGAGGGGCACAGAAAGGAAAACAAGGGGAGAGCAGACAAAATCACGGGCACAGCGACAATGGGGCGGCGAGGGGCACAGAAAGGAAAACAAGGGGAGAGCAGACAAAATCACGGGCACAGCGACAATGGGGCGGCGAGGGGCACAGAAAGGAAAACAAGGGGAGAGCAGACAAAATCACGGGCACAGCGACAATGGGGCGGCGAGGGGCACAGAAAGGAAAACAAGGGGAGAGCAGACAAAATCACGGGCACAGCGACAATGGGGCAGCGAGGGGCACAGAAAGGAAAACAAGGGGAGAGCAGACAAAATCACGGGCACAGCGACAATGGGGCGGCGAGGGGCACAGAAAGGAAAACAAGGGGAGAGCAGACAAAATCACGGGCACAGCGACAATGGGGCGGCGAGGGGCACAGAAAGGAAAACAAGGGGAGAGCAGACAAAATCACGGGCACAACGACAGTGGGGCAGCGAGGGGCACAGAAAGGAAAACAAGGGGAGAGCAGACAAAATCACGGGCACAACGACAGTGGGGCAGCGAGGGGCACAGAAAGGAAAAGGGGAGACAAGCAGACAAAGCGGGCACCGGGCCACAAGCGGAGGGCGATCTTACCTGCAGAAGCAGCGGGCAGACAACACAGGCGGAGCTGTGTGGTGGGGGAGCGACCTACCTGGCAAGGTCAAGGGTCGCTCTCCTCGCGCGCAGCGGCCGCCATTTATGGGGAGGTGGGAGGGAGGAGCAGCTGGGAGGCGGGAGGCAGGGGCAGCGAATGGGCAGTCAGGGGGGCGGGGCCGCAGGGACGCAGCGGCGGGAATGGCGAGAGGCAGCGGGGGCACAGAGAGGAAAACAAGGGGAGAGCAGACAAAATCACGGGCACAGCGACAATGGGGCGGCGAGGGGCACAGAAAGGAAAACAAGGGGAGAGCAGACAAAATCACGGGCACAGCGACAATGGGGCGGCGAGGGGCACAGAAAGGAAAACAAGGGGAGAGCAGACAAAATCACGGGCACAGCGACAATGGGGCAGCGAGGGGCACAGAAAGGAAAACAAGGGGAGAGCAGACAAAATCACGGGCACAGCGACAATGGGGCGGCGAGGGGCACAGAAAGGAAAACAAGGGGAGAGCAGACAAAATCACGGGCACAGCGACAATGGGGCGGCGAGGGGCACAGAAAGGAAAACAAGGGGAGAGCAGACAAAATCACGGGCACAGCGACAATGGGGCGGCGAGGGGCACAGAAAGGAAAACAAGGGGAGAGCAGACAAAATCACGGGCACAGCGACAATGGGGCAGCGAGGGGCACAGAAAGGAAAACAAGGGGAGAGCAGACAAAATCACGGGCACAACGACAGTGGGGCAGCGAGGGGCACAGAAAGGAAAACAAGGGGAGAGCAGACAAAATCACGGGCACAACGACAGTGGGGCAGTGAGGGGCACAGAAAGGAAAAGGGGAGACAAGCAGACAAAGCGGGCACCGGGGCCACAAGCGGAGGGCGATCTTACCTGCAGAAGCAGCGGGCAGACAACACAGGCGGAGCTGTGTGGTGGGGGAGCGACCTACCTGGCAAGGTCAAGGGTCGCTCTCCTCACCGCGCAGCGGCCGCCATTTATGGGGAGGTGGGAGGGAGGAGCAGCTGGGAGGCGGGAGGCAGGGGCAGCGAATGGGCAGTCAGGGGGCGGGGCCGCAGGGACGCAGCGGCGGGAATGGCGAGAGGCAGCGGGGGCACAGAAAGGAAAACAAGGGGAGAGCAGACAAAATCACGGGCACAGCGACAATGGGGCGGCGAGGGGCACAGAAAGGAAAACAAGGGGAGAGCAGACAAAATCACGGGCACAGCGACAATGGGGCGGCGAGGGGCACAGAAAGGAAAACAAGGGGAGAGCAGACAAAATCACGGGCACAGCGACAATGGGGCGGCGAGGGGCACAGAAAGGAAAACAAGGGGAGAGCAGACAAAATCACGGGCACAGCGACAATGGGGCGGCGAGGGGCACAGAAAGGAAAACAAGGGGAGAGCAGACAAAATCACGGGCACAGCGACAATGGGGCGGCGAGGGGCACAGAAAGGAAAACAAGGGGAGAGCAGACAAAATCACGGGCACAGCGACAATGGGGCAGCGAGGGGCACAGAAAGGAAAACAAGGGGAGAGCAGACAAAATCACGGGCACAACGACAGTGGGGCAGCGAGGGGCACAGAAAGGAAAACAAGGGGAGAGCAGACAAAATCACGGGCACAACGACAGTGGGGCAGCGAGGGGCACAGAAAGGAAAAGGGGAGACAAGCAGACAAAGCGGGCACCGGGGCCACAAGCGGAGGGCGATCTTACCTGCAGAAGCAGCGGGCAGACAACACAGGCGGAGCTGTGTGGTGGGGGAGCGGCCTACCTGGCAAGGTCAAGGGTCGCTCTCCTCACCGCGCAGCGGCCGCCATTTATGGGGAGGTGGGAGGGAGGAGCAGCTGGGAGGCGGGAGGCAGGGGCAGCGAATGGGCAGTCAGGGGGCGGGGCCGCAGGGACGCAGCGGCGGGAATGGCGAGAGGCAGCGGGGGCACAGAAAGGAAAACAAGGGGAGAGCAGACAAAATCACGGGCACAGCGACAATGGGGCGGCGAGGGGCACAGAAAGGAAAACAAGGGGAGAGCAGACAAAATCACGGGCACAGCGACAATGGGGCGGCGAGGGGCACAGAAAGGAAAACAAGGGGAGAGCAGACAAAATCACGGGCACAGCGACAATGGGGCGGCGAGGGGCACAGAAAGGAAAACAAGGGGAGAGCAGACAAAATCACGGGCACAGCGACAATGGGGCGGCGAGGGGCACAGAAAGGAAAACAAGGGGAGAGCAGACAAAATCACGGGCACAGCGACAATGGGGCGGCGAGGGGCACAGAAAGGAAAACAAGGGGAGAGCAGACAAAATCACGGGCACAGCGACAATGGGGCGGCGAGGGGCACAGAAAGGAAAACAAGGGGAGAGCAGACAAAATCACGGGCACAGCGACAATGGGGCGGCGAGGGGCACAGAAAGGAAAACAAGGGGAGAGCAGACAAAATCACGGGCACAGCGACAATGGGGCAGCGAGGGGCACAGAAAGGAAAACAAGGGGAGAGCAGACAAAATCACGGGCACAACGACAGTGGGGCAGCGAGGGGCACAGAAAGGAAAACAAGGGGAGAGCAGACAAAATCACGGGCACAACGACAGTGGGGCAGCGAGGGGCACAGAAAGGAAAAGGGGAGACAAGCAGACAAAGCGGGCACCGGGGCCACAAGCGGAGGGCGATCTTACCTGCAGAAGCAGCGGGCAGACAACACAGGCGGAGCTGTGTGGTGGGGGAGCGGCCTACCTGGCAAGGTCAAGGGTCGCTCTCCTCACGCGCAGCGGCCGCCATTTATGGGGAGGTGGGAGGGAGGAGCAGCTGGGAGGCGGGAGGCAGGGGCAGCGAATGGGCAGTCAGGGGGCGGGGCCGCAGGGACGCAGCGGCGGGAATGGCGAGAGGCAGCGGGGGCACAGAAAGGAAAACAAGGGGAGAGCAGACAAAATCACGGGCACAGCGACAATGGGGCGGCGAGGGGCACAGAAAGGAAAACAAGGGGAGAGCAGACAAAATCACGGGCACAGCGACAATGGGGCGGCGAGGGGCACAGAAAGGAAAACAAGGGGAGAGCAGACAAAATCACGGGCACAGCGACAATGGGGCGGCGAGGGGCACAGAAAGGAAAACAAGGGGAGAGCAGACAAAATCATGGGCACAGCGACAATGGGGCGGCGAGGGGCACAGAAAGGAAAACAAGGGGAGAGCAGACAAAATCACGGGCACAGCGACAATGGGGCAGCGAGGGGCACAGAAAGGAAAACAAGGGGAGAGCAGACAAAATCACGGGCACAGCGACAATGGGGCGGCGAGGGGCACAGAAAGGAAAACAAGGGGAGAGCAGACAAAATCACGGGCACAGCGACAATGGGGCGGCGAGGGGCACAGAAAGGAAAACAAGGGGAGAGCAGACAAAATCACGGGCACAACGACAGTGGGGCAGCGAGGGGCACAGAAAGGAAAACAAGGGGAGAGCAGACAAAATCACGGGCACAACGACAGTGGGGCAGCGAGGGGCACAGAAAGGAAAACAAGGGGAGAGCAGACAAAATCACGGGCACAACGACAGTGGGGCAGCGAGGGGCACAGAAAGGAAAAGGGGAGACAAGCAGACAAAGCGGGCACCGGGCCACAAGCGGAGGGCGATCTTACCTGCAGAAGCAGCGGGCAGACAACACAGGCGGAGCTGTGTGGTGGGGTAGCGACCTACCTGGCGACCGACCTACCTTATCACTCTAGTTGGGCCAATAATCTAAAAAGGGATTAATGTGCCTTTCCAAACATTGCATTTGTAGAAACTCTAAAAATAATATAGGAAGAGAATGAATGTCCTGAAGAGGGCATTTGCATTGTAAGAGTCCAAAACTACATGATAAACTCTAAATCAAAATGGTCAAAATATCAGAACTAAAATATTGTCACAAATAAATATTGTGTCAAGAATATCGGGATTGCAGAATTATCGTCCACAGGAATATCGAAGGTAAAAATATAGCATTTAGTGTTGTATTTAATATTGTTGTAAAAAATATCGATGTAGACAATGTTGTTGTATGTAATGTCGTTTTTAAGTGTAAATTTATAATTAATTTATTGTAGTGTGTATAATTGCATTTGTTTGTTAATTTTTTATTTGTTTTTTTCGAAATACAATTTATTAGTTATGAAATTGCCAAAATTTGAATTTTTAGATGTATTGATGTTTATAAATTATGGTTTCATACTTTTATTAGTAGCAGGATATTGAGTTTTTAGGGGACAAGGGCAGGGAGGTTTTTAAAAAGTGTATTCTTCAAAATAAAATATATGGCAATAGTTTTACTGATGTGCAAATTAATATTTAATGTTTTTAATTGCTTTTAATGTAATATTAATCGTAATATATATTAATGCTATTAAGGCGCCTATTACAATGTCGGTCAGAGTTTCCTCCGACCGACACCGTGGCGGAAACGGATTGACCGACCTCCGGTCAGCGGTCCCGACCACCTAATTATGATGCAACTGCACATGGTACAATCGCATTCCCCCATTTCTCTAGGGGAGCTTGTGTTACTGCCGTACACCGGCCGCAACACAAGCTCCCATAGAGAAATGGGAGATTGTGTTCATCTCTGCACCCCGCGGCAGGCACCTCAAGGTGCCTGCCACAAGGTGCAGCGATTAACAGGGGAGCACCATAGGTGCCCCCTCGGCCCTAACTAGAGGCCACAAGGGAAAGGGGCTCTGCTAGGGGCCCCCCAAATACCCTTTCCGACAGGGATTCCATGTTGGAAAGGCCGGAAAGGAAATGCTGCCGAAAACCGTGCATCTAATCTAGATGGCGTAAACCGCCGTCAATATGGATTACGAGCCCGTCGGAAGCCAGCTGGAATGACCGTCCAGTTTCAAGTCCGACCGGCTGTATCGTAATCAGTCGGTCAGAATTGAAACCAACGATGTTGGTCATAAAGCCTCCAACTTAAGGTCGGAGGCTTTACGACCGACATCATAATCGGCCCTCAAGTGTAAAAATTATTTTTAATTTTTAAAAAATTGATTAAAATAATTTACAACATAAAAATATTTAAAAATGTATTGTAATAAAGTAAAATAATTAGAAATTTTATTTTCTCCTGGAAAATATTCAAAATTAATATTGAATAAAATAAACTCAAATGCAAATAAAATATTATAAAATCATATCATGGTATTAAATTTAAATAAAAAATGTTTTATTATAAAAAAAAGGGTACATTATTAACCAAAATAAGGATATTTAAACATCTATTTTAGAAAAAGGAAAATTATAATAAGATATTTATATATACATTTTTAAAAGCATGTTTTATTTTTTCTTAAATTTTTCTTTAAAATATAAAAAATGTATATCTATTTTGTTTTAAAATTAGAATTTTATTTTAAAATATATACATTAATTTTAAAAATAAAAAAATGGTTCAAATGTGTTTTCATCTGATTGTTAATTTTGGATTATGATTTTATTTATTTGTTAGAAAGTTTAGTAATAGTAGCAAAAACTTTTGAATATTTATATTACTTTTTATTTGTAATTTTTTGTTTTATATTTCGATGTTTAAATATGTAAGTATAGATATGTAGTTTTAAATGGTATGTTTTTCAATTAAATATTATTGTATATTATAATTAAGAAATTGTGTGCTAGTTTGGGGTATTGATTGTGTATCTAAAATGTTTTTGGTTGAAGTGTATATAGTGGATTTTATCTCTTTAGGGCCATATGGTGAAGACCTGGCTTTTTAAGGAAGACTGAGGACCCATGACTTGGCCCTGAGCGGTCCAATGCTCTATTACTTTCCGCTTAGCGCCGGGACACCTCTGTTTGAGGTAGCTGTCGCGCTTTACAAGTGTCTGTATTATTATTATTATTATATGTATCAAACAAAAATGCGATCGCAAACGCTGAAATTCGCAGAATTTCAGCGTTTTCAGCGTTTGCGATCGCAATTTGGCTTAGTGGTATGTATGAAGGAAAAACTGCCTCGCAAAATAAGGAATCGCAAAATTTGTAATTCCCTATTTTGCGAATGCATTTAAGGAATTGCAAATTGCGATTCCTTAAATGCAATGTAAGAAGCACCAAAAAAGTGCAATTTGGCCTTAAGGAATCGCAAATTACCACCAACTTCAAGTTGGTGGTTATATGCGATTTCTTTGAAAAATGCACTTTTTTGCATTTTTTAAAGTGCAATGTGGCGCACATACATGCCCTTAGGGCATGTATGTGCGTCACATGTGCACCCATGCTTATTTCAGGGTGCAACAGGGTGTCCTTTTGACACCCTTGCAACCTTGAAATTGCATTCTCAATTTGCGATTCTCTAATTGCTAATCGCAAATTGAGAATGTCTTCCCATTCATTCCTATGGGCCTCTAGTCCCATAGGAATGAATGGGGAGGGTTTCCTTAATTGCGAATCGCAATTTGCGATTCGCAATTAAGGAATATGTAGGATTTGCACATTTGTTTGCAAATCCTACATACATCTCGTTTTACGATTCTCAAATAGCGATTCTCAAATTCGCTATTTGAGAATCGTAAAACCTAACTTTGATACATATGGCCCTTAGTGTCTAACATCTTCTACAAATAGCTTTAGATTGGAGAGTGAATAGTAAATGTCACCCCTTTACTGTCCAACACCTTCCCTCATTATGGTTAGAGTGGAGTGGGAATACTAAATGTCACCCCTTTAGTGTCTAATACCTTCCCCCAATATGGTTAGACTGGAGTGGGAATAGTAAATGTAAACCGTTTAGTGTCTAACACCTTTCCCCAATATGCTTAGACTAGAGTGGCAATATTAAATGTCACCCCTTTATTGTTCAACACCTTCATCCAGTATGGTTAAAATAGAGTGGGAATAGTACTTGCCACTCCTTTTTTGTCCAATACCTTCCCCAATATGCTTAGATTGGAGTGGAAATAGAAGATGTCATCCCTTTACTGTCCAACACCTTCCCCCCCAATATGGTTAGACTGGAGTGGGAATAGTAAATGTCACCCCATTAGTGCTTAACTCTTTTCGCCAATATGGTTAGATTGCAGTGGAAATAGTATATGTCACTCTTATAGTGTCAAACATCTTCTTCCAATATGGTTAGATTGGAGTGGGAATAGTAAAGTTCACCCCATTACTGTCCAACACATTACTCCAATATGAAGGAACGGCCCACAGGTAGGACACTAGGTGGAGTTTGATTCCGTGAAAAGATGAAAACTCTTCGAGTCTAACAACAGGACTTTGCCTACCCAAATCAGAAGCTGGGTAAGTCTTTTGGCAATGCAAGTAGGATGGCACCTCAATGCACATTGATTAACTGAGCGAACATCTGATAAAGGGCTTTGTGTGTAGAGATGCACTACAGGAGGCTTCCTTTACCCTGGACAAGTGTGGATATGCCCCAGTATCTACAACCGTCTTTAAGGGACAAGTGTACCTTAACATTAGGGCCATTCCTTCAACTACCTTAATTCTTCCCTCCATTCCCACCCTTGGATGTAATCAAAACTCTGCTGTGTGGTCCTGAAGAAGTTGATAGGGGGCACTCCATGCCCACACCGAAACGCTTGTTTACCTATTGTTGGAAAGTCGATCCCAGCCCACAACACCACAGTGGACAATAATACATCCTATATCTCTACTGTTGTCTGTCTTAGTGTATGTGTAGTATGCCGGGATGCTAGTGTGAATGCAGAGTAAGTGAGTGTGTTGGTTTGAATGTATGTTAGAATGAGAGGATTGGCTATGAGGGGAGTTGACGTATGCTTGTAATAGGTAGAATTTATTTTTATTGAAACAAAACAAACATATGTTATTGATTTGGAAACAATGATCTTGTCACAATACATAGAAAGAATCACTGAAATGTATATGTAGACTGTTCCAACAAATATACTGTTTCCTAACTAATTTATATTGATTTAGTGACAATTTGGTAAAAAATATGAGGAAAGAAGATATAATAAAATTGATCTTATGAAAAATTATTCACATGTTTAAATATTATTAATAATGGAACAGAACCAACAGCATAAATTAGCATAGTGGAAGAAATACAGGTCTAGTGGGTGCTCTTTCCATTTTCTTTTTAAGTTTTCCCCCTGCACCTAGACCTCAACGTATTTGTTAAGGGGGTTACCTTTTTATAATAGCTCGCTGAAATGGCCTACCCATGCCTCAGGTTGGAGCACAGCATCGAGATGATTATCTATTGTACGAGAACTCACCACTATAAGTTTCCAAAAGGCCTTAGTATATTTATTATAGAGGACTTTGGAGAGTTCTTCCCACTGCTCTGACTACCACCCCCTTTTAGCCTTAATCAGAAGTGACTTGTGGGTTCTTCTGGGGTTGATAATTTTGCTCTGTTTACCTTTTTTACAGCCTCAATTAGTGCTACTTTAGCATATCTGCAATCCCGTGAATACCACCCGGGAAGGTTAGTTGGCAGATGACCCTTCCTTAGTAAAAACAAGTTTGAGAGATCCCATAAGTTCACAGTTATGGTTTACAAAATGTGTCCTACTCATGTCCATTGTTTCAAGAGGGGCCATTTTCTCCACAAAGAGATGATGAATTTAAGACTGGATTATATCATTGTTCGTTATTGCAGCCCATTTTGCAATCCTTCCATTGTTGCACGTTTCAACCATGCGTATAATGCTATTTTGAGCAGTGCTTGGATTCAAATGGGGTTTTGCCAGAGAATAAGTGCTCAGCGCATCATGGTCTCTGTCATTTCTGGTGACTACCTCCATGTTATGTTATTTATATTTTGATGGTTAAGACTGTATATGTATTCTGAGGAATGTCATTTATTTTGGAGGTGGGTTTTTGTACTTTACGGGTTTTTATCTACGAACGTGTCCAATGGGCACTGGAAATTTCCATTATTATTTTTTTTTAAAACAAAATCTGTTTTGGTTTATAATAAGCCCAAGCTTTTTACTTTGATTTTCTTTTTTGGGTTTCCTGGATGGTTTTTTTTTTTTTTTTTTAAATACTTTTTGGGGTTTTTTATGTTTCCTAAATACTATGGATTGCTTTGAAGAATTTTATTTGGGCATTTTTGGGGGCTTTTTGTACAATATTTTTACTGTTTTTGGTGGATTACTATTTTTGACTACGTGGGCACAGAGGAAGATCAGCAGCTACAGAACAATTGGTTTTATTCATTTAATTTCTTTTGGGTGGGAAATGTGATATATTTTGTGTAAATATGATGAGATTTTTATTTAGAATTGTTTTATCTGTATGTGTAATTAATTTCTGTGATAAAATGAGCTTGTTTTAGTTTCTTGGCTGGTAACGTTTACATTAAAAAAATAATTTATATAATATTTTATCCATCTTCATTAAGTTTTTAATAATATTTAATTTTTTGACTGATGGAATAAAATATTGTTTTTAATATTTATATAAGAAAATGATTTTTTATCTTGGTTTGCATTTTGTGATAATTTTTTAGGACTTGGTAGGTTAATATTTCTATTATAATATGCTTTTGGCTATTACTTCTAAGTAATCTTCTCCTTTGTTATTTATGTAGATTCTGATGTTACATTGTAGCATGTCACACATTCTTTTGATTTGTTTGATACGTTTAGGGGCAATTTGGCTAACAGATTGCTCCATTCGTACTTGTTAGCAGCTTTGCTCTTTTTGTAATGCTTCTATACATTTATAGACTGTAGGTTGTGTTCTGCCTAGTGTGGATTGGAAGGCATTGTGCCATCCTTCCACTGTGTTGTCTGTTTAGAGTTCCTGTGTCAAGATGCTGTCATAGACATTTCACCATGGTATTTGGGATTTGGGTTGGCGTCTGTGTCTCGAGCAATGCAGTCTGCCAACCCAAGTGTCTTCGAAATAATCCATTATGGGACTTAGGGCCCTATTAGGAAGGCGGGCGGACAAAGTCCGCCCGCCACCGTAACGGCATGTGGGACCGTCCGCCAGAGGTGCGGCGGTCCCGCTGTGGCCATTAGGATGCCATCGCCACCGTGGCGGTGGCATCCCCCATCCACAACATTGTGGTGGGTGGTGCTCACAGCACCACCTGCCACAATGCTGTGGATGCACGTTGTGCATTGGCATGCACAAGGTGACAGGCACTGTGCGGTGCCTGCCACCTTGTCCATGCCAATGTAGGGGGGTACCATAGGTACCCCCCATGTGCACCCCACCCCCCCAACACTCTGGGGGCCCGCAAGGGGCCCCCAATAGCGGAAACCGCATGCCTTTCCATGGCGGCAACGCTGCCATGGAAAGGCAAGACTCCGCCGGCATCGTAATGTGGATGGCGGTGTCTTGCAGACACCGCCACCATATCCTGGCAGTTTTCCGCTCAGTTGACGAGTTGACCGGCGGAAAAGCGGCGGACGGTCTTCCCGTCCGCCGCGGACCCCCCAGCCATCCTAATGTGGCGGGGGGTCATTCATGGCAGGATGGCGGGTGGATCGCCCCCGCCGGGCCGGCGGTGGCTACCGCCGGCGGGGGCGATCCACCCACCATCCTAATGGGCCCCTTAGTTTGTCTTCATTGTGTTGGTAGAAAGGGCTTTCTATTAGTAAATTGTAGGGTTGGCTACGTATGTGACAGGGACATAGGCTAGTGCTATCATGTTTTTATTTCAAATGCAAATTGACTGTTTGTAGAATATTATACACTTTTGCACATTTTTAGAGGTGCCTCCATATGCTTTGATTGAAATGATAGTAACAGTCTTGTATGGCTCCATGGGGGTACATTTTTAAAGTGGCTTGAATCATGCTTACTCAAAGTCTGTGATTATTTTTTGGGCTTCTAGTTATTCTTTTATGTTTAATGTGGTTTAAGAGGTCGTAGTAACTGCTTATTTGTTTATTTGGTGGGAGAGCATAAATAAAAAGGATATTTGTATTTTGACATACACAATGTATGGTGTATATCTGAGTTAATGGCTTGGGACACATTTTGAAGGTCCTACATTTTACATTGACTAAGTTTTATTAAGCTTTTTGATGTGGAGAATGTTAGGATTAATTTCTCATTACTTAGGTTGTCATGTAAAAGGAAAGGTTATGTGTATGAAAAGATAGATAGAGAGATAGATAGATAGAGAGATAGATAGATTAATGGTATGATCAGCATATTACACTTGCATATATGGTTTACGCTAAGCTTGTCTTTTTATATGTATTGTTGTAAAAAATGTATTCAACAAAAAGCTACTATATATATATATATATATATATTATCTACTGGCGGTCGCCAGTAGATAGTTATAGTTAGGACCTATTTTCCATAGGAAATCCGCGACATTCTATTTGAAATAACTCTTGCGTCGGTTGACGAATCTTCGCGAAATTTTCAAACTTTATGGCCCGCTCCGGTCCGCTCCTACGAAAGTCTCAGGGTGATTCGTCAAGCGGGGGCCGAGAAAAAGGGGGGTCCCAAAACGTGTTTTCCCCATTCATTTTCCCATAGGAAACTTTAGACACGGCTACAGCCCGACCTGCTGAACGGAATTACACCAAATTTGGCAAAGAGGTAGTTCTTGGTTCAGAAAGAACCCTTTTTGTTAAATGGTGTAAATCCGTTCAGTAGTTGCGGAGAAATTAAAAAATAAGAGTCAAAAAATCAATTTCCATAGGAAACTTTATGCAAGGCTACAGCCCGAACTGCTGAACGGAATTACACCAAATTTGGCAAAGAGGTAGTTCTTGGTTCAAAAAGAACCCTTTTGTTAAATGGTGTAAATCCGTTCAGTAGTTGCTGAGAAAATCAAAAGTAAAAACACATATATATCTGGGCGGAGCCTAACCACACATGTCATCGTGAGATCTGATTGGCTGTCAGCACTTCATCCTGGAATTGCTGGCAGCCATCTTGGGACCAATATAAATGATAGTACCCCATTGAAATGCATTGTAGTGAATCGAAGATTTTGAGGGTTACCAAAAGGAGAACTATAAAAAGTGATAACAGACTTTAGTTACATTAGAATTAATTTATTGATGGTACCATACTAATTTCAGGAATTGTGGTGTGTTCTAAGGTGATTTTACCCTGTGAAAAACCTTTCTGCTGGGATATCATGAATCATGTTTGAGAGAAAACTATTTTCACATGCTTGTCCCATACAGTTTTGAAGGTAACCCAGAAGCTAAAATGAGAGCATATTTTCTGTAAATTCACATTATCTTTCTCAGTCATGTGAGAATGAAGTCTGACATTCTCAGTAAAACATGTACATCCAACAAGGGCAGAGACTGTCAGTTGATTCCTTTGTGTTCTACTGCAGCTTCCCAGAGTGTTCTAAAGAACAACTAGAGTGCTAACAGACTTACTTATGACAAAAGTATGGCACACCTGAAGCCATCTTGATTGGAATAAACTGGTAACACTTAAAACATTTAATTTAAAAAGGAACAAAATGATGGGGTTCATCTTGTCATAGAAATTATGGTTAGTGCTCTGGAAAGAAAAATTAGGACATGTTTCAAGTGTGATCTCAAATATCTTCCTGTTATATTTCAACAGGAGCAGCCTGTCAGTTGATGCCTTTGTGTTCTACTGCAGCTTCCCAGAGTGTTCTAAAGAACAACTAGAGCGCTAACAGTCTTACTTATGACAAAAGTATGGCACACCTGAAGCCATCTTGATTGGAATAAACTGGTAACACTTAAAACATTTAATTTAAAAAGGAACAAAATGATGGGGTTCATTTTGTCATAGAAATTATGGTTAGTGCTGTAGAAAGAAAAATTAGGACATGTTTCAAGTGTGATCTCAAATATCTTCCTGTTATATTTCAACAGGAGCAGCCTGTCAGTTGATGCCTTTGTGTTCTACTGCAGCATCCCAGAGTGTTCTAAAGAACAACTAGAGCGCTAACAGTCTTACTTATGACAAAAGTATGGCACACCTGAAGCCATCTTGATTGGAATATACTGGTAACACTTAAAACATTTAATTTAAAAAGGAACAAAATGAGGGGGTTCATTTTGCCATAGAAATTATGGTTAGTGCTGTAGAACGAAAAATTAGGACATGTTTTAAGTGAGATCTCAAATATCTTCCTGTTATATTTCAACAGGAGCAGCCTGTCAGTTGATGCCTTTGTGTTCTACTGCAGCTTCCCAGAGTGTTCTAAAGAACAACTAGAGCGCTAACAGTCTTACTTATGACAAAAGTATGGCACACCTGAAGCCATCTTGATTGGAATAAACTTGTAACACTTAAAACATTTAATTTAAAAGGAACAAAATGAGGGGGTTCATTTTGCCATAGAAATTATGGTTAGTGCTGCAAAAAGAAAATTTAGTGCATGTTTTAAGTGAGATCTCAAATCCTCTTCTATTTCATTAGAAAATTCTGACATGCAGACTGAAACAATCACTTTCAATACCAGCAGTAGACTTCCAGTTAACTCCTTGGTGAGCAGTAGCTTTACTACAGTGATCTAATGAACAACTAGAGTAATAACATTCTGAATTTATGGCAAATGTGTGACACATCTGAATGCCTTCTTGATGGAATCAAAGTAAAAAACTGAAAGCATTTCCTACTGAGGAGACTGCAGTAAATGAGGAAATTAGGAAACTTCATAACAAAGAAGTCTTCCAAGATGGCCACCAGTGAAAAAAGAGCCCAAATGTAGCACAAATATTACCCAGATGTAGCCCACATATAGCCCAATGACAAAAGTGTGCAAAACACTTTTTATTTTTAGTTTTTTTGCAGTTTTATGTAGTGCAGACTGGTCAGGTATTGGAGCGTTGCATCTTAAAACATGACCCCCTACACTACAAAAACACCACTGCACTACCCTAAACCCTAAAACACTACCCCAGCACGACCCCCTACACTACACAAGCACCACTGCACTATCCTAAACCCTAAAACACTACCCCCAGCATGACCCCCTACACTACACAAACACCACTGCACTACCCTAAACCCTCAAACACTACCCCAACACCACTGCACTAACCTAAATCCTAAAACACTAACCCCAGCACGACCCCCTACACTACCCAAACACCACTGCACTACCCTAAAACATGACCCCCTACACTACACAAACACCACTGCACTACCCTAAACCCTAAAACACTACCCCAGCATGACCCCCTACACTACACAAGCACCACTGCACTACCCTAAACCCTAAAACACTACCCCCAGCACGACCCCCTACACTACACAAACACCACTGCACTACCTTAAACCCTAAAACACTACCCCCAGCACGACCCCCTACACTACCCAAACACCACAGCACTAACCTAAATCCTAAAATACTACCCCCAGCACAACCCCATACACTACCAAAACACCACTGCACTACCCTAAAACATGACCCCCTACACTACACAAACACCACTGCACTACCCTAAACCCTAAAACACTACCCCCAGCACGACCCCCTACACTACACAAGCACCACTGCACTACCCTAAACCCTAAAACACTACCCCCAGCACGACCCCCTACACTGCCCGAACACCACTGCACTGCCCTAAACCCTGAAACACCAGCCCCTGCACGACCCCCTACACTGCCCGAACACCACTGCACTGCCCTAAACCCTGAAACACATACCCTAGCACGACCCCCTACACTGCCCGAACACCACTGCACTGCCCTAAACCCTGAAACACCACCCCTTCACGACCCCCTACACTGCCCGAACAGCACTGCACTGCCCTAAACCCTGAAACACCACCCCAGCATGACCCCTATACTGCCCGAACACCACTGCACTGCCCTAAACCCTGAAACACTACCCCCAGCAAGACCTCCTACACTGCCCGAACACCACTGTACTGCCCTAAACCCTGAAACATCACCCCCAGCAAGACCCCCTACACTGCCCGAACACCACTGCCCTAAACCCTGAAACACCACCCCCAGCACGACCCCCTACACTGCCCGAACACCACAGCACTGCCCTAAACCCTGAAACACCACCCCCAGCACGACCCCCTACACTGCCCGAACACTACTGCACTGCCCTAAACCCTGAAACACCATCCCCAGCACGACCCCCTACACTGCACGAACACCACTGCACTGCCCTAAACCCTGAAACACTACCCCCAGCAAGACCCCCTACACTGCCCGAACACCACTGCACTGCCCTAAACCCTGAAACACCACCCCCAGCAAGACCCCCTACACTGCCCGAACACCACTACCCTAAACCCTGAAACACCACCCCCAGCAAGAACCCCTACACTGCCCGAACACCACTGCACTGCCCTAAACCCTGAAACACCAGCCCCAGCATGACCCCTACACTGCCTGAATACCACTGCACTGCCCTAAACCCTGAAACACCACCCCCTGCATGACCCCCTACACTGCCCGAACACCACTGCACTGCCCTAAACCCTGAAACACCACCCCCAGCACGACCCCCTACACTGCCCGAACACTACTGCACTGCCCTAAACCCTGAAACACCACCCCCAGCACGACCCCCTACACTGCACGAACACCACTGCACTGCTCTAAACCCTGAAACACTACCCCCAGCAAGACCCCCTACACTGCCCGAACACCACTGCCCTAAACCCTGAAACACCACCCCCAGCAAGACCCCCTACACTGCCCGTACACCACTGCACTGCCCTATACCCTGAAACACCACCCCCAGCATGACCCCCTACACTGCCCGAACACCACTGAACTGCCCTAAACCCTGAAACACCACCCCCAGCACGACCCCCTACACTGCCCGAACACCACTGCACTGCCCTAAACCATGAAACAACAGCCCCAGCACGACCCCCTACACTGCCCGAACACCACTGCACTGCCCTAAACCCTGAAACACCACCCCCAGCACGACCCCTACACTGCCCGAACACCACTGCACTGCCCTAAACCCTGAAACACCAGCCCCAGCACAACCCCGTACACTGCCCAAACACCACTGCACTGCCCTAAACCCTGAAACACCAGCCCCAGCACGACCGCCTACACTGCCCGAAAACCACTGCACTGCCCTAAACCCTGAAACACCAGCCCCAGCACGACCCCCTACACTGCCCGAACACCACTGCACTACCCTAAACCCTCAAACACCAGCCCCAGCACGACCCCCTACACTGCCCGAACACCACTGCACTGCCCTAAACCCTGAAACACCAGCCCCAGCAAGACCCCCTACACTGCCCGAACACCACTGCACTGCCCTAAACCTTGAAACACCACCCCCAGCAAGACCCCCTACACTGCCCGAACACCACTGCACTAAAGCCTGAAACACCACCACCAGCAAGACCACCTACACTGGCCGAACACCACTGCACTGCCCTAAACCCTGAAACACCCCCCCTTGCACGACCCCCTACACTGCCCAAACACCACTTCACTGCCCTAAACCCTGAAACACCACCCCCTGCACGACCCCCTACACTGCCCGAACACCACTGCACTGCCCTAAACCCTGAAACACCACACCTCAGCACGACACCCTACACTGCCCGAACACCACTGCACTGCCCTAAACCCTGAAACACCACCCCCAGCACGACCCCCTACACTGCCCGAACACCACTGCACTGCCCTAAACCCTGAAACACCACCCCCTGCACGACCCCCTACACTGCCGGAACACCACTGCACTGCCCTAAACCCTGAAACACCACCCCCAGCACGACCCCCTACACTGCCTGAACACCACTGCCCTAAACCCTGAAACACGACCCCCTACACTGCACGAACACCACTGCACTGCCCTAAACCCTGAAACACCACCTCCAGCAAAACCCCCTACACTGCCTGAACACCATTGCTCTGCCCTAAATCCTGAAACACTAGCCCCAGCATGACCCCCTACACTGCCCAAACACCACTGCACTGCCCTAAACCCTGAAACGCCACCCCCAGCACGACCCCCTACACTGCCCAAACACCACTGCACTGCCCTAGACTCTGAAACACCAGCCCCAGCAAGACCCCCTACACTGCCCGAACACCACTGCACTGCCCTAAACCCTGAAACACCAGCCCCAGCATGACCCCCTACACTGCCCGAACACCACTGCACTGCCCTAAACCCTGAAACACCAGCCCCAGCACGACCACCTACACTGCCAGAACACCACTGCACTGCCCTAAACCCTGAAACACCAGCCCCAGCACCACCCCCTACACTGCCTGAACACCACTGCACTGCCCTAAACCCTGAAACACCAGCCCCAGCACGACCCCCTACACTGCCCGAACACCACTGTACTGCCCTAAACCCTGAAACACCAGCCCCAGCACGACCCCCAACACTGCCCGAACACCACTGCACTGCCCTAAACCCTGAAACACCACCCCCTGCATGACCCCCTACACTGCCCGAACACCACTGCACTGCCCTAAACCCTGAAACACCACCCCCTGCAGCACCCCCTACACTGCCCGAACACCACTGCTCTGCCCTAAACCCTGAAACACCACCCCCTGCACCGCCCCCTACACTACCCGAACACCACTGCACTGCCCTAAACCCTGAAACACCAGGCCCAGCACGACCCCCTATACTGCTCGAACACCACTGCACTGCCCCAAACCCTGAAACACCACCCCCAGCACGACCCCCTACACTGCCCGAACACCACTGCCCTAAACCGTGAAACACCACCCCCTGCACGACCCCCTACACTGCCCGAACACCACTGCACTGCCCTAAACCCTGAAACACCACCCTCTACACTGCCCGAACACCACTGCACTGCCCTAAACCCTGAAACACCACCCCCAGCATGACCCCCTACACTGCCCGAACACCACTGCACTGCCCTAAACCCTAAAACACCACCCCCAGCATTACCCCCTACACTGCCCAAACACCACTGCACTGCCCTAAACCCTAGAACACTACCCCCAGCACGACCCCCTACACTACCCGAACACCACTGCACTACCCTAAACCCTAAAATACTACCCCCAGCACAACCCCCTACACTACCCGAACACGACTGCACTGCCCTAAACCCTCAAACACTCCCCCAGCACGACCCCCTACACTACCCGAACACCACTGCACTGCCCTAAACCCTAAAACACTCCCCCAGCACGACCCCCTACACTACCCGAACACCACTGCACTGCCCTAAACCCTAAAACACTCCCCCAGCACGACCCCCTACACTACCCGAACACCACTGCACTGCCCTAAACCCTAAAACACTACCCCGCATGACCCCCTACACTACCCAAACACCAATGCACTACCCTAATCCCTAAAACACTACCCCCGCATGACCCCCTACACTACCCTAAACCCTAAAACACTACCCCCGCACGACTCCCTACACTACCCAAAGACCACTGCACTACCCTAAACCCTAAAACACGACCTCCTACACTACACAAACACCACTGCACTACCCTAAAACACTACCCCCTACACTACACAAACACCACTGCACTACCCTAAACCCTGAAACACTACCCCCAGCAGTACCCCTACACTACCCAAACACCACTGCACTAACCTAAACCCTAAAACACTACCCCCAGCAGTACCCCTACACTACCCAAACACCACTGCACTACCCTAAATCACTAGCCCCAGCACGACCCCCTACACTACCCAAACACCACTGCACTACCCTAAACCCTAAAACACTACCCCCAGCACGACCCCCTACACTACCCAAACACCACTGCACTACCCTAAACCCTAAAACACTCCCCCAGCACGACTCCCTACACTACCCAAACACCACTGCACTACCCTAAACCCTAAATCTACCCCCAGCATGACCCCCTACACTACACAAACACCACTGCACTACCCTAAACCCTAAAACACTACCCCCAGCACGACCCTCTTCACTACCTAAACACAACTGCACAATTTGTTACAGGCGTTGCAACGCAGGCCTGTGGTGCTTACTGGAAGTACCTAGTGGGCTAGTTGGGCCCCAGGGACCCTCAGGATTCAAGGTGACCCAATCCCCCAACTTAAAACGCACCACGGGGCGCGTTTGCACAGTGGTGAAGGGAGGGGGCGGGGCCTCAGGTGACATGTGCGCAAACACGCCCTGTGGTGCGTTTTAAGTTGGGGAATTAATTCCCTTTGAATCCTGAGGGACCCTGGGGGCCAACTAGCCCACCAGGTACCTTCAGTAAGCACAACAGAGTTGCGTTGCAGAGAGGTGAAAAAGGTGCGTGGCCTCGGAACGCCTCTCTGCAACTCAGCTCTGTGGTCCTCACTGTAGGTACCTGGGGGCTAGTTGGGCCCCAGGGACCCTCAGAATTCAAGGGGACTTAATCCCGCAACTTAAAACGCGCCACGGGGTGCGTTTGCACACATGTCACCTCAGGCCCCCTCCCTTCACCACTGTGCAAACGCGCCCTGTAGCGCGTTTTAAGAGGTAGTTTTAATCCCCCTGCCCTATTATGTACTAGGGACTTGCAGAGGAGGTCATGCTAATCACAGGGGTACCCCAACGCATAGTGTTCCCTAGTGTATGTAGGTGTTTTCACTGTATTCTAAGTGTCTTTTAGCATAGCACTGGCTCTGGTTAGTCAGAGTCAGTTACTACCAGTACCCGTCTGAAAAAGTTGTGGGCACAGGATGATTTTGCAACAAGGCCTCTTTCTGCTCCTCTGTTGGTTCTTTCTGCACATCTTTTGCTTCTTTCTGTGCGTTTTTTCTTCTTTCTTCACATGTCCTACCTCTGTAGGCATAGTTGGAAACTAGCATTTAAAAAACCTTTGAAATTCACTTAAAAAATCATAGGTTTCAGGCACGGTATAGTTAGAAATTAGCATTTAAAAAACCTTTGAAATTCACTGAAAAAACCATAGGTTTCAGACACGTTATAGTTAGAAATTAGCATTAAAAAACCTTTGAAATTTACTGAAAAAACCATAGGTTTTAGGGACAGTTATAGTTAGTTGGACATTTCACTCGTACAAAACCATAGAAATTCCCCCGTTATAGTTAGTTCAGCTAACTATAACTCGCGCCCCCGCAATGCACTGCTGATGACGTCACATATTACATCACTCATGACATGGTCAGTGACATCACTGATGACATCACTGATGACATCTCAAATGACATGTAATTTGGGGGTCCGTTACGACCCCGAGCCCCGGGGACCACCACCTCCCGGGGCTGTGCAACTGGATGGGAGGGGGGCCGCGCGGCCCCCCTCCTGGAGCCCCTGATGGCCCTGGGGACCGCCACCCCCAGGGCCGGCTCCTGCAGTGTCCCGGGGTGCCTACCCCCGGGACACTGCTGTTTGCAATGACAGGACGGGAGCCTCGCAGCTCCCATCCTGTCATTGCAAACTTGCTTTGCTTCATTGAAGCGAGAGCAGGAAACCTGCTCTCGCTTCAATGAAGCAAAGCAGAATTGCTTTTCCATAAGGGGAGCTGCATGTCAGCAGCTCCCCTTATGGAAAAGCAATGACGGCTCCCGCAGGACGCGGGGAGCCGGCGGGACCGTGCGGGGATTGGGGACCCCCCCACGGTCCCCAACGAGTGGCCAGGCCCCGGGGGATGGGGTCCCCGGGGCCATTAGTGGCCCGGGAGGGGGGCCACGCAGCCCCCATCCCAAAAAAAATAAAAAATGTAAAAAAAAAGGGCAAGGCCGGCCCCGGGGGATGGGGTCCCCGGGGCCTTAAATGGACTGAGGGGGGCCACGCAGCCCCCCTCCAAAGATTTTAATAAAAAAAAGAGGGCATGCCTCGGGGGATGGGGTCCCCGGGGCCAAAAGTGGCCGAGGGAAGGGGGGCCACGCAGTCCCCCTCCCATGCAAAAAAGGAAAGGAAAAAAAAGGCCGGCATCGTGCCGGAGGCCCCGCCCCCTCCTTGCAGCAGTCTGCAAACGCGCCCCCTGGCGCGTTTTAAGAAGGGAAGTAATTCCCCTTGAATACTGAGGGTCCCTGGGGGCCAACTAGCCCACCAGGAATCTCCAGTATGCGCCAGGGCTGCCTTGCAGAGAGGTGTACAGAGGCCACGCCCCTTTTACACCTCTCTGCAACGCAGCTCTGTGGCGTTTTTGGAGGTACATGGTGGGCTAGTTGCACCCCAGGGACCCTCAGGATTCAAGGGAGTTAATCCCGACTTAAAGCACGCCACGGGGCGGGTTTGCACAGTGGTGAAGGGAGGGCGGGGCCGAGGTGACATGTGTGCAAACAGGCCCCCTGGCGCGTTTTAAGATGGGGAATTAAATCCCCTTCAATCCTGAGGGTCCCTGGGGGCCAACTAGCCCACCAGGTACCTCCAGTAAGCGCCACGGAGCTGTGTTGCAGTGTTGTAAAAATGGGCGTGGCCTCTGAACACCTCTCTGCAACGCAGCTCTCTGGCGCATACTGGAGGTATCAGGTGGGCTAGTTGGCCCCTAGGGACCCTCGGGATTGAGGAGGAATTAATTCTCCAACTTAAAACGCGCCACAGGGCGTGTTTGCAGACATGTCACCTCAGGCCCCACCCCCTTCCTTCACCATTGTGCAAATATTCCTCTAAAATCAGCCGAACTACGAATTCCAATTTACTCACCTGTTATCAGGAGAGACCTCAGTGCTGCATCTTTGAGCCGAGTACTGATCCTGAAAAGTAATTTTAACCGTACGTACCAGTAACTTGAATTTCCTTCCATAGGATATCATTGCCTGCTTTTTGCTGAAAAAGTTTCTAAGTGTCGATTTTTGAAACATACAAATATTCCTCTAAAATCAGCAGAACTACGAATTCCGATTTACTCACCTGTTATCAGGAGAGACCTCGGTGCTGCATCTTTGAGCCAAGTACTGATCCTGAAAAGTCATTCTAACCGTACTTACCAGTAACTTGAATTTCCTTCCATAGGCTAACATTGACTGGTTTCACTTGGAAATTCTTCTAAGTGTGGAGTTTTGGAACTTTATAATATTCCTCTAAAATATGCCGAACTACGAATTCCGATTTACTCACCTGTTATCAGGAGAGAACCCAGTGCTGCATCTTTTAGCCCAGCACTGACCCTGAAAAGTAATTCTAACCGTACTTACCAGTAACTTGTATTTCCTTCCATTGGAATCCATTGTCTGGTTTTCAGCAGAAAAGTTTCAAAGTGTCGATTTTCACAAACTACAAATATTCCTTAAAAATCACCTGTATGACTTAAACGCATTCTTTCAACTGTTTACAGGAGATGCACCAGTGCTGGATCCAGGATCCACCACTGAGTAAGTAAAAGTAACGATAACACTACTTACCTGCTAAGTGAATTTCCTCCCATAGGATAACATTGGTGATTCTATGTGAAAGTTTCTGTGTCAAGTTTTAAAATACAATAATATTCCTTAAAAATCACTACTGTAACCAAAACGCTTTTACTCAACTGTTTACAGGAGATGTCCCAGGACTGAATCTAGGATCCAGTCCTGTGGTTAGAAAAAGTAATCCATAAAGTAACTAATTGCATTTAACTAGAAATTCACATTGAGCTCAATGTTGCATTGTGTTTGAAATTGTGTTGCCAATTGCAACAACTGTAACTACTGTACTTAAAAGTCTATTGCCTATTTGCAAAGTATTTAAACTAAAGTAATTCATTCTGAGAAAGTATATTTTGTAATGTAATGTATAATGTAATTACAATCCAATTTAAAAAATAAAATATCTAAAAATAAATAGTTTAAAAAATGTAGTAAATCAGTATCAAAAAAATAAATATAACAATTAATACATTTAAAAATTGTCATTTACAAAACCTTTGAAATTCACTGAAAAAAACCATAGGTTTCAGACATGTTATAGTTAGGAATTAGCATTTAAAAAACCTTTGAAATTCACTGAAAAAACCATAGGTTTCAGGCACGTTATAGTTAGAAATTAGCATTTAAAAAACCTTTGAAATTCACTGAAAAAACCATAGGTTTCAGGCACGTTATAGTTAGAAATTAGCATTTAAAAAACCTTAGAAATTCCCTGAAAAAGCCATAGGTTTTAGGGGCAGTTATAGTTAGTTGGACATTGCACTCGTACAAAACCAGTGAAATTCCCCCGTTATAGTTAGTTCAGCTAACTATAACTCGCGCCCCGCAATGCACTGCTGATGACGTCACATATTACATCACTCATGACATGGTCAGTGACATCACTGATGACATCACTGATGACATCATCCATGTGATAATTTCATGCATCTTCTCACACCCTAATATAACTTTTGATACACCCACTCTAAATTACAGCCTTCCATTCTCAAAACCATAGACACTCCAACACCAATAACTACATACCCACTCACTGATTCTTAGGTCTACACACACATCCACTCACTCACCTGTACAGTCACTCATACTTACGGTCACTCAGTACAGGACTATCATATGCACTCATACACCTACATAGACACTCACACACCGCCACTCATCCATAGGGGTACTCTCACACCTAGTCAGTCATGCAAATAATTAATCACACTGCCATTTACTCGCCTATACAGTTATACACACACCAGCTCACTTACTCATACAAATACTAGCACATTCTTACGCTCTTATACAATCACTAATACAAGTACACACTCATCCATACAGCCACTCTCACAATCACACACTCTCTTATACCCATTTATATACTCCAACACACATATATACTGCCTTTCACATATGTAGTGTTTCACACATGTACCACTGAGATATACATTCACTCACTAACACACCCATACACACACTCACCCACCCATACAGTCCATCACAGATGCACTCTTGAAACCATGCACCCAGTGAATCACCCACTGATACATCTATGTGCAGTCACACACACCCCACCACACAAACACTCAGGCACCCATACAGATACTCAGACAACCAATCAATAACTCATATAGACACTCATGTAGCTATTTACAAACCCATGCAGCCACTTACACACCAAGAGACAGACGGATAAAGACATTCACACAGTTTAGTCACTAACCCATGCATTTAGTAAGATACGTTTAATCACTCACTTATAGAGTCAGTCACGCACCTACTAAATCATCCATCCAGACACTTATACACCCACTCATTATTCAATACACCTTGGCATATATATTAAACATATTTAAACTTTATAGAAACACAGTCACTGTATGATGTCATCAGTGATGTCATTTGAGATGTCATCAGTGATGTCATCAGTGATGTCACTGACCATGTCATGAGTGATGTAATATGTGACGTCATCAGCAGTGCATTGCGTGGGCACGAGTTATAGTTAGCTGAACTAACTATAACGGGGAATTTCACGGGTTTTGTACGAGTGCAATGTCCAACTAACTATAACTGTCCCTAAAACCTATGGTTTTTTCAGGGAATTTCTAAGGTTTTTAAATGCTAATTTCTAACTATAACGTGCCTGAAACCTATGGTTTTTTCAGTGAATATATATATATATATATATATATATATATATATATATATATATATATATATATATATATATATATATTATCTACTGGCGGTCGCCAGTAGATAGTTATAGTTAGGACCTATTTTCCATAGGAAATCCGCAACATTCTATTTGAAATAACTTTGGCGCCGGTTGACGAATCTTCGCGACATTTTCAAAACTCGTGGCCCCCTCAGGTCCGCTCCTATCCTGAAAGTGTCGGGGTGATTCGTCATGTAGGGGCCGAGAAAAAAGGGGGTCCCAAAGCGTGTTTTCCCCATGCAATTTTCCATAGGAACCTTTCATAGCAGCTACAGCCCGAACTGCTGAACGGAATTACAACAAATTTGGCAAAAAGGTAGCCCTTGGTTCAGAGTCGTGCCTTTTGCTTAAATGGTGTAAATCCGTTCAGTAGTTCCTGAGAAATGTGAAAAAGAAAACACATATATATCTGGGCGGAGCCTAACCACACATGTCATCGTGAGATCTGATTGGCTGTCAGCACTTCATCCTGGAATTGCTGGCAGCCATCTTGGGACCAATATAAATGATAGTACCCCATTGAAATGCATTGTAGTGAATCGAAGATTTTGAGGGGTACCAAAAGGAGAACTATAAAGGGTGATAACAGACTTTAGTTACATTAGAATTCATTTGTTGATGGTACCATACTAATTTCAGGAATTGTGGTGTGTCTAAGGTGATTTTACCCTGTGAAAAACCTTCTGCTGGGATATCATGAATCATGTTTGAGAGAACTATTTTCACATGCTTGTCCCATACAGTTTTGGAAGGTGCTCCAGAAGCTAAAATGAGAGCATATTTTCTGTAAATTCACATTATCTTTCTCAGTCATGTGAGAATGAAGTCTGACATTCTCAGTAAAACATGTACATCCAACAAGGGCAGAGACTGTCAGTTGATTCCTTTGTATTCTACTGCAGCTTCCCAGAGTGTTCTAAAGAACAACTACAGTGCTAATAGCCTTACTTATGACAAAGGTATGGCACACCTGAAGCCATCTTGATTGGAATAAACTGGTAACACTTAAAACATTTAATTTAAAAAGGAACAAAATGATGGGGTTCATTTTGTCATAGAAATTATGGTTAGTGCTGTAGAAAGAAAAATTAGGACATGTTTCAAGTGTGATCTCAAATATCTTCCTGTTATATTTCAACAGGAGCAGCCTGTCAGTTGATGCCTTTGTGTTCTACTGCAGCTTCCCAGAGTGTTCTAAAGAACAACTAGAGCGCTAACAGTCTTACTTATGACAAACGTATGGCACACCTGAAGCCATCTTGATTGGAATAAACTGGTAACACTTAAAACATTTAATTTAAAAAAGAACAAAATGATGGGGTTCATTTTGTCATAGAAATTATGGTTAGTGCTGTAGAAAGAAAAATTAGGACATGTTTCAAGTGTGATCTCAAATATCTTCCTGTTATATTTCAACAGGAGCAGCCTGTCAGTTGATGCCTTTGTGTTCTACTGCAGCTTCCCAGAGTGTTCTAAAGAACAACTAGAGCGCTAACAGTCTTACTTATGACAAAATTATGGCACATCTGAAGCCATCTTGATTGGAATAAACTGGTAACTCTTAAAACATTTAATTTAAAAAGGAACAAAATGAGGGGGTTCATTTTGTCATAGAAATTATGGTTAGTGCTGTAGAAAGAAAAATTAGGACATGTTTTAAGTGAGATCTCAAATATCTTCCTGTTATATTTCAACAGGAGCAGGCTGTCAGTTGATGCCTTTGTGTTCTACTGCAGCTTCCCAGAGTGTTCTAAAGAACAACTAGAGCGCTAACAGTCTTACTTATGACAAAAGTATGGCACACCTGAAGCCATCTTGATTGGAATAAACTCGTAACACTTAAAACATTTAATTTAAAAAGGTACAAAATGAGGGGGTTCATTTTGCCATAGAAATTATGGTTAGTGCTGCAGAAAGAAAATTTAGGGCATGTTTTAAGTGAGATCTCAAATCCTCTTCTATTTCATTAGAAAATTCTGACATGTAGACTGAAACAATCACTTACAATACCAGCAGTAGACTTCCAGTTAACTCCCTGGTGAGCAGTAGCTTTACTACAGTGATCTAATGAACAACTACAGTGCTAACATTCTGAATTTATGGCAAATGTGTGACACATCTGAATGCCTTCTTAATGGAATCAAAGTAAAAAACTGAAAGCATTTCCTACTGAGGAGACTGCAGTAAATGACGAAATTAGGAAACTTCATAACAAAAAAGTCTCCCAAGATGGCCACCAGAGAAAAAAGAGCCCAAATGTAGCACAAATATCACCCAGATGTAGCCACATATAGCCCAATGACAGAAGTGTGCAAAACACTTTTTATTTTTAGTTTTTCTGCAGTTTTATATAGTGCAAACTGGTCAGGTATTGGAGCGTTACATCTTACTTGGACCCCTTATTGCGTATTTTGCACGAAGTACATGAGATTGATCTTGCGAAACATTGAACTTTACGATTTTGTTAACCTGAAGTTGCTCTGAACCGGGCTTTGTAACACCCGTTTTTACCTACTGGTTTTAATTAATTCTCACTGTATTGTATTAGGAAAGAGGATTTACTGTTTTTATGTACACTTTTATGATCTATATTTCTAAATCAGATCAAATAAAGTTTAATGAATTCTATGGCAGGACGGAGGCGAGGATTATGCATATCTTTCCTCACTTTATTTGCATAGCAGTTCAAAGAAAACATAACACAACAATCATTAAACAAAAGACTACACAACCCATGAACCATTAGGGGGTAGTCTCCAAGGCAACTATAGTCCAATCATATCACAGTCCATCGTATATAATATCGTGACGTCCCTTCCGCTTCCTCTTTCTTCACTGCTTGTCAGTTAAGTGCATTCCTTACATTCTTGGCTTAATCTGACGTTGTTGCTGTTTGTATAGCGGTTTCTTGTGCACGTTATCAGCATTATTGCCTTGGTATTGTTTCATATTCCCTGCGCAGCAGGCTCTTGCATGAGCGCGTTCTCCCCCTCGCAGTTTCTCCCGCTGTGTGCTCTGCGCGAGGTGAGATCCTGGCAGGCACGTCTGGTCCGAGTGAGGCAGCTCCGTCGAGCGCTCCCGCTGGTCTTTACGAGCGTTTGGGAATCCGGTCACTCCCTTAGTGTCCGCTTGATTCCCGACCAACCCTCGCCTAATTTTGACACCGCTATGTGGTGATTTCCCCACACAGCCACGTTAGTGACCAGCACCACCTGGTGGTGGTAATTGGTATTGCGCCTCAGTCTATTCTTATAACAGCTTCGG
The DNA here is from genome assembly GCA_963921515.1 of Calotriton arnoldi. Taxonomy (NCBI): domain Eukaryota; kingdom Metazoa; phylum Chordata; class Amphibia; order Caudata; family Salamandridae; genus Calotriton; species Calotriton arnoldi. Next base: position 781,056 of record CAWUFW010006651.1, read on the forward strand.
GGAAAGCCCAGCTGTTGGAGCACCGGCGAGGGGGCTGTCTTAAGGATTTTAAGGGCATTTGTTCTGTGCTCACACCCTCTGCTATCATGTCTTCTCCAGAAGACCATTTTTACTCCTCCTACCAGGAAGTGGAGGAGGAATGGCCGCCCAACTTCTCCCTCCAGCAGTGGACCAAGCCCTCTCTCTGGCTATTTCTAGGGCCCTGGCTCCTCTTAGTGATCAGGTTGATAAGCTGGCGAAAAGCATCCCTGGGGTGTTCAGTGACCCAGATCTGGTGGTGGCGGGTCCAAGTAGCTCCCAGATGGGGAATAAAAGGGCCGTTAAGCATAACGCGGGGCACTTGGAAGGATTTGATAAACTTACGGAGACCTTCCTCAAGAGTGCGCGAACGCTAAAACATGCACCCTGCCGGGAGGAGGAGGGGCCCGGAGAAAATTGCGACACTGTCACCACTATTGTAGACCCCGACGGCGGGTTTCCCTTAGAGGGAGAGGGTGTATTGGAGGACGATTTCTCCTCCGATGAGGATAAGGACTCGGGGCGTCCCTGGCATCCAGAGTCACACTCCTCTCAGTCCCCGGTTGGGGATGGGGTCCACTCGGACATGTTCGAGCCTACCCAAATTTACCATCCTAGGTCGGCAGAGTGGACACCTGACGCCAAAGTGGCAGAGTATGTGGTGGGGAAAATCCATCAACCCCTTGAAAGGGAGGTCAGGAATAGGATGAGGGGAGAATGCCCCAGGCCCTCACTGAAGTGGAAGGTGGCACACACGCCTGAAATTGATGAGAAACTATGTACCTTTTTCTCCAAGTATATGAGGGATCCCAAGAAAGGAATTGATAGGTCTTGGACGTGGTAGGGCCCTTGACCCAAATTATTCAATTGACGGAGCGTTCCAAAGAGTCAGGATCCCCTTTGTCCACGGATATTGTGGCTGCTTGGGCGCACTACCCTAAACCCTAAAACACTACCCCCTCCACTACCCAAACACCACTGCACGACCCTAAACCCTAAAACACTACCCCCAGCACGACACCCTACACTACCCAAACATAACTGCACTACCCTAAACCCTAAAACACTACCACCAGCACGACTCCCTACACTACCCAAAAACACCACTGCACTACCCTAAACCCTAAAACACTACCCCCAGCATGACCCCCTACACTACACAAACACCACTGAACTACCCTAAACCCTAAAACACTACCACCAGCATGACCCCTACACTACTCAAACACCACTGCACTACCCTAAACCCTAAAACACTACCCCAGCACGACCCCCTACACTACCCATACACCACTGCACTACCTTAAACCCTAAAACACTACCCCCAGCATGACCCCCTACACTACTGCACTACCCTAAACCCTAAAACACTACCCCCAGCACGACCCCCTACACTACCCAAACACCACTGCACTACCCTAAACCCTAAAACACTACCCCCAAAACAACCCCCTACACCACCCAAACACCACTGCACTACCCTAAACCCTAGAAAAGAAACATCCACCCCATGTCCAATCCCCCTTACCTCTTACTCCTCATGGTTCCTCTCTCGTGGTTCCTGCTTCACGTCATCTCTGAGGGGCGGTGCACGTCGTTGTGAGGAAACGGAACAGCCTCTGTTTCCTTACAACGACATGGATGGTCTACATGTTTTTTAGAACGCATGGTCATTTACCATACATACCTTTACAACAAAATTCATTGTAAAGGCATGCGTGGTAAATGACCATGCGTTCTAAAAAAATGCGTAGTAATGACTTCGTGATGTACAACGCATGCGTGGTAATGCATGCGTTGTAATGGTATCGCAAAGTAAAAAAGTCGTTGTAACGGCTGTTTACGGATCGAAGCTGGCCCCTGTTCTTCAGTGAGACGTTTATTTGAATAATTAGGAGGAAGGAATGTGTTTTTTTTACCGAAAAGTGCATTCCCGGATGTTGTATTGTGAAAGTGTCCGCGTGGCCTGGTTTCACTTCCGGTGAGAGAGTGGAAGAGTCTGTTTGGATCTAAAGGAGTTCTGTTGTTAGACGGGGCCGGCGCGACATGTCATCAGAAAACATAGCTAATGGAAAGCGTCCTCCCTGAAGTGTGGAGCAGTGCCATGAGTGGTCAACGAGTGTGCGTCCCACTGCAGTATGACCGTACCGCGTGACCCATGTGCCACCTCTAGGGTACGGGAGGCAGAAGCGGCATCGCAGGTCCTCTTGAAGACCGTTGTAGCACTAATTCTACATTTTGGTACTAGGGCATTTTAACTTCGTTGTTCCTGCCAGATACAAAGAGAAGATCCTGTGTTATTCAGTGCCCTCGTTACCTTTTTTGTGGGTTGTGGTGCTTGTCACTTCGCTGCGCCGCCGGTGCACACGACTGGGCACCCCACCTCGTGTGCCATCTGCAGGGCCTCTGCCCTCGGATCAATGGTTTCGGTTTCTGGAGTGGCAACATAAACAGTTGCTCCCAAAGGACTAGCCTGAACACTTAGGTGAATATCCCCTGCACCAGCATTCCACGGAAATTCTTTCCTAGCTCTCCCACGTCAACGAGCACGGCTCCACTCGCGACACCGTATGACGTCATCGGAGCCATAAGAGGACCTCATCGGCGTGCTGACGTCAGTTCCACCCATTTTTTCCGTGCCACGGAGGCAAACAGGGGACCGAGACATTTTCACATGTATATATAGTATAATAAACATATATATATTCACTGAAAAAACCATAGGTTTCAGGCACGTTATAGTTAGAAATTAGCATTTAAAAAACTTTAGAAATTCACTGAAAAAACCATAGGTTTCAGGCACGTTATAGTTAGAAATTAGCATTTAAAAAACCTTAGAAATTCACTGAAAAAACCATAGGTTTCAGGGGCGTTATAGTTAGTTGGACATTTCACTCGTACAAAACCATAGAAATTCCCCGTTATAGTTAGTTCAGCTAACTATAACTCGCGTGCTCCACAATGCACTGCTGATGACGTCACATATTACATCACTCATGACATGGTCAGTGACATCACTCATGACATCACTGATGACATCTCAAATGACATCACTGATGACATCACTGATGACATCATCCAGTGAATGTGTGTTTTTCTGAAAATTAAATATGTTTTATATATGTATATCTGAAGGTCAATGAAAGAATAAATGGATATATAAGTGTCTAAATGGATGATTTGTTTTTGTAAAATTGATTGTATAACTGACTAAGTGTATCTTAGTGAATACATGGGTTAGTGAGTAATGTTTAAATATGAAAATATCTGTATCAGTCTCTCACTTTGTGTGTAAGTGGCTGCATGGGTGGGTGAGTAGCTACATGAGTGTCTATATGGGTTATTAGTTGGTTTTTTTAGTATCAGTATGAGTGTCTGAGTGTCTGTATGGTTCGGTGGGGGGTATTACTTAGTGCATAGATGCATGAATGAGTGACTCACTGTTTGTATGTGTTGAAGACAGCATGTGTGCAGGACTGTATAGGTGGATGAGTATGTGTATGGGTGTGTTAGTGAGTGAATGACTGTCTCAACAGTGTCTTTATGAGTAACTACATATGTTTTAAACTAGTATATGTGAGTATTGGTGTATATAAGTGAGTATATGTGAGAGTGAGAGATTGGAAGAGTTCCTGTACAAATAAGTAGGTGTTTCTATAAGTGATTGTTTAAGAGAGTAAGTATGTGTAAGTTTCTGTAGAAGTAAGTGTGGTAGTGTGTGTATAACTGTATATGCAAGTAAATGGATGTTTGATACTTTGTTTGCATGTGTGACTATGTGAGTGAGTAACTCTATGGATGAGTGGCGGTGTGTAACAGGATGTATAGGTGTATGAGTACATATGATGAGTGAGTACATGTATGAGTGACTGTATAGGGACTGTTGGTGAATGAGTGGATGTGTGTGTAGATCTTGGAATTACTGAATAGGTGTGTTGTAACTGGTATTGGTATGTCCATTGTTTTGAAAATGTTAGTTTGTATTTTTGAGTGTGTGTATCAAAGGTTATATTACGGTGAGAGGAGGTCTGCCACTCTATCACAAGGATGATGTCATCAGTGATGTCATTTGAGATGTCATCAGTGATGTCATGAGTGATGTCACTGACCATATCATGAGTGATGTATATATATATATATTCACTGAAAAAACCATAGGTTTCAGGGGCGTTATAGTTAGTTGGACATTTCACTCGTACAAAACCATAGAAATTCCCCCGTTATAGTTAGTTCAGCTAACTATACCTCGCGCGCCCGCAATGCACTGCTGATGACGTCACATATTACATCATTGTTAAATGGTGTAAATCCGTTCAGTAGTTGCTGAGAAAATCAAAAGTAAAAACACATATATATCTGGGCGGAGCCTAACCAGACATGTCATCGTGAGATCTGATTGGCTGTCAGCACTTCATCCTGGAATTGCTGGCAGCCATCTTGGGACCAATATAAATGATAGTACCATTGAAATGCATTGTAGTGAATCGAAGATTTTGAGGGTTACCAAAAGGAGAACTATAAAGGGTGATAACAGACTTTAGTTACATTAGAATTCATTTGTTGATGGTACCATACTAATTTCAGGAATTGTGGTGTGTTCTAAGGTGATTTTACCCTGTGAAAAACCTTCTGCTGGGATATCATGAATCATGTTTGAGAGAACTATTTTCACATGCTTGTCCCATACAGTTTTGGAAGGTGCCCCAGAAGCTAAAATGAGAGCATATTTTCTGTAAATTCACATTATCTTTCTCAGTCATGTGAGAATGAAGTCTGACATTCTCAGTAAAACATGTACATCCAACAAGGGCAGAGACTGTCAGTTGATTCCTTTGTGTTCTACTGCAGCTTCCCAGAGTGTTCTAAAGAACAACTAGAGTGCTAACAGCCTTACTTATGACAAAAGTATGGCACACCTGAAGCCATCTTGATTGGAATAAACTGGTAACACTTAAAACATTTAATTTAAAAAGGAACAAAATGATGGGGTTCATTTTGTCATAGAAATTATGGTTAGTGCTGTAGAAAGAAAAATTAGGACATGTTTCAAGTGTGATCTCAAATATCTTCCTGTTATATTTCAACAGGAGCAGCCTGTCAGTTTATGCCTTTGTGTTCTACTGCAGCTTCCCAGAGTGTTCTAAAGAACAACTAGAGTGCTAACAGCCTTACTTATGACAAAAGTATGGCACACCTGAAGCCATCTTGATTGGAATAAACTGGTAACACTTAAAACATTTTATTTAAAAAGGAACAAAATGAGGGGGTTCATTTTGCCATAGAAATTATGGTTAGTGCTGCAAAAAGAAAATGTAGTGCATGTTTTAAGTGAGATCTCAAATCTTCTTCTATTTCATTAGAAAATTCTGACATGCAGACTGAAACAATCACTTTCAATACCAGCAGTAGACTTCCAGTTAACTCCTTGGTGAGCAGTAGCTTTACTACAGTGATCTAATGAACAACTAGAGTAATAACATTCTGAATTTATGGCAAATGTGTGACACATCTGAATGCCTTCTTGATGGAATCAAAGTAAAAACTGAAAGCATTTCCTACTGAGGAGACTGCAGTAAATGAGGAAATTAGGAAACTTCATAACAAAGAAGTCTTCCAAGATGGCCACCAGTGAAAAAAGAGCCCAAATGTAGCACAAATATTACCCAGATGTAGCCCACATATAGCCCAATGACAAAAGTGTGCAAAACACTTTTTATTTTTAGTTTTTTGCAGTTTTATGTAGTGCAGACTGGTCAGGTATTGGAGCGTTGCATCTTAAAACATGACCCCCCTACACTACAAAAACACCACTGCACTACCCTAAACCCTAAAACACTACCCCAGCACGACCCCCTACACTACACAAGCACCACTGCACTATCCTAAACCCTAAAACACTACCCCCAGCATGACCCCTACACTACACAAACACCACTGCACTACCCTAAACCCTAAAACACTACCCCAACACCACTGCAATAACCTAAATCCTAAAACACTACCCCCAGCACGACCCCAACACTACTCAAACATCACTGCACTACCCTAAAACCTAAAACACTACCCCCAGCACGACCCCCTACACTACACAAGCACCACTGCACTACCCTAAAACCTAAAACACTACCCCCAGCACGACCCCCTACACTACACAAGCACCACTGCACTACCCTAAAACCTAAAACACTACCCCCAGCACGACCCCCTACACTACACAAACACCACTGCACTACCTTAAACCCTAAAACACTACCCCCAGCACGACCCCTACACTACCCAAACACCACTGCACTAACCTAAATCCTAAAACACTACCCCCAGCACGACCCCCTACACTACCCAAACACCACTGCACTACCCTAAAACATGACCCCTACACTACACAAACACCACTGCACTGCCCTAAACCCTAAAACACTACCCCCAGCACGACCCCCTACACTACACAAGCACCACTGCACTACCCTAAACCCTAAAACACTACCCCCAGCACGACCCCCTACACTGCCCGAACACCACTGCACTGCCCTAAACCCTGAAACACCAGCCCCTGCACGACCCCCTACACTGCCCGAACACCACTGCACTGCCCTAAACCCTGAAACACATACCCTAGCACGACCCCCTACACTGCCCGAACACCACTGCACTGCCCTAAACCCTGAAACACCACCCCTTCACGACCCCCTACACTGTCCGAACACCACTGCACTGCCCTAAACCCTGAAACACCACCCCCAGCATGACCCCTACACTGCCCGAACACCACTGCACTGCCCTAAACCCTGAAACACTACCCCCAGCAAGACCTCCTACACTGCCCGAACACCACTGCACTGCCCTAAACCCTGAAACATCACCCCCAGCAAGACCCCCTACACTGCCCGAACACCACTGCACTGCCCTAAACCCTGAGACACCACCCCCAGCACGACCCCCTACACTGCCCGAACACCACTGCACTGCCCTAAACCCTGAAACACCACCCCCTGCACGACCCCCTACACTGCCCGAACACTACTGCACTGCCCTAAACCCTGAAACACCATCCCCAGCACGACCCCCTACACTGCCACGAACACCACTGCACTGCCCTAAACCCTGAAACACTACCCCCAGCAAGACCCCCTACACTGCCCGAACACCACTGCACTGCCCTAAACCCTGAAACACTACCCCCAGCAAGACCCCCCACACTGCCCGAACACCACTGCACTGCCCTAAACCCTGAAACACCACCCCCAGCAAGACCCCCTACACTGCCCGAACACCACTGCCCTAAACCCTGAAACACCACCACCAGCAAGACCCCTACACTGCCCGAACGCCACTGCACTGCCCTAAACCCTGAAACACCAGCCCCAGCACGACCCCTACACTGCCCGAACACCACTGCACTGCCCTAAACCCTGAAACACCACCCCCTGCACGACCCCCTACACTGCCCGAACACCACTGCACTGCCCTAAACCCAGAAACACCACCCCCAGCACGACCCCCTACACTGCCCGAACACCACTGCACTGCCCTAAAACCTGAAACACCACTCCCTGCACGATCCCCTATACTGCCCGAACACTACTGCACTGCCCTAAACCCTGAAACACCACCCCCAGCACGACCCCCTACACTGCACGAACACCACTGCACTGCCCTAAAACCCGAAACACTACCCCCAGCAAGACCCCCTACACTGCCCGAACACCACTGCCCTAAACCCTGAAACACCACCCCCAGCAAGACCCCCTACACTGCCCGTACACCACTGCACTGCCCTAAACCCTGAAACACCACCCCCAGCATGACCCCTACACTGCCCGAACACCACTGCACTGCCCTAAACCCTGAAACACCACCCCCAGCACGACCCCCTACACTGCCCGAACACCACTGCACTGCCCTAAACCATGAAACACCAGCCCCAGCATGACCCCCTACACTGCCCGAACACCACTGCACTGCCCTAAACCCTGAAACACCACCCCCAGCACGACCCCCTACACTGCCCGAACACCACTGCACTGCCCTAAACCATGAAACACCAGCCCCAGCACAACCCCGTACACTGCCCGAACACCACTGCACTGCCCTAAACTCTGAAACACCAGACCCAGCACGACCGCCTACACTGCCCGAAAACCACTGCACTGCCCTAAACCCTAAAACACCAGCCCCAGCACGACCCCCTACACTGCCCGAACACCACTGCACTACCCTAAACCCTCAAACACCAGCCCCAGAACGACCCCCTACACTGCCCAAACACCACTGCACTGCCCTAAACCCTGAAACACCAGCCCCAGCAAGACCCCCTACACTGCCCGAACACCACTGACTGCCCTAAACCCTGAAACACCACCCCCAGCAAGACCCCCTACACTGCCCGAACACCACTGCCCTAAACCCTAAAACACCACCCCCAGCATTACCACCTACACTGCCCAAACACCACTGCACTGCCCTAAACCCTAGAACACTACCCCCAGCATGACCCCCTACACTACCCGAACACCACTGCACTACCCTAAACCCTAAAATACTACCCCCAGCACAACCCCCTACACTACCCGAACACGACTGCACTGCCCTAAACCCTCAAACACTCCCCCAGCACGACCCCCTACACTACACGAACACCACTGCACTGCCCTAAACCCTAAAACACTCCCCCCAGCATGACCCCCTACACTACCCAAACACCACTGCACTGCCCTAAACCCTAAAACACTACCCCCGCATGACCCCCTACACTACCCAAACACCAATGCACTACCCTAATCCCTAAAACACTACCCCCCGCATGACCCCCTACACTACCCTAAACCCTAAAACACTACCCCCGCACGACTCCCTACACTACCCAAAGACCACTGCACTACCCTAAACCCTAAAACACGACCTCCTACACTACACAAACACCACTGCACTACCCTAAACCCTAAAACACTACCCCCTACACTACACAAACACCACTGCACTACCCTAAACCCTAAAACACTACCCCCAGCAGTACCCCTATACTACCCAAACACCACTGCACTAACCTAAACCCTAAAACACTACCCCCAGCAGTACCCCCTACACTACCCAAACACCACAGCACTACCCTAAATCACTACCCGCAGCACGACCCCCTACACTACCCAAACACCACTGCACTACCCTAAACCCTAAAACACTACCCCCAGCACGACCCCCTACACTACCCAAACACCACTGCACTACCCTAAACCCTAAAACACTGCCCCCAGCACGACTCCCTACACTACCCAAACACCACTGCACTACCCTAAACCCTAAATCTACCCCCAGCATGACCCCCTACACTACACAAATACCACTGCACTACCCTAAACCCTAAAACACTACCCCCAGCACGACCCTCTTCACTACCTAAACACAACTGCACAATTTGTTACAGGCGTTGCAACGCAGGCCTGTGGTGCTTACTGGAAGTACCTAGTGGGATAGTTGGGCCCCAGGGACCCTCAGGATTCAAGGTGACCTAATCCCCCAACTTAAAACGCACCACGGGGCGCGTTTGCACAGTGGTGAAGGGAGGGGCGGGGCCTCCAGGTGACATGTGCGCAAACACGCCCTGTGGTGCGTTTTAAGTTGGGGAATTAATTCCCTTTGAATCCTGAGGGACCCTGGGGGCCAACTAGCCCACCAGGTACCTTCAGTAAGCACAACAGAGTTGCGTTGCAGAGAGGTGAAAAAAGGTGCGTGGCCTCGGAACGCCTCTCTGCAACTCAGCTCTGTGGTCCTAACTGTAGGTACCTGGGGGGCTAGTTGGGCCCTAGAGAACCTCAGAATTCAAGGGGACTTAATCCCGCAACTTAAAAAGCGCCACTGGGTGCGTTTGCACACATGTCACCTCAGGCCCCCCCTCCCTTCACCACTGTGCAAACGCGCCCTGTAGCGCGTTTTAAGAGGTAGTTTTCATCCCCCTGCCCTATTATGTACTAGGGACTTGCAGAGGAGGTCATGCTAATCACAGGGGTACCCCAACGCATAGTGTTCCCTAGTGTATGTAGATGTTTTCACTGTATTCTAAGTGTCTTTTAGCATAGCACTGGCTCTGGTTAGTCAGAGTCAGTTACCACCAGTACCCGTCTGAAAAAGTTGTGGGCACAGGATGATTTTGCAACAAGGCCTCTTTCTGCTCCTCTGTTGGTTCTTTCTGCACATCTTTTACTTCTTTCTGTGCGTTTTTTCTTCTTTCTTCACATGTCATACCTCTGTAGGCATAGTTAGAAACTAGCATTTAAAAAAAACTTTGAAATTCACTTAAAAAATCATAGGTTTCAGGCACGTTATAGTTAGAAATTAGCATTTAAAAACCTTTGAAATTCACTGAAAAAACCATAGGTTTCAGACACGTTATAGTTAGAAATTAGCATTTAAAAAACCTTTGAAATTCACTGAAAAAACCATAGGTTTTAGGGACAGTTATAGTTAGTTGGACATTTCACTCGTACAAAACCATAGAAATTCCCCCGTTATAGTTAGTTCAGCTAACTATAACTCGCGCCCCGCAATGCACTGCTGATGACGTCACATATTACATCACTCATGACATGGTCAGTGACATCACTGATGACATCACTGATGACATCTCAAATGACATCACTGATGACATCATCCATGTGATAATTTCATGCATCTTCTCACACCCTAATATAACTTTTGATACACCCACTCTAAATTACAGACTGCCATTCTCAAAACCATAGACACTCCAACACCAAAAACTACATACCCACTCACTGATTCTTAGGTCTACACACACATCCACTCACTCACCCGTACAGTCACTCATACTTAGTCACTCAGTACAGGACTATCATATGCACTCATACACCTATATAAACACTCACACACCGCCACTCATCCATAGAGGTACTCACACACCTAGTCAGTCATGCAAAAACGTAATCACACACCCATTTACTCACCTATACAGTTATACACACACCAGCTCACTTACTCATACAAATACTAGCACATTCTTACGCTCTTATACAATCACTGATACAAGTACACACTCATCCATACAGCCACTCTCACAATCACACACTCTCACTTATAGCCATTTATATACTCCAACACACATATATACTGCCTTTCACATATGTAGTTACTCACACATGTACCACTGAGATACATTCAATCACTAACACACCCATACACACACTCACCCACCCCTACAGTCCATCACAGATGCACTCTTGAAACCATGCACCCAGTGAATCACCAACTCACACTTCTATGCACAGAGTCACACACACCCCACCCACACAAACACTCAGGCACCCATACAGATACTCAGACAATCAATCAATAACCCATGTAGACACTCATGTAGCTATTCAGAAAGCCATGCAGCCGCTTACAAACCAACAGACAGACGGATACAGACATTCACACAGTTTAGTCACTAACCCATGCATTCAGTAAGATACATTTAATCACTCACTTGTAGAGTCAGTCACTCACGTACTAAATCATCCATTCAGACACTTATACACCCACTCATTCTTCAATACGCCTTTCCCTATATATATTAAACATATTTAAACTTTACAGAAACACACAGTCAGTGGATGATGTCATCAGTGATGTCATCAGTGATGTCATTTGAGATGTCATCAGTGATGTCATCAGTGATGTCACTGACCATGTCATGAGTGATGTAATATGTGACGTCATCAGCAGTGCATTGCGAGGCGCGAGTTATAGTTAGCTGAACTAACTATAACGGGGAATTTCTATGGTTTTGTACGAGTGAAATGTCCAACTAACTATAACTGTCCCTAAAACCTATGGTTTTTTCAGTGAATATATATATATATATATATATTTTATCTACTGGCGGTCGCCAGTAGATAGTTATAGTTAGGACCTATTTTCCATAGAAAATCCACAACATTCTATTTGAAATAACTTTGGCGCCGGTAGACGAATCTTCGCGAAATTTTCAAAACTTATGGCCCGGTCCGCTCCTATCCTGAAAGTTTCGGGGTGATTCGGCAAGCGGGGGCCGAGAAAAAAGGGGGGTCCCAAAACGTGTTTTCCCCATGCAATTTTCCATTGGAACCTTTCATCGCAGCTACAGCCCGAACTACTGAACGGAATTACACCAAATTTGGCAAAAAGGTAGCCTTTGGTTCAGAGTCATGCCTTTTGCTTAAATGGTGTAAATCCGTTCAGTAGTTCCTGAGAAATTTGAAAAAGAAAACACATATATATCTGGGCGGATCCTAACCACACATCTCATCATGAGATCTGATTGGCTGTCAGCACTTCATCCTGGAATTGCTGGCAGCCATCTTGGGACCAATATAAATGATAGTACCCTATTGAAATGCATTGTAGTGAATTGAAGATTTTGAGGGTTACCAAAAGGAGAACTATAAAGGGTGATAACAGACTTTAGTTACATTAGAATTCATTTGTTGATGGTACCATACTAATTTCAGGAATTGTGGTGTGTTCTAAGGTGATTTTACCCTGTGAAAAACCTTCTGCTGGAATATCATGAATCATGTTTGAGAGAACTATTTTCACATGCTTGTCCCATACAGTTTTGGAAGGTGCTCCAGAAGCTAAAATGAGAGCATATTTTCTGTAAATTCACATTATCTTTCTCAGTCATGTGAGAATGAAGTCTGACATTCTCAGTAAAACATGTACATCCAACAAGGGCAGAGACTGTCAGTTGATGCCTTTGTGTTCTACTGCAGCTTCCCAGAGTGTTCTAAAGAACAACTAGAGAGCTAACAGTCTTACTTATGACAAAAGTATGGCACACCTGAAGCCATCTTGATTGGAATGAACTGGTAACACTTAAAACATTTAATTTAAAAAGGAACAAAATGAGGGGGTTCATTTTGCCATAGCAATTATGGTTAGTGCTGTAGAAAGAAAAATTAGGACATGTTTTAAGTGAGATCTCAAATATCTTCCTGTTATATTTCAACAGGAGCAGCCTGTCAGTTGATGCCTTTGTGTACTACTGCAGCTTCCCAGAGTGTTCTAAAGAACAACTAGAGTGCTAACAGCCTTACTTATGACAAAAGTATGGCACACCTGAAGCCATCTTGATTGGAATAAACTGGTAACTCTTAAAACATTTAATTTAAAAAGGAACAAAATGAGGGGGTTCATTTTGTCATAGAAATTATGGTTAGTGCTGTAGAAAGAAATTAGGACATGTTTTAAGTGAGATCTCAAATATCTTCCTGTTATATTTCAACAGGAGCAGCCTGTCAGTTGATGCCTTTGTGTTCTACTGCAGCTTCCCAGAGTGTTCTAAAGAACAACTAGAGCGCTAACAGTCTTACTTATGACAAAAGTATGGCACACCTGAAGCCATCTTGATTGGAATAAACTTGTAACACTTAAAACATTTAATTTAAAAAGGAACAAAATGAGGGGGTTCATTTTGCCATAGAAATTATGGTTAGTGCTGCAGAAAGAAAATTTAGGGCATGTTTTAAGTGAGATCTCAAATCCTCTTCTATTTCATTAGAAAATTCTGACATGCAGACTAAACAATCACTTTCAATACCAGCAGTAGACTTCCAGTTAACTCCCTGGTGAGCAGTAGCTTTACTACAGTGATCTAATGAACAACTAGAGTGCTAACATTCTGAATTTATGGCAAATGTGTGACACATCTGAATGCCTTCTTGATGGAATCAAAGTAAAAAACTGAAAGCATTTCCTACTGAGGAGACTGCAGTAAATGACGAAATTAGGAAACTTCATAACAAATAAGTCTCCCAAGATGGCCAAAAGAGAAAAAAGAGCCCAAATGTAGGACAAATATCACCCAGATGTAGCCCACATATAGCCCGATGACAGAAGTGTGCAAAACACTTTTTATTTTTATTTTTTCTGCAGTTTTATATAGTGCAAACTGGTCAGGTATTGGAGCGTTACATCTTACTTGGACCCCTTATTGCGTATTTTGCACGAAGTACATGAGATTGATCTTGCGAAACATTGAACTTTACGATTCTGTTAACCTGAAGTTGCTCTGAACCAGACTTTGTAACACCCGTTTTTACCTACTGGTTTTAATTAATTCTCACTGTATTGTATTAGGAAAGAGGATTTACTGTTTTAAGTGCACTTTTATGATCTATGTTTCTAAATCAGATCAAATTAAGTTTAATGAATTTTATGACAGGACGGAGGCGAGGATTATGCATATCTTTCCTCACTTTATTTGCATAGCAGTTCAAAGAAAACGTAACACAACAATCATTAAACAAAAGACTACACAACCCATGAACCATTAGGGGGGGTAGTATCCAAGGCAACTATAGTCCAATCATATCACAGTCCATTGTATATAATATCGTGACGTCCCTTCCGCTTCCTCTTTCTTCACTGCTCGTCAGTTAAGTGCATTCCTTACATTCTGGCTTAATCTGACGTTGTTGCTGTTTATATAGCGGTTTCTTGTGCATGTTATTAGTATTATTGCCTTGGTATTGTTTCATATTCCCTGCGCAGCAGGCTCTTGCACGAGCGCGTTCTCCCCCTCGCAGTTTCTCACGCTGTGTGCTCTGCGCGCGGTGAGATCCTGTCAGGCGCGTCTGGTCCGAGCGAGGCAGCTCCGTCGAGAGCTCCCGCTGGTCTTTACGCGCGTTTGGGAATCCGGTCACTCCTTTAGTGTCCGCTTGATTCCCGACCAACCCTCGCCTAATTTTGACACCGCTACGCGGTGATTTCCCCACACGGCCACGTTAGTGACCAGCGCCACCTGGTGGTGGTAATTGGTATTGCACCTCAGTCTATTCTTATAACAGCTTCGGGGAAAGCCCAGCTGTTGGAGCACCGGCAAGGGGGCTGTCTTAAGGATTTTAAGGGCATTTGTTCTGTGCTCACACCCTCTGCTATCATGTCTTCTCCAGAAGACCATTTTTACTCCTCCTACCAGGAAGTGGAGGAGGAATGGCCCCCAACTTCTCCCTCCAGCAGTGGACCAAGCCCTCTCTCTGGCTATTTCTAGGGCGCTGGCTCCTCTTAGGGATCAGGTTGATAAGCTGGCGAAAAGCATCCCTGGGGTGTTCAGTGACCCAGATCTGGTGGTGGCGGGTCCAAGTAGCTCCCAGATGGGGAATAAAAGGGCCGTTAAGCATAACGCAGGGCACTTGGAAGGATTTGATAAACTTACAGAGACCTTCCTCAAGAGTGCGCGAACGCTAAAACATGCACCCTGCCGGGAGGAGGAGGGGCCCGGAGAAAATTGCGACACTGTCACCACTATTGTAGACCCCGACGGCGGATTTCCCTTAGAGGGAGAGGGTGTATCGGAGGACGATTTCTCCTCCGATGAGGATAAGGACTCGGGGCGTCATGGCGTCCAGAGTCCCACTCCTCTCAGTCCTCGGTTGGGGACGGGGTCCACTCGGACATGTTCGAGCCTACCCAAATTTACCATCCTAGGTCGGCAGAGTGGACACCTGACGCTAAAGTGGCAGAGTATGTGGTGGGGAAAATCCATCAACCCCTTGAAAGGGAGGTCATGAATAGGATGAGGGGAGAATGCCCCAGGCCCTCACTGAAGGGGAAGGTGGCACACACGCCTGAAATTGATGAGAAACTATGCACCTTTTTCTCCAAGTATATGAGGGATCCCAAGGAAGGAATTGATAGCTCTTGGACGAGGTAGGGCCCTTGACCCAAATTATTCAATTGACGGAGCGTTCCAAAGAGTCAGGATCCCCTTTGTCCACGGATATTGTGGCTGGTTGGGCGCACTACCCTAAACTCTAAAACACTACCCCCTCCACGACACCCTACACTACCCAAACATAACTGCACTACCCTAAACCCTAAAACACTACCACCAGCACGACTCCCTACACTACCCAAATACCACTGCACTACCCTAAACCCTAAAACACTACCCCCAGCATGACTCCCTACACTACCCAAACACCACTGCACTACACTAAACCATAAATATACCCCCAGCATGACCTCCCACACTACACAAACACCACTGCACTACCCTAAACCCTAAAACACTACCCCCAGCACGACCCCCTACATTACCCAAACACCACTGCACTACCCTAAACCCTAAAACACTAACCCCAGCATGACCCCTACACTACCCAAACACCACTGCACTATCCTATACCCTAAAACACGACCCCCTACACTACACAAACACCACTGCACTACCCTAAACCCTAAAACACTACCCACAGCATGACCCCCTTCACTACACAAACACCACTGCACTGCCCTAAACCCTTAAACACTACCCCAGCACTACACCCACTACCCAAACACCACTGCACTAACATAAACCCTAAAACACAACCCCCAGCACAACCCCCTACACTACACAAACACCACTGCACTACCCTAAACCCTAAAACACTACCCCCAGCACGACTCCCTACACTACCCAAACACCACTGCACTACCCTAAACCATAAAACACTACCCCCAGCATGACCCCCTACACTACACAAACACCACTGCACTACCCTAAACCCTAAAACACTACCACCAGCATGACCCCCTACACTACTCAAACACCACTGCACTACCCTAATCCCTAAAACACTACCCCAGCATGACCCCCTACACTACCCATACACTACTGCACTACCCTAAACCCTAAAACACTACCCCCAGCATGACCCCCTACACTACTGCACTACCCTAAACCCTAAAACACTACCCCCAGCACGACCCCCTACACTACCCAAACACCACAGCACTACCCTAAACCCTAAAACACTACCCCCAGCACGACCCCTACACCACCCAAACACCACTGCACTACCCTAAACCCTAGAAAAGAAACCCCACCCCATGCCCAATCCCCCTTACCTCTCACTCCTCATGGTTCCTCTCTCCTCGTGGTTCCTGCTTCCACGTCATCTCTGAGGGGCGGTGCACGTCGTTGTGAGGAAACGGAACAGCCTCTGTTTCCTTACAACGACATGGATCGTCTACATGTTTTTAGAACGCATGGTCATTTACCATACATACCTTTACAACAAAATTCGTTGTTAAGGCATGCGTGGTAAATGACCATGCGTTCTAAAAATGCGTAGTAATGACTTCGTGATGTACAACGCATGCGTGGTAATGCATGCGTTGTAATGGTATCGCAAAGTAAAAAGTCGTTGTAACGGCTGTTTACCGATCAAAGCTGGCCCCTGTTCTTCAGTGAGACGTTTATTTGATTAATTAGGAGGAAGGAATGTGGTTTTTTTACCGAAAAGTGCATTCCCGACTGTTGTATTGTGAAAGTGTCCGCGTGGCCTGGTTTCACTTCCGGTGAGAGAGTGGAAGAGTTTGTTTGGATCTAAAGGAGGCGACATGTCATCAGAAAACATAGCTAATGGAAAGCGTCCTCCCTGAAGTGTGGAGCAGTGCCATGAGAGGTCAACGAGTGTGCGTCCCACCGCAGTATGACCGTACCGCGTGACCCATGTGCCACCTCCAGGGTACGGGAGGCAGAAGCGGCATCGCAGGTCCTCTTGAAGACCGCTGTAGCACTAATTCTACATTTTGGTACTAGGGCATTTTAACTTCGTTGTTATTGCCAGATACAAAGAGAAGATCCTGTGTTATTCAGTGCCCTCGTTACCTTTTTTGTGGGTTGTGGTGCTTGTCACTTCGCTGCCCCGCTGGTGCACACGACTGGGCACCCCACCTCGTGTGCCATCTGCAGGGCCTCTGCCCTCGGATCACTGGTTTCGGTTTCTGGAGTGGCAACATAAACAGTTGCTCCCAAAGGACTAGCCTGAACACTTAGGTGAATATCCCCTGCACCAGCATTCCACGGAAATTCTTTCCTAGCTCTCCCACGTCAACGAGCAGGGCTCCGCTCGCGACACCGTATGACGTCATCGGAGCCATAAGAGGACCTCGTCGGCGTGCTGACGTCAGTTCCACCCATTTTTTCCGAGGCAAACAGGGGACCGAGACATTTTCGCATGTATACATAGTATAATAAATATATATATATTCACTGAAAAAACCATAGGTTTCAGGCACATTATAGTTAGAAATTAGCATTTAAAAAACCTTAGAAATTCACTGAAAAAACCATAGGTTTCAGGCACGTTATAGTTAGAAATTAGCATTTAAAAAACCTTAGAAATTCACTGAAAAAACCATAGGTTTCAGGGGCGTTATAGTTAGTTGGACATTTCACTCGTACAAAACCATAGAAATTCCCCCGTTATAGTTAGTTCAGCTAACTATAACTCGCGCGTCCACAATGCACTGCTGATGACGTCACATATTACATCACTCATGACATGGTCAGTGACATCACTCATGACATCACTGATGACATCTCAAATGACCTCACTGATGACATCACTCATGACATCATCCAGTGAATGTGTGTTTTTCTGAAAATTAAATATGTTTTATATATGTATATCTCAAGGTCGATGGAAGAATAAATGGGTATATAAGTGTCTAAATGGATGATTTTTTTGTAAAATTGATTGTATAACTGACTCAGTGTATCTTAGTGAATACATGGGTTAGTGAGTAATGTTTAAATATGAAAATATCTGTATCAGTCTCTCACTTTGTGTATAAGTGGCTGTATGGGTTGGTGAGTAGCTACATGAGTGTCTATATGGGTTATTAGTTGGTTTTTTGAGTATCAGTATGAGTGTCTGAGTGTCTGTATGGTTCGGTGGGGGTATTACTTAGTGCATAGATGCATGAATGAGTGACTCACTGTTTGTATGTGTTGAAGACAGCATGTGTGCAGGACTGTATAGGTGGATGAGTATGTGTATGGGTGTGTTAGTGAGTGAATGACTGTCTCAATAGTGTCTTTATGAGTAACTACATATGTTTTAAACTAGTATGTGTGAGTATTGGTGTATATAAGTGAGTATATGTGAGAGTGAGAGATTGTAAGAGTTCCTGTACAAATAAGTAGGTGTTTCTATAAGTGATTGTTTAAGAGAGTAAGTATGTGTAAGTTTCTGTAGAAGTAAGTGTGGTAGTGTGTGTATAACTGTATATGCAAGTAAATGGATGTTTGATACTTTGTTTGCATGTGTGACTATGTGTGTGAGTAACTCTATGGATGAGTGGCGGTGTGTAACAGGATGTATAGGTGTATGAGTACATATGATGAGTGAGTACATGTATGAGTGACTGTATAGGGACTGTTGGTGAATGAGTGGATGTGTGTGTAGATCTTGGAATTACTGAATAGGTGTGTTGTAACTGGTATTGGTATGTCCATTGTTTTGAAAATGTTAGTTTGTATTTTTGAGTGTGTGTAACAAAGGTTATATTAGGGTGAGAGGAGGTCTGCCACTCTATCACAAGGATGATGTCATCAGTGATGTCATTTGAGATGTCATCAGTGATGTCATGAGTGATGTCACTGACCATGTCATGAGTGATGGAATATGTGATGTCATCAGCAGTGCATTGCGGGCGCGCGAGTTATAGTTAGCTGAACTAACTATAACGGGGGAATTTCTATGGTTTTGTACGAGTGAAATGTCCAACTAACTATAACGCTCCTGAAACCTATGGTTTTTTCAGTGAATTTCTAAGGTTTTTTAAATGCTAATTTCTAACTATAACGTGCCTGAAACCTATGGTTTTATCAGTGAATATATATATATATCGCTACATCTATCATATATTTTTATTACAAAATAAAGGTTAAAGTGAAGGGAAATTATGCATCGTTTTGGATATATCAAATTACTGTATGTTTAAACAAAATTAGAAATTCTCTTAAGACATTCTCTTAAGAGAACAGTTACAAATTTAAACTGAAAGACTACTAAAATGAATAAGTGAAAACTGAAGACTTTTACCGAGGTAAATGTGTTACAATGTACTGCATTTACTATAATGCCACTGAGCAAACTGAGTGCTAGGGAGTGAGGCAGTTTTCTCCCTTCCTCCTCTTTTGTTTATCTTTCTTTCTTTTCATGGAATATGTTTTTCCAAGCCAAGTGTTTCCATTCACCATGCCTCTTGTGTTCTCCATTCCTCCTCTGTTTGATAAGGACCATTGGAGCTGGTGAGCACTGGCTGATGCACCTGCCCTCACTGCATGGTACAGAGAGTGAGAAGACTGTGAGCAGCATTTTGAGCAAGTCTAAAACAATTTGTTACTCTCTATTGCAGAACAACAATACTGAAAGACGTGTCTTGAGATATAGAGCACTGGTTGCACCAACAATGCTGAAAACTAAAGACTTTCACTGAAGCAAGTGATAACACGCACTGCATTTACCATAATGCTTCTGAGGGTACTGAGTGTTGGGGTGTGAGGCAGTGTGCTACCTTCCCCCTCTTTTTTATATCTTCCTTTTCATGGAATATGTTTTCCTGAGCAAAGTATTTCCATCCACCATGCCTCTTGTGAAAATTGGGCAAATTATTACGCATTCCTATGCTAAACACAATCATTTAGGGTAAGTAATCCAGGGAATTTATTTTTAAAACTTTCATTTTACCTTTTTTCTTTTTATGCTAAAAGCTATTACAAGAAATCCTTACTTTCTGCATGCCTATATTGAAAATAGTGATTATTGGTTTATTTAGACACGTTATCCACACTCTCTAGAAAGTCCCCTCAAATGTTTTGAAGTTTGTTCTAGATTGCATGGACAACAAATCTTGCTGGGTAATACAGTAGGCACATCACATTTCTTATATCTCATAAGGAGATTCCAGGAGTCAAACAAATCCAAAATCCAAATATTTTCCCCAGTGTCAAGAAGATCTCTGCTGTTCATGCCCTTTCACTCCAGGTCATGTTAGTAAGGTGGCCTAACCTAAATAGGCTAGGGCAATATTTAAATTACGCCAGCGTAATTTCGTGCGTTTCATGTTCTGCTTGTTACACGACAGTCTCTAATTTATGCCATTATGCTTCGCTCTGTATTTATGTGCCATTTGTGGTAAACATTTACTTCAAATGCATGGAAACAACATAACTCGAACAGCTGTTGTGCACAGTACATTCATTTTTTGACACTATTTATTTTTTTGGAGCAAAATGCATCCTAGTACCAAAAATTAACCTGAGGGCGGATTTGTCTGACATTTCTTGTAATCCCACAAAAGCAAATTATGTGAATTATACACATCCCTAAACCTACTTAGGTCATGGTAATATGGTGACCTAAGCACCAACCAAACCAGCTTCCTGATATGTGGACAGCATTTCCTATGGGAATGATTGCTTATCAACACAAATGTTTTTATTTGTGTGTTCAGAGATGAGTGTAACACACCCCTTGTTTAGTGGCTAAAGACACATAACCAAGCATTCTGATGATTCAGTTCTTTCACAAGTACTTTCTTCTACCAACCTTTTGAGCTCACTACTTATCTTGAATCTATCTTCATTACAATTATGTCGGTGAATCCCTTTACCACTCCCCACTCCTCCAAGAATATTTGAAAATATATACTTTTTTCAGTCTAACAGCAATAGACGCTAGTGTTTAACTGTATTTTTCTTCAACTTTCTTAAAATTTCCTACTGATGTCGTCACCCAAGCAAATCTGTTTTGCCCAAAATGTATACCTTAGCATCCTTGGTCTTTCCCTTAAACATAATTTCCATCTCCACCACCCCAACTAATTTGGCCAATTGGCCATCACACTCAAATCCAATAACTAAGGGGCCCATTACGATACCCGGCGTAAAAAAATCCGCCAGGCATGGAAGCGGCAAAAATCTGCCCGCACACACCGTCTGAACACCGACCACGCCATTACGATTACATAAACCGAAAACCGCCATCGGCGGAAAAATCACACAAAATACCGCCCGCCAACGTCCGAGTCGGAGTCAAACCGCCCGCCACGGACGGAAACACGCATGACAACACAAAACCGCCCGCCCTCACGGCCGACACACCGCACGTGAAATTACGATCGCACCGCCATGAGCGCGGGAAAACTACAAATATACCGCCCGCCAGCGCAAACAACGCCGATGAGAATCGACACGGCAGAAGCCATGGCGCCCACGTACCTGCACAGAAACCATCCGCTCACAAAACCAATAGCACACAACATGGCCAACAAGTCCACACAGCAAGGCACGCACAAATACACAAGCACAGTACACATCCCGAAAACACCCCCGGACAAACAAAAACTACAAAGGCCAGAACCCCAGACACAACACACCTGAAAACAACAGACCATGAGAACACACCCACATAGGTAAGTACAAAAGCAGCACTCCCACAGACCACAACCCCTTGCAACATTGCAAACCAGAGAGGAGAGGAGAGGACACAGTGACACAGCAAGGACAGCAGCACACCACAGAAACGCACACATCACCACCACCACCACCACCACCACCACCACCAAACACCTGCACCACAAACCCCCTGCACATTACACAACACACACCGCACCAGCACCACAAACACCATGGCACCACAAAGAATGCCCAAGTTCACGCCCATTGAGCTGACGGTCATGGTCGACGAGATCATCAAGGTGCACCCACAAATCTATGGGAACATGGTCCAGCACACACCACTAGCCACCAGAAACAGAATGTGGAACCGGATCGTAGACCAGGTCAATGCAGTCGGGACCCTGCCCAGGAACAGAGGAGAAATAAACAAACGTTGGAATGACGTCAAGAGCCTGGTCAAGAAGAAGGAGGGCAAAAACAGAGAGCTGGCTGCCGTCACTGGCGGAGGGAATCCCGCGCTCTTCAAGACCTTCAAAGCGTGGGAGGAGAAGGTGCGAGTCATAATACATCCGGAGATCCTCGCCGGATTAGCAGGGGGAGTGGAGGCTGGTAAGTACAAACTAATGTATACCAGCACACCGCTATGTACTCACATGCACTACCACCATGCCACAGCTCCCAGGGACAAACACCCCATGTCCAGCACACAATACACAACACATCACACACACATGCAACAGACACCACCACACACAGCCCAAACCGAACAACTGTAAGATACGTGGGGGCATGTGTACACTCAGCCAGCCACGTAACCACCAACAGGTCCCCAAATATGCCAGAAGCGCCACAACGAGCACCCACCACACCCATGTGTCCGCCACAGCTGCACTAACCGACAAGTAACAGGTAAGTGGCAGGAACACAAAGTGCAGTGGGTGGGACGGTGGACAGCCCAAGTACAACACACACCAGGCCCCTAGTCCCACAGCACAGCAAGGAGGAGCATCCCCCACACCCCACAGCCACGTGTCAGCCACCGCAGTGCACAACGACAGCCGAAAGGCAGACATCACGGTCCACAGCAATCGGTGTCAGTGGGTGTCCAGCCACCCCACGACCCACAACACCCCCCACCCCCACAGACCTGCAACATGGAGCACCCCCGCTTAGAGCCATGTGGCATCCAGTACAGTGCACGCACGAACAACCTGCAGGTGGGAAACTGGACAGGGCTGGATTACTGGAGGCATGAGGACCGGAACACGACCAACACATGGGACATGTCACGTAGCAGACGAACACGCAGCACCGCCCACCGTCACGAACAAGTGAACAATGTGCACACGGACATGAACAACAGACTCACACCCCACATGACCCATCACAGACATTGCAACACCCAAGGAGCCACGTCTGCATGCACAAGCCACACTGAACATAGTACCACACGGCAGCCACTGTGCAACTCATCACACACAACCGAAACACCATTGAAGTCCTGTCCATGTAGCCCCTACTGCCTGTCAACCACACACCCCACAACTACGCCTATGTAAGACAAACAACACTAGACGCAACAGAGCGGAACAACATAAATGCACACGAACACCACTGAACCCATCAAACACACAGACACACCATGCACATACAACATACCATCCATCCCATCCGTCAGCCCCAGTCTCATGAAAGGCATGTCATCCGCACAGCTGCCACACATACAGCAGTCACGCTAAGATACATGCCCATGACCAACCATGTGCCAGAAGTCAATGAAGCGCACGACACACTGTGAGCAACAACACACAACATGGGCCACACCCCCCCGAGCACTGCAGTGATGCACATGGCACAGGGCAGCACGCACACCAAGGAGATGGGACAACTGCAATACGTTGGCTGGCACACAACCATCACTCACTCATAACGATGTGTCCAATGCCATGTCCAGTAATCACAACAGACAGCAAATATGCAGGCCATGTCAAGCATGCACACACCTCAAACCATGCACTGTCATGCTGCCACAACACATGTCACGTTCGGCACCCATGGCTCACAGCATGTACCCCAAAAGCATATTCCCTCCCAAATGCGAATCTGGGGCATGGCCCCCATGTTGCCATATGCGTTCCTAAGCGTTCCACTTGAACCCCAAAAGCATATCCCCTCCCAAATGCGAATCTGGGGCATGGCCCCCATGTTGCCATATGCGTTCCTAAGCGTTCCATTTGAACCCCAAAAGCATATTCCCTCCCAAATGCGAATCTGGGGCATGGCCCCCATGTTGCCATATGCGTTCCTAAGCGTCCCATCTGAACACCAAAAGCAAAGTACAAACCAGACCCAGGATGGGCCAGGAGCCCGCATACACCAGAGTCACAATAAGTAGGGGCACAGCAACACACCCATCGGCATGGCCAATCCGTCCCATGCCACATGTGCACAGCACACAGTCCCATTGCCAAGCACACACAACTACAGATGCTACAGCCACACACACGCCTCCGGGAAACCCATGTACGAGATTGCACGAACTGTTAATGTCAGACGACAAATACATACTTCGCCAGGTGCAACACAATAACAAATCTCATTCTCTCCACAGGTGACGAACTGCTGGATGCTGGGGATGGAGCCAGCAGCCAGCACAGCCAGCCTACAAGCCCCCAACGAGGACACACGGATCTGGAGGATCTGTCCTCCTCTTCGGACACGGACCACCAAGCAGGCCCATCTGGTGTGGCAGGGCCCAGCCGCTCCCCAGGACCCCTCCTACCCACCAACCCATCATCCAGGGCTGCTGAACATTCCCAGCCCCCTGCTGCCACTGTCGTTGCGGCCACACCCACGGTCATTGTGGCCACTACCACTGCCGCAACCGCCACCATCGCCGCACCGACCACCACCGCCGCCACCACCACCACGTCTTCGCTGGCACCAGCCCCAGCGCAGGTGGTGGCCCGGCCGACTGGATCCACCCTGGGAGCCACAGCGAGGACCGTGGTGAGCAATGTGGCTAGTGGGCAGGCCGGTGGCAGCAGGACTGGTAGGAGGAGCAGGGTCAGGGAAACGCCAGCCTCCCCTGGGAGCCATGCCCTGCCTCAAATGGCCAGAGTCCTTGGGGCCTATGAAGAGGCCCAAGGACAATGGGTCCGGTCTGCTTCAGACACGCGTGAGGTGCTGGGGGTGCTGAGGTCCATGGACGCCCGTATGGGCCAACTCGTGGACCTCATGGGCCAGCTGGTGGTGGCGGTGAGATCACAGCCAGGGACAGCAGCTCCCCTCCGCCACCACCTGCCGGGGCGCAGGGTCGAGCAGCAGTGTCCAGTTCCCCTGCGTCCACAGCCAGTGAGCACACCTCAACCACCAGCATGTCGCAAGCAGGCACCCCCTCGCAAACGTGGAAGGGGCCGTCCGAAGTGGAAACAGATCTCCCGGGAGGACTTCGCACGCTCCAAACGCAAGTGAGGCAGCCAGCCAGCCTTCCGCCAGCCTTCCTTGACCAGCCACTGCATTGACTTGGACTACGATCCCACTCCACACAGCCATCTGGATGGCATGTGTGTGTTGGACTATGGACATAGAACCAGTGGGTACACCCTGAGCATCACGCAGCCATGACCGACAGCTCATTGTCACTGCACGCACCACTTTTGTCATCACCTTACACACAATCACATGTCACAGTTTGAAATAAATGCACCTTTTACACTAACTGCTGTTTGTGCCCTGTGTTTTATTTGTACGGAATACAACGGCCACCTTGGGCGGAAAGGCACCTGATGCGTGGCATGACAATGGAATCCGGAGGGCCTGTAGGGACCTAGGGGTGGGAGACAGAACAGGAGCACATTCAATGAGTGTGTCACACACCCATCACACAGTACATGTCAACAACTACAAGCAATGTACACACATCGCACAGAGCAATAGGGCACAATGCCACAGCCACCAACAGTGGCATACTACCCTGGCCATGGAGCGTTGACACACAGCACGCAGTGAACAAACGGCCACCCTGACACAGCACACACACACCTGCACAGATACAGCCACATCAGCCGTCGTACATGGACACTCACCGTCAAGTGAAGTAGCGGGCGATGAGCTGCTGCCGCACATTCCCAGCTTCCTCCTCTCCGCTGTCCTCCTCACTCGAGCTGTCCTGGTCTGCGGGCTGGGGCCCTGGTTGATCTCCGTCATCCACGATGAGGGGGATCTGCTTCCGAATGGCCAGATTGTGCAGCATGCAGCACGCCACCACTATCTGGCACACCTTCTGTGGGGAGTACGCCAGCGCACCCTCGGTGCGGTCCAGGCACCTGAACCTGGACTTGAGGAGGCCAAAGGTACGCTCGACCACACGTCTGGTCCTCCCATGTGCCTCATTGTAGCGATCGTCTGCTGGGGTGCGAGGATTCCTCAATGGACTGAGCAGCCATGCCCCATTCGGGTACACAGAGTCACCTGGGTGTGAGGGACACAGAGAACCGTTGCTATTCCAACTGGACAGGGGACAGCATCGCACAACCAGCACGCTACACCACTCCACATACTCACCGACAATACAGCCACGATCCTGTTGCAGATTGGACATCAGTCGTGGCAAGATGCTGTTGCGCATTATGTGTGCGTCATGGGCCGAGCCTGGGAACTTTGCACACACGTGGGTGATCACCATGTCCGCAAGGCACACCACTTGCACATTCAGGGAGTGCGTGTGCTTCCTGTTGCGGTACAGGTGCTCAGTGGCCTGTGGTGGAACAAGGCCGACATGTGTGCAGTCAATGGCTCCAACGACGTGTGGGATTCTGCCAAGGGCATAGAATGCACCCTTCACTGCCGCCAATTCACGAGCCCTGGGGAAGCGGATGTACCTGTTTCGGTACAGCATCATGGCTGCCAGTACATCCCTCAGCACCTTGCTGAACATGGGCTGGGACATCCCTCCTCCAATGCCCACTGTGTGCTGGAATGACCCAGTGGCGAAGAAATGCATGGCGGCCATCACCTTAGCCGTGGGGGTGACAGCAGTCGGATACACCCTGCGGGGACGGAGATGGGGTTCTAACATGGCACACAGTCGATGCAGGGTTGGCCTGTCCAGCCGAAACTTCCTAATAACCTCTGTATCGTCCATGTCCGCCAGCAATTGGTATGGGCGGTCAATGTTCAGTCTCCGCCTAGGGACAATGGCAGAGGACACATGTCAAAGCAACACGACACATAGCAATTTCGCATACACATCACTGACATGACTGAGCAAGCACATGAGCCACAGCCCAGCTGTCAAGCTGGGACGGCACGGCCACAATACACTTACACAGGTCTCCCAACAATGGCAATGGCTAGTGATACAGACCACTGCCATGTGCATGCACATGGGGATCTAGGCCCCAATGACTTGCGGGGCGTGCTGATGGGGACTGACTGCATATTCGTCAAGCGGCAACGCCACGGCAACATGAATGTCTGCTGAGCATGGAACTGCTTCCGAGGCTGGATGAGTATGGCACACGACGACGACGATGTGGGCACAGGCTGAGCGGCCAAAACAAGTGGGACCTGTGGCACGAGGGGATATGAGACAGTAGTAGGTGTCAGCACTGCACCCTATGTACAGCACTGTACGGATCACACCTCCCGAAACATTGACAGGTGTCCACATTGACAGCCCCATGCCAAGACGGCTGTGTGCTTGCAGTCACACGTCACAGGTGAGAGGTTACATTGCACGTGCCAGGTGGCAGACGTACATAGTGGGAGCTGGCATGTGTGTGCATGTGTCTCCTGTTCAGGATCCACCAGATGGGCGCTGACTCTGTACTGACCATTGGACACAGCATGTTCCGTGGAAGGCTTGTGTGTGTGGGATGGTGGCACTGGATGTGCCTCCGTTGGGTGGGGGCCATGCACAGGGCGGGTACGTCGATGAATGCGCATTGTTGGTCACGGTGGGTGCACCAACTGAAGATGTGTTGCCCTGTGTTCAATTCCTATGTCCGCATGATGATGGACTGTAGATGTGGGCAGACTACACATTGGTCGATGTGCTGTCTATATGCATGTGCCTTCACACCAGGCACAGCTGCCCCTGCACATGTGACCCCTGCTGGACTCGCTGCTGGGTCTGTGGAGCTGATGCACCTTCTGCGCGTGGGGCGGACAGCTCTCCTCACTTCCCTCATTGCGCATGTCATGACTTTGCCGCAGGTGACATGGATCATGGAGGGCCCACATGTACGCGTGGGTAGGCTACACATGATTGTTCACTGCTCGCCACCCCCAGTCAGTGTTTCGAATGGGAAGGTTGTCGTGCTGGTGGTATGTTCGATGTGGCGGATGGGCGGGCCTAGGTGCGGGCTTACATTCCGGACATGGGGGTAGTTGGATTGGCGACTAGTTGCAGTACACACGGGACACGTCTCTTCCTTTCCACATCTGGGTCATCCCTTGTACTAACTGACAGTGATACAGTCATCTTCGCCCCAGCCCTCATGTCCTCCCCTCGCTCCCCCAATATGCATGCTCACCTGCGAGGCTAGCGCTTGCACAGGCAGCCCCAAGCTCGCACCAGAGAGGGCAAGGAGTGTATGTGTGGGTCCAGTTGCACGAGTGGGCTGTCTCAGGGTATGATGTGTGGCGGGACGCCGTCCACCTGCGTGGTGCCCCAAATGGAGACCCGGCCTGCATGGACTATGCATCACAGTCTTCGCCTTCCGGATCCGCCACCTGCGACACCCAGTGGCTGTGGCTGCCCTTGCGGCCATGCCGCGTCCGTCTGTGACTGATGGCCCACACATTCACTCTTTGGCCTCTCTGGGAGGGCTCGGGGTGGTGGCGCACGCGCTTGCACTTAGTCGCAATGGCATGTGGCGTGGTTGGTATAATGGGCAATGGATGGGATGGTGCGAGCCACCTCCCGTGACGTCAGTGCTGCTCGTGCTGTGGTGCGTCCCCCTACACTTCCATTTGACTTGTGCCATGCTAGACGTTGAGGTTCTATTGCCTGCGTGATATGACCAGGAGGAGCGCGAGGAGACCTCTCACACACCATGCTCCACTGCCATCCCGTTCCCTGTATCGCCTGTGCGGATTGACTATGTTGGGGTTACACCTGGTCGACTGGGGCTGTGTGTGCCTTGTCAAGGGGCATGGCGGGCGCACAACAGGATCCAGCTTGTCCACAGAGGGTGGGCTGAGGTGCACCTGGTACCGCTTTGTACGTGTGCCCGGCTGCTGTGCACACACGTGTTCACTCCCCCGACAGGTGTCCTCTCACAATGCCCAGGGAAGCGGTGGTGTACTGTTCATGACCCCTCCCAACACGGCGTGCTCCAACTTGGCATGTGCGCATCTACCCGTCACACCCACCCACCTGAGCACTGCGTCCATACGACTTCACACGACACATGTGTGTCTTCCACAGTTGTGCTACTCATTTGCGTTGACATCCAATACCAGTGGACTACATGGTCATGTCACGACTGCCGTGTACTTCACATACTCTCATCCTCTCTCATTCGTACTTGTGAAATGAGTCAGCGGAGACAGTTTTGGTTTCAAACATTATATTGAGTCTTCTGTCCTCTGTGATGCAGTATAGTGGACACTACTGGCAGCGGAATACATGTTGAGGATATACTGAGCATGATTGCAAATGGGATAGGGTGTGGGGTTACATGTGATTGGCTGTTGCATGTGGGATGTGGGCTTCAGAGTGACATCTGCTTGGCCAAGGCTGTGCTAATGTACATTTACGTATAGCTGCGGAGCTGCGGACTTTGACACAGACGGTATACATGTAGCCTACCGCTTGGCATCATGGGCACAGTCCATCTCAGTTCCATGTGACAGGTTTGCTGCGGTTGTTCCTCATGCACGCGTGCATGTGAGATGACATCAGGGCATGTGCTTGCGTGCATGCAGCGGCGTGCCACTTGTTGTTGCACTGTGGTGGTTACTGGACATGTCACAGTCACTGGGGTCGTGTTGTTGTTGTATGCACTTGTCGTCCATGCAAAGGTCCTGGTATGGGATTCCCGGGGCGGGGTGGGAGGGGTGCAGCACCCACAGACTCCAGGCGACCTATTCATGTCCACTGAGCGGTGTGTGTGTCCATGTGCGCTGGATCCATGTCGTGTCCTGGTTGTTCGTGCAGTTCCGTCCATGTGGGTGCGATACACAGAGCCCATGCCACTGCCTCCCACGATGCATGCGGTGTTCCTGGATGTGATGGGGAACAGTGTGCATGTCCCGGTCATATCCGATGTCATGGCGATGTCGTTGATGGTGTGGTTACAGTTGCCGGTCGTTTGGTATGGCTGTTGTGGTGGTGGCTGGCCGATCCGTGCGGAAGCTAAGCATGGGTGCGGGGTTGGACATCATAGGTCAATCGGGGAACCTGCGTTGTGGTCCGACGAATTTACAGGTTGTCAGGTATGCGATGCCGTCCAGCAGGGCTTCCATGTCATTGGTGGTGTACATGTTTGCCAGCCAATGTAGCGGATGGTGGCTGTCAAGGTGTTGTTCGTAAGTTGTCCCTTGGAGGACCATGATGGGGCATGCTGGGTGACATTCGATGTAGCTGTTCTCGATGATCCGTCGTGTGGAGGCACAGTGGTCCCATTTCAGTGCGGGTGCGATGTTGGCCACATACGCCATGCCCCCATAGGCAGAGCAGGCCCTGTCGTGTGCGTCCAGAGGGAGGAGTAGTGGTAGCAGGTCCGCCTTCAGACATGCCGGGTTGGAGAGGCATATCTCCACGGGATGCTGGTAGGGACACCTCCGACAGTAGAAGACGGGCATGACGCAGCTGAACAATGTGATGCGGTAAGTCAGTCGGTAACTTACGTTCAGCAGGGACAGGAGATCGCATCCCAATGTATGAAACAGGTTGGTTTTGTACAGCTTGAGCTGTTCGGCGTAGTTGGGTAGGTGTGTTGCGGTTGCCATTTCGCAGCGGTGCGTTGTGGTGGCGTGCTCCGGCTGTGTGTGCAGTCTGCAATGTGCACGCTCCGAGGTTGCTGTGAGCTCTGTGTAGTCGTAGGGAGACAGGACTTGTGTTCTGTTGGCTTGTTTGGAGGACACGGGCCCTCTTCCCACATGCTTCTCAGACAGTTCAAGGTCAGTGATGTGTGACTCCTTCCAATTAACTTGCATGTGGCCGACATGAGGGAGTGTTTTCTTCTTTCTTCCCCGTCCGTTGTGTGCTTCTGTGATATGCGCTATCTGCCCTGTGGTCGGTCTCCTCGGCAAGCCTGTGTTGGTCTATTCTTGGACAATGGCTGTATTCACCGGCTTCTGTCGTAGGGCTGTGGTTTCGGAGTTGGAATGGAAGGTCATTCAGTGCTGTCTGCTCTCCCTTGTGTGGGCGGCAGGCTGCCTTTCCGCTCTGCGTTGGGCCTTGTGTGTGAATGTTATTCTTGGCCCACCTGTTGTCGGTCCCCGGGCTCTTTGGTGTTCCGTTTTATATGTCTTGTTCATATGTGCAGGGTGGTATGGGTGTTTCAGTGTGGTACTGGCGTTCCTCTTCCCGAAGGAGCCCTGCTTCTCCTAGTTGGTGTTGCCGCCGCTGTGTGCTACGCCATGTTTGTTACACTGGGGTGTGTCCTGCTGTTGCGTGTCTTCACTGACATGTGTGCGTCGGTTGTGTGGCGTTGGGTGTTGTCCGTGAATTGGGCGTTGGGGACATGTCTGTGGCAGGCCTGTCACGTGTCATGTGCGTTCGGGGTGGGGCTGATGTGTGTGCTGCTTGGTTGTGTCCCTGTGTCTGTGTGCGACGCATGCATGGCGCTGAGGTTGGCCTCTGCGTTGTGCGCATGTGTGGCGGCGTCATCGCCGCTTTGGGGCCGTGACGGGGTTGTTGGTTCCTAGTCCCAGGTGGTGTGTACACATGTGTTACGCGATGTTACGATTTGGCCTGTGTGTCATATGTGGATGCAATGGTGGATGTGTAGTGTACACGCGCTGGTGGGGGGTTGTCCGCTTTTTCCGCCCTTGCACTGTGTGCGCTGTTTGCGTGCACTTGTTGTGTGTGTGCCTACCTGCGTCTCCGCGGTACGTTGCGTCCTTGGTGGTGCATCAGCAGGAGCATGGGGAGGGCCTGCAGTGCTGGATTCATGCTCGGGGAGCCGCTTCTTCGTTGTCCGTGCTCGGCGTCCGTGTTACCGCTTCGGTTTGTTGTACGGTGTCTCTTAGCCGTGGGAGCCGTTTGTTTGCGGCATCGTAATTTATGCGCCGGGCGGGACGTGTTTCGTCGGACGGTGTGTGTCAGTTGGGCTGCGCCGCTACGTGTACGGGCGCACTTTGATGGCGGACGGTGTTGCTGGCTTGCCGGCGGTGTTTGGCCTACTTTTCGCATCGTAATTGGGCGGGCGTGTGGACTGCTGCGTGCCGGCGGTAACTGGTGGTTTTTGCATCCGCCAGCACGGCGGTTGTGCTTCCGCCCGCCATCGTAATGAGCCCCTAAATACATTAATATTGAAAATAAAACATCGTAAGCGAGGTACCTAAACCATACTTATTATCAGAATACTAAAAAATATATTCAAATGAAAATAAAATGCATAAGTACATGACAAGACGAAAATAAATAAGTAAAATCGTTATCTTCGTAATCTTCAGCTACAAAAACTAAAACATTTGCACAAAATGCATGCCTCATACAGACACAGAAAATATGTCTTAGATGAAAGAACTTTAAAAATATGAGTTTGTAATAAAAAAAATTCATTTCACGAAATAAACAGGGTTAATGACCAAACACTGCCAAGTATATGTGAAAAAATTGAATAATCTCCCTAAAATTGATTTCTACTATTAAAATTGGCAGAAACCCCTGGCCAGCTAGTTGCAAACCCCAAGACGATTTATTTTGCCAAGATGCAATAAAAACATCCAAAGAATTTAAATGCACATTCTACCTGGACAAGGGAAGAACAAAGATTGCAAGACAGAAAAGAAATAAAATCTAAACAGTTACATTGAAATGTGATTATTATTTTTGTAAGTTATTTTTAGAATTTGCCTCTGCATTTTTCACTACATTTCTTTTAGATCATTGTTTTTCAGTAAAATCACACTACTTTTCAATATCAATACGTTTTTTCAACATGTCATTTTCGGGATTTTACTTTTACGCAATTATGTTTTATCCATCATGAGTGCATACTAGTAACATCACTTTGCCTACAATGTGTGCTGTGGTGTGTGCTACGCAAATCGTTTTATTATTATCAATAATAGTGGTAGTAGTGGTATTTTTTGACGCTGATATTGAAAGCAGGTGATCGTAACTGTATGTGAAGCTTTTCTTATTTCTTTGTCACCACACCACTAACTTCCATGAAGAGCTAACCGTGGCGCCCCATGGCTTCAGATTTCCATTTTCTCGAACAATGAAAGGCCTACTGGCTGACAGGGGCAACTGAAGGGTTTGATGTTTGTTCCTACGCGTGGGGTTTCTTGTACTTCAAGCCTGCCATTCACTCTGTTGTATCTTACAACAGAGGAGTCTCCTTCATCTCAGCACCCCCTCCACCCAAAGATATCTGACACATCCTATTCACCGGAAGTGCGTCGTACTGCTCCTACGATTCAACGCAGCTGGGAAGCATTCTGGTGGGCCGGAGACACCGGCGCATTACGCGCATGTTAAATGAGGGAAAAGTAAAACAAAAATTACACAGCGAGAAATGGAAAATGTGAAAGATGCAATTTCAAACTGCGTTGCAATTGTATAGTAGCATTATGGTAGTACATTTCTTTAGTGTGTAATTATAAGAATGGGAGTGGTGATTAAGATATTACCCGCGATGAAGTTTAATGAGGGTGCAGGCTGCGCGTAGTTGAGGACCTGGAGCAGAGATGAGACGGATGGAAACAGCATTAAGAAGAAAACAAGGAACCTGCGATAGATTGTATGTGGGTGGGTGGTAGTATGCAGCCACGATAGCAATACAGTACATCTATGGGACACGCCCACTCCTTTAATTATGGGTACTGACTAGTTGCGAGCAAAGATGGCGTTTAAAATGCTCTTGTTTTGACCTGCCATTGGTTACTTTAAGTATTTAGTAAAGATCAAAAATTCACTAACTTTCAATATTAACCTAACTTTCAATATTAACTTAATAAACGTAGTAGGGATTCCTGCTTTAGTACAGAGCTTCGTAGTGAACGTGGAAGAGACGAAAAATCGTGGTCTACAAGTGTGTGATTGATTGCAACATGAGAGAAATAGCAATTCTTTCACAATGTACCTTTTCCATATTTTTCCTAGGTTGGGTGTTTCATGCAGGAGGCCCTCGCAACTGCTGAAGACATTCCTTGTATGTTAAAGGAAAGGAAAAGTACATTTACGTAGTGGCAAAACCATATGTCTAGAAAAAAATGTTCTTTGTACAGAAGTTTATCCTATTGCCAGTGAGTTTTAATTCATCCTTTATGGCAAGTTTTAGCGGGGTTATCTGGAGTTTGTCAGAAAGAGAACACGACAGCTCCACAGTTCTGGTTAGAGTTGGGGGAAGTTCTGAATTTCTGACACATGGGCTCAGCTGGCTATGTTGTTGCAAACCTCTGACCTCATCACCTGCCCCAAGGGCGTCAGGGCATAGGGATGGTTCTTACAGAGAGAGGTGACCGACACCAGATTTCCTAGCAGGGAAATAGCTCAGTGACCACCACATACAAGAAGAAAACTGCCTGAGTGTCGGGGTATTGATTTTTGTTTTAAAAGAATAAAATCTGACTTTGAGAGTTTATTTCTGGAAAAAAAAATGTAGAACGAGCACATTAAACGTAGCAACCCCTTGGCAATCCTTCGCTGTTTTCAGCGGACCTGCCTTTGCCTCGGCTCCACCGAGAGCAGAGCGATTTCCTTATATTTCGTGGGGATCTGTAAATATTGTGGGTGTTCCTTTCCCAGGGGAGCAGAGGTCACAGGCTCCGTTCACCTGACGGGCCTGCGGGTAACCACCCATATACTATATTAGTCCTCAGTCTTATTCTGTACACAGAAAACTTGAAAAAGGATAAAGGAGAGCCTGTGTGTATGAAATTCCTATGTGCTAATTTACCCAGGAAATAGTATATGAGACTGACTTATGGTGATATACACGACTTTAGAAAGCACCAAATAAAATAACATTTACATTTAAACATAGAGGATGCCTAAACTTTTTGATGCACATTGTTGTTGGAAAGTTTGGGTCAGCCATTGAGGGCTTGATTTACAATAAATGCCTCAATTTGCTTTAGCACAGATTTGTGGGTATGAAAATTCTAAAAGAGGACTTGGTATAGAATGTTTTCTCTGTGGAGTTTCAGGTGCATCCCTCACTCACAGTAAGATGTGCTGAAATCAGTCTCTGCTGCACTTCCCATTCCCTCTATCAGTTCTGGCTTCAGGCATGGCTGCTGCTGGGGCCAGAGTATTAAAGAAAGGGATTATAGGTCCCTTACTTAATCACTCATGAAATGCAATAACAGCGCAATACAGAATTACATAATCAGCCTCATTTTAAGCCTGGACATATAATTCTTTTTATTAACATTTATACTCCCCTCAGAGCCGTTCATGTCATTGTGCTCTCAAGAGTGACATAGGTGTAGGGGTGGGAGAATTCTGACATATGCAGGAGCCTCTCATGGCACCTATGTGGCTGATTGGAGCCAATACATAACGGAGTGGTGCAGTGAATACTCAGGGCCTCATTACGATGTCAGTCAGAAAGCAAACCAACCGACTCCTTGTCAGAATCGGTTCCAACCGACTTGCGTTCGGCGATTCTGAATGACCAATTACGATGCATCCGAACACCATTTGGAAAGTCTCCCATTGGCTTCAAAGGGAGCCTGTTTTCCGACTAACAATACAGGCTCCCATTGAAAAAAGGGGTGGTTGCGGAAAACCTTCCACTCTGTCACAGGCACCCCATGGTGCCTGCCACACTGTGCATGGTTTTAAAGGTACCCCCATGGCCCCCAACCGGAGGCCTCAGGATGAAGGGGAGCCTGCTACGGGCCTCCAACAGCCTTTTCATGTCAGACAGACCGATTTGGAAAGCCTGTCTGAATCCGACATTGTAATACGTCGGCCAGAAACGTGGTCCGTAGAGCTGTACGATTTGGCTCCCACTGACTCGGTTTCTCCGAATTCTGGTTGGAACCGATTCGGACTGACCGAACGGTTTGCTTTCCAACCGAGAACATCGTAATCAGTCGATCGGAAATGTTTCCGACCAAGTCGGAAACAGAGGTTCCGACACATTTTAGGAGAATCCGACTGCTGTTTGGAGCCTTTCTGACCGACATCGTAATGAGCCCCTCAATGTTTTGTTATGCACAGATGGCTGGGTAGAAACTGCGAGTACACATCTCTTTGCACACTGATGTAGATTGTAACCATGAGTCGTACATTTGCTAAGGATATTATGCCCACAATGCACCCACAATTTAATGAATCAAACATTTCATCTCTTACACGCTGACCAATCCACTTTTTCTGCTTGTTCTGGGATTAGGAACCACTGCATATTTTACATGTTATTCTTACTTGAGAAATATACAAAGCTCATAGGTTCCACAGTATGTTAGATCTCATGCGAAAGGATTCATTCTCTAGCGCATGGAGGAACTGTTCTGCTTTATGAAGCACGCACAATGCAAGCATTTTGGAGACTTCCTCCTTAATGCTTGCCCTCACTTTGTCTGACAACCTGTAAATTATGTTTTTCGCAGGAATATTATTACCAGTATCAATGCCATGGGTACACAGGTGAGTAAGCCGGGGGGTGAGGGAGAACAGTAAGGCAAACTGTCACAACACCTGGCAGCAGCGGCGTCACTAGGGTTGGTGTCACCCAGTGCGGTAACTTACCCCATGACACCATCACATGGGGTAACACCTTTCCCAAATGAGACTATTTAGTAAATAGTCTCATTTGGGAAAAGTGTCACCCCATGTGATGGTGTCATCTGACACCATCACATGGGGTGACACCTTTCCCAAATGAGACTATTTACTAAATAGTCTCATTTGGGAAAGGTGTCACCACATGTGATGGTGTCACCCGGTGCGGTCCGCACCCCCCACAACCCCCTAGTGACGCCACTGCCTGGCAGCAGTCCCTCTGCTTTTTTGGAGTCAGAGTAAGGGAGAGGTTAACACTAGGCCTGGGTGAAATTTTAGTTACGCTGGAGTAATTTGAGTAATTTCTGTAATTACGCATTACTCTTGTGATGCAAAATTATCAACATTTTTACTCTAGCTTGTATACATAAGAGTAATTTGGGGCAGCACAGGGACAATGAACTAAGAGAGAGAGTGAATGATTGTTGGCTACTGCATTTAGTGCTATTTTCGTAGCACAAAATGCATCCTCTGGCCCATTTTGGATGTGAGGGTGCAAATAGCTCTTCATGTTAGATTGAGCTTCTCATACAATTACACATAACTACAAGTAATTTTGCAGTAAATATGAGTAATTACACTAGAGACAATTATGCCATTTATGCTCATCCCAAGTTGACACACTCTACTGACCCATCTTGCTCCTTGGGGATAGGAGGTCATGGAGAGGTTCGGTCTCCTCTTCCATCTCATCATCTGTCACCAGGAGCATGGTGACCTCAGACCTCTGTGAGTTTTAAGGCAGTTTACATGGAGTAGACCAGACCAGACCCGCAGTCTTGGAGGGCCCAGTGTTCCATGGGCAGAGTGGCCATCTGGTCCCACCCCTCCCTCACCAGATTGAGCGGTCCCCTAACAGGCTGAACATAGAGGAACTTACAAAGGCTAAACCCGACTCCCGTCTGTGGTACCTCTCTGGAGGTAAAGAGCAGGCATGATAAGAGAGCATTCCAAGTCTGCCTCATGTGCTCAGGCAGGCCCATAATCATGCTTTTGAGGGTCTCGTTGGAACACTCTACAAGCCCATGGGTTGAGCATGATTGGGAGTGGACAACTTGTAGGTCACTCCACACTCTTCTTGCATGGAGTTCATGTACGCTGACATGAAGTTGGCGGCCCTGATAGACATCACTTATTTGGGGAACTCCACACTGGTGAAAATCTTCATCAGGGCCCTTGCCATTGCAGGTGCAGTTACAGACAACAGAGGGGTGTCCTTTTGGTATCTAGTGACATGGTCCACCAAAACTAGGATAAACCTGATGCCCAAGGCAGTTTTTAGGTCCAGGGGCCCAACAATGTTTTTGCCCACCCTTTCAAAGGGGGTGCCAATGACAGGAAAGGGAACCAGGGGAGCCTTTAGCTTTTTCTCAGTTTTTCCACTGGCCTGGAATGTGGGACATGACCTGCAGAATGTGACAGAGGCCATCTTCACCCAGGGCAAATAGAAGTAGGTGACTAGCCTTGCAAATGTCTTGTCCTGCCATCAGTTTGCCATATATAAGATCATTCTCTCAATAGATTTAGTAATCTCCAGAGGTGTCACCAAATGCCTGGGCCTCAAATTGCGCCTCAAGCCCACTAGAGTTGGACACTCTTTCTGCAACTTGCAGAATTCCTCCCTGGTGGACTCATCCTCAACTTGTCATCCAGCAAGCTCAGGCAGGTCTCCTAAAGTAACAATATCCTCCCTGATAGGCTCCAGGGCAGCCTCCTCAGGCACCCCTTCAACCCGTTGCGTGGGTTTTACAGGGACTGGTTTCCCATGCTCACTGCCCTTCCTCTTCTTGGCAGTGGCCTGGGACATTGTTCAGGGCTCCAGGCCTCCTTAACTCCCCTCTTGGGCAGCCACAAACCATGTGGTTGTACAGACACACTAAGGCAACCCTAGCATCTCCAGCGGTGACCAGAGCTCCATTTCCTTCTAGTGCACTCTAGGTTGTTGCCTAACAGACAGTCTACAGGCATAGCAGAACTCACAGCTACTTTTATAGAACCTGAGACCTCCAATCAAAGGGAACCAGAGTCTCTGGGTAGTGACTCTCGGGATTGTCTGTAAATATGACCTGGTACCATGTATTGGGAATAGCCTGCTCTGAGGAAATCAGATAACACCTAACAGTAGACATACTGGCTCCTGTGTCTCTAAGAGCCTCCACTGCTGTCCATTGATTGTGACCCACTCCCTGTACTTGGAAGTATTTGAAGGCATGTGGGCTTTATGCACTGTCTCTTTATCCCCCAGGGCCACTAAGGTAACCTCTGCTCTCTCCCCCAAGCTAACTGGGACCACTTCCTCCCCAAGTGCTACAGTGGCTGACCCTGGTGACTGCCCACCAGTGGGGGTTTTTGCCCTCTTGAGGAATTTAGTGTAACCCTTGTAGTGCCCATACTTGTAGCACTCAGTACTCTGGGGACTGCTTATCAGTGAATCCCTTATTTTTCTGATCAGGTTGGGATTGGTTCGTGTTCCCTTGGAAAATATTTTTGGGGGCTTTAGAGAACTCCTTATTTTAAAATTTTTCTCCCCCCTCATTCTTCATGTGGAGACACTCACCACCCTTTTGGTACTGAGCCAGCTGTTCACCTCCTTAGCCAGCTCCCTGTGGTTAAAGAGCCTACTATCAACTAGGTGTTGGCACAGCTCCGGAAAACAATTGCTGAACATGTGCTCTATTTCAAACAAATTGTACAGCCCCTTGTTACCCATGTCACTACTCTTCACCCAACCAACCAGTGGCTTGCAAAAGTGATGCACAAAATGTTGCCTAAACGTCTCTGGGGTAAGCCCATACTTCCTGGTAAGTGTGTCCTTCATTATGGGATACTTCATCATGTCCCCTTTCCCTAGGACTAACAGTTCCTCCCTCCCTTCCCTGGGAAGGTGTCTCCAGAGACTGGCTTCAGTCCTCCTCAGGGACCCTGTGCATCTCTTGGGCAACACCACAGGCCTCCAACCATTAATCTAAGTCATCCCCTACATCAATGTTTGGCACTAGATCCTTAGGAGTATGAACCCTCTTGTCTCCAGTGGACACTGAAGTTATGCTGCCACCATTGTTGCTGGACTCTACTTCCTTTGATCTGATGTCCAGTTCAGTGAGACTTAGCTCATTGTCCATTTTTCTCTCCTCCATGGCCACTTTCATTTCCTATGGAGCTCTCTGGGCTGCTGCCTCCTCCATCTTGAGTTTGACCAGCTGCAGCCTGAACTCTCTTGCAGGCTTCCTGTCCATTAACTCCTCTAGGGCCTTGGGACAAACTGCTACCTGGCTTGGCAGGGGGCTGCCCACTGGTAGATCCGTTGTCCTCTTCATCCTCAGGCTGTTGCAGCTCAGGGTCTGTGCCCAGGAACTCATTCTTATCGAAATCCTGCTCCTTATTCTCCTCTGAGGCTATGAGTAGCAACTGGAGGGCCTCCTCATAGGCTCTGATGGTGTTATACAGCTCCTTCTTTTTAGAGCTCCTTTTTGCTGGAAGGCCCACCTTATTGCAGAATTCTCCGAGCTTAGTTGCAGTGTAGCTGTCTGGGTTGCTGAGCTCAACCTCCAGACTTGCAAGCACAGTCACAGGCACAGCCAGCCAGGTAGAATGGAGGGGAATTTGGAAACAAATGGCCAAGTCAGGAGAATTTACAAGAGGTTGATTATGATATCAAATTATTTATAATGGGCTCTTCCTGTAACACAAAGCACTGTATGGCACTGTATAAACACAAGTACTGGATCGCACCACTGAGCACCAATGTGAGAAATTGCGTTTTGAGGTGGCAAAACCTAATTCACATAACAGCCACAATCCTTGGCAGGGTGAAACACAAAACAAATCACTAAATTTACTAAATTAACCTGTGCTTGACCCTCTGGTAGATTTACACAAAAGCAATCAGACTTAACTTAGAGGCAGGGACACTGGAATTGTGCGGCAGTGGAGGGCCAAATTATGCAGCAGGCTTGAGTGAATTATACTGCAAGAAAAGCTAAATTATGCAGCATTAAGTGGCACATTTTGTGATAGTAATACTTCATAATTTTGTCAATTTTAAACTTTTTAACACTGGCTGGGCATTAGTTGCACCTCTTTAGTGCCAGTTTAACACCCAAACATAGCAATAACCAACAGAAAGGTGACCAGTCAAACTTTGCCATGGGCCTTCCTCTGAGTGGCAGCACTTGTATCTGCCATTTTTAGCAACTTTTGAACCGTTTGAACTAGAAATAATTAATTTTGTTAAACTGCATATTATGCAGCAGATGATGGATTATGTGGCAAATGTGGCAAATCTACAATTATGCGAAAATTGCTGCACAATCATATATTTCCTGTGGCACTGCTAGAGGCAATGTGTAAAGTATTTATGCAGTACACAAACAGCAATAAAGTGAATGCACAACACAAGAAAAATCCCACATGAATTTAGAAAAATAGAGTAAAAATGAATACATTATTTGACACTAAAATGGCAGAATTCTAAACAGTAGAACCAGAGTTATGCAATTTTAAAGATTTCAGGTAAGTATAGCACCTAAAAGCACAAAGCTCCACTCGCGGCTATCTGGTTGTGCAAGACTGGGTGAAGTCAAAAGTTGGATGGAGCAAGGGCCAGATGCAGAGACCAGGTTAGATCCACTGAAAAAGTTACCTTCGAAAATCCAGTAGTATGAATTTCATTCGCGATGAAGGAGGTCGCGAGGAGCAGGGAATGGTCATTGCTGTAGCATGGAGAGCAGGT
The DNA here is from genome assembly GCA_963921515.1 of Calotriton arnoldi. Lineage (NCBI taxonomy): Eukaryota > Metazoa > Chordata > Amphibia > Caudata > Salamandridae > Calotriton > Calotriton arnoldi. Next base: position 822,939 of record CAWUFW010006651.1, read on the forward strand.
CGGGCATTTTTGACAGTCGCCGGTGTAGTGTGAAGATCCTGTCGGGCATTGTAGACAGTCATTGCTGGAGATTTGCGTTGCCGATCACCGTGGACTGTGGTTACCTGACAAAATATCGATTCAAAAACATCTACATACAAAAATATTGCATCAAAAATATCAAATTTAAGAATATCAACTCCCTATAGTTATAATTAAAATGACAAAAATATTGAAAAAAGATATAGTTTTCACTAATATAGTGGCAGATTATGATATCGGTTGGAAAGCCTCCAAACAGCAGTCGGATTCTCCTAAACCGTGTCGGAACCTATGTTTCCAACTCGGGTCCTCATTACGATGTCGGTCGGAAAGGCTCCGAACGGTATTCGGATTTTTCTAACCCGTGTCGGAACCCATGTTTCTGACCGACTTGGAAACATTTCCAACAGACCGATTACGATGTTCTCGTTCAGAAAGCAAACCGTCGGTCAGTCTGAATCGGTTCCGACCTGCATTCGGAAACTCTGAGTCAGTCGAAGCCAAATCGTACAGCTCTATGGACTGCGTTTCCGACTGACATATTACGATGTCGGATTCGGACAGCCTTTCCGACTCGGTGTGTCCGCAACTAAAAGGCTGTCGGAAACTGACTTTGGGGGCATCCAGCAGGCGCCCCCTTCATCCTGAGGCCTCCGGTTGGGGGCCATGGTTGTACCCGAGGGACCCCCCCTATAAAACCATGCACAGTGTGGCAGGCACCATATGGTGCCCACCACCGGGTGCAAGGTTTTCCGCAACCACCCCTTTTTTCAATGGGAGCCTGTGTTGTTGGTATGAACATAGGCTCCCATTGAAGTCAATGGGAGACTTTCCGAATGGTGTTTGGAAGCATCGTAATCGGTCGTTCGGACTCACCGAACGCGAGTCGGTCGGAACCGATTCCGACAAGGAGTCGGTCGGTTTGCTTTCCGACCGACTTTGTAATGAGCCCCATAGTTATCTAAAATATTAATTTTTAAATATATCTAAATTTAAATAATAAACATGAATTAAATTAAATATGAATTTTTTTTTGTTTAAATTTGTTTATTGCTTTTCACATTTTATATAGTACACAACCGTTCAGGAGTTACATTATTGTGCAGGGGTTTCTTGCCCCTCTTTCAATTTTTTACCTTTTGTTTTTTACATCAATAGGCAGTCTGAGCGGTCGTACATATATTAAATTAAATATTAATAATATTGTAGTGAAAATAAAATATATTTGATATTTTTTTGAAAAATATAACGATTATCATTATTTAAAAAACATTCAAAAACATATATATTAATAATAAATGTTTTATTTACATATATCTAATTTCAAAATATAACAACATTAATATTTGTAATTTATATTATTTTTTAATACTTTCATAAATGTAAAAACATAAATATAAATACATATATCCAATAACACAAAATATTTAAAAAACAAACCCTTTTAATTACAAATGAAAAACTCAAACAAAATAAAAGTGTTACATTTACTAAAAACAAAAAAATATTAAAAACATTAGTAATTATAAATATTATAATTTAAATAATCAAAAACATATTAATATAGGTTTAAGCAATAGAATGTAAACTACAACATTTTAAAATTAATACATATACTATACCTACTACAACTTATAAATAGTAGACAAAGTTTCAAACTCAGGAGGTGTAAAATTTACAAATCCCACTACAGTCAATGCAAAGAGGGTAAAGTGCTAGATTGCGGAGGGTTAAAATGTACTATTCCCACTCCAGTCAGTGCATCAGTAGGGAAAGTGGTGGATTACAAATGGGAAAAATATATTATTTCCACTCCAGTCAGTGCAACAGTAAGGAACGTGTTGGATTGCAGAGGGGTAAAAGTTACTATTCCCACTCCAGTCTGTGCAACAGTAAGGAACGTGTTGGATTGCGGAGGGGTAAAAGTTACTATTCCCACTCCAGTCTGTGCAACAGTAAGGAAAGTGTTTGATTGCGGAGGGGTAAAATTTACTATTTCCTCTCCAGTCAGTGCAACAGTAGGGAAAAAGTTGGATTGTGGAGGGGAAAATTTACTATTCTCACTCCAGTCAGGTAACAGAAGGGAAAGTGTTGGATTGCGGAGGGATAAAATTAACTATTTCCACTCCAGTCAGTGCAACAGTAGGGAATGTGTTGGATTGCGAAGGGAAAAAATGTACTATTCCCACTCCAGTCATATTATGATTTAATACAAATATTATTTTTATCAAAATACCAAAATCAATTATCAAAATAATAACAACCAATAAATACAATATTATTTACGATCAAAAATCATCACACAATTGACACATACAATAATAAATTACAATAAAAAAGTAACTCTTTTTAATTTTATTACTGACATAACTTTCTACCCTATACCTCTACAAACTGCGCACCACACATGTTAAATGTATATTTAAATGTATATTTACACATTTTATATAATTATCTATTAAAATATTAATGCTAATTAACTACTAATAAAACATTTAATTACCTTTCCGCCCTTTATCCATACAAAACACGCGACCCACACCCAATATATAAATTAAAGAAATGAATTAACCAATTTACATAATTAGTAATCAATTAAACAATTAATATTACTAATTATCTAAGAATACATTATTTACATTTAATTAACTTCCCCCCTTTACCCCTACAAATACAACTCACACATATAACCTAAACAAAATTTTAATTACATATTACATAATTAATTATGATTTAAACAATTATAAAAATTACCAATATTTAATCATTATTATAATTTCCTACATATCCCTTACCCATACAAAAACCAGAAAACCCCCAAACAAAAATATATATTAAACAATTTACATAATTAATTATCAATTAAATAATTATTCATAGTAATACATATTTTTTAATTATTATAATTATTTACTTGCCAGCCGAAACCAATAAACAAAACACAACCTGCATAAAGTTTAATTAAAAATATTATTTATATAATAAACATAAATAATTATCAATTGAATAATTAAAAATGTAATAATTACAAATTAATAATTAATTAATTTCCCACCCTATACCTCTACAAAACACAGAACCCATACCTAAAACTTTAAAAAAGACTATTTACTTAAATAATTATAATTTAAATAATTAATAATAATTAAAAATGAATTATAAATGAATTATAATTAATTGACTTCCCACCCTATCCCCTACAAAACCCACAACTGCACCTAAAACTTAAAACAAAAATATTAATTATACTACTAACATAACTAATTATCAATTAAATAGGTGATATTAATTTAAAATATTTATTATTTAATTATAAATGGTTTACTTTCCACCCTATACCCCTACAAAACTGACAACCCTCACCTAAAATGTAACTAAAACAAATATTAATTATACAATTTAAATAAATAATTATCAATCAAATAATTCATATTAATAAAAAATATTAATTATTTTTAATTAATTTACATCCCACCCTATTCCCCTATAAACCCCACAACCCGCGATGTTACCAAAAATAACAAAAAACTATTACATTAAATTTAAAAGCTACTATTAATTTGCAAACCATATTAAAAAACTAACAATATTTAAACAAACATTTTAAAACATATACAATTAACATCTATATTAAAATACACAAAAATTATCACAAAACCGATATTATTAACAACAATATTTTTAACATCGATATTACGTACCTTAAAAACAATATTCTTGTCCATGATATTCTTGCTCACGATATTTCTGTGTCACAATATTTCCACTCAATAATTGTGTCAGTCGATATTACTGACTCGATATTTGTCTGAATACTGTGGACTGTCAATGCTGTAGCGTAAAGTGCAAATCTCACATTACCGGTCATCGCTGGTGGTCGCTGTAGCATGAAAAGTCAGGTTCACCAGAGCTTTGCGTTGGTGGTAGGTGAAGGGGACAAGATCTTGGCGTGAACGGCCCGTTCGAGGTTGCTAAGTACCCAAAACTTCCAGATTTCTTCTTTACTCTCAAGAAAAGCTCAACTGGTGCCACACCAAGACTCCGGGAGCTGGTAAGCACCTCTTGGGGATCAGGCACTCACTCTAGCAGAGGCCAGCAGGGCTCTGGAAGGTCTCTGCAGACCTGGTTGCAACAGGTCAGTTGGACAGTTGCAGAGAGACTATGGAGCTTGTTGTGTCTCTGTAACTCAGAACAGGAGGTCAGTCAGATGACCCCTGGATTCACTTCAGCCTGGGATAAAGGGTGCAGGTCCAGCCTTACTTCTCAGCAAGCAGGGCATGCCTCAAGCAGTGGGGCAGCAGGGCGTCCTTCATCTGTAGTATCCACAGGTCCAGGAGTGTACTGAAGAGTGGGACTGAGGATTCTATTTTTATACCTGGTGCACACTTTGAAGTGGGGGAAGCTTTTGAAGTTTTCTCCTACAGAGGTGTCTGGAATGTATTGCCTCCCTGCCCTGGTCCGAGTCTGTTTGAGGACACAATAGGCTAGTGTGAAATCCTTTGTGCAGGAGCTGAGCTAGTGCTTTGAAATGCAATTATGGCGGGTGACAGCTCCACCCCCCATCCTGCAAGAGATGGACCAGCATTCCAACAACCAGACCCTCTATTTTGATGTTTTCTCTGAGAAAAAAACTAAGGACAATTGCCAACTCCACCTAGTCATGTGCCCCAGTAATAGACTGCAGGGTCTAAATGGTTAGAACAGGAAAATTCCAACTTTATAAAAGTGGCATATTCAGAATTGTGACTTAAAATATGACTTTTCCATTAAAGAGGGGTTTAAATTACAATTCCTTAGGCACCAAACATTAATTTCCTACCTGTTCTAGCCAAAAGTTATCACTTATTAAATATAATAAGGTAACCCATTATTATCCTATGGGAGAGGCATGCCTTGCAATAGTGAACAATGAATTTGAGAGTTTTTCACTTCCAGGACATGTAAATGTTAAAAGTACATGTTCAACTTTTTAAATACAATGCTCCCTGCCCTATGGGCTGTTTAGGGCCTACACTAGGGGCTATTATATGTATTAAAAAGGAAGGTTTAGGCCTGGCAAAATTTTGCCAGGTAGAAATGGCAGTTTAAAACTGCTCACTCAAGCTTGAGACATATTTGTAAAGGGTTTCATAGGTGGGTGGCACAAAAAGGGGCGCATTACGATGTCGGGCAGAAAGCCTCCTCCCGACACTGTCTCGGACTTGGGACCGACCGACTTGCGGTCGGCGGTTCCGACTGCCGGATTATGATGTGACCGAACACTGTTCGGTCGGAGTCCCATTGCTCCCTATGGGAGCTTGTATTCCACCCGACAACCGGCTGTAACACAGGCTCCTATGGGGAAATGTGGTGTGTGTGGTAAACCATGAACCCCTGCCACAAAGTGCAGGGTTTTACAGGGGGGTCCCTTAGGTACCCCCTCGGCCATCACCCGTAGGCCGTGGGGGGCTAGGGGGCCCTGCCAGGGGCCTCCAAAGTCACTTTCTGACAGCCTTTCCATGTCAGACTGGCCAATGCGGAAAGGCTGTTGGAAATCAACATCGTAAGCCCGACGGCAGAAACACTGTCCATAGGGGTGTACAATGCGGTTCCGACCGACACAAATACTACACGAGTCACTCGGAACCGATTCAAAATGATTGCGCAGTTTACGTTCCGACCGCAAACATCGTAATCGGGCGGTCAGAATGTAAACCGACCGAGTCGGTCGGAAGGGCTCTGATGCGGTCAAGGAGATTCTGACTGTCGGGGCGAGGCTTTTTTCCCGACATTGTAATGAGCCCCTAAGTGTTGCAGGTGCACTTGTAGCATTTAATATACAGGCCCAGGCACTGCGTGTGAGTAACTGACCAGTGAACCTACTGGATTGGGAATTGTATTTTAACAATTAGCATGTGTTGTGTGTAAGCTGATTGTGGCAATGAGTGCGCGGGCTAAACGCATCTCATTGCGACATAACAGTGTATATTGGTATCAAGATTCATGTGGATAATATTATTGTGCAGAGGAAACAAAACAGAACAAATGTTATGCTACTCACATTGGGGAAGAGATGTGCCAGTACATTGAGCATGTTGATGGAATTGTGGTGATTAGAGTATAGTGGGAAGTGTGGACTACATTCCTGTTGGAACATAGGGGCTGATTAGGATGGCGGGCGGATGTTCACAACCGGGCCGGCGGTGGACATCCGCCCGCAATCGCAACCCAGAAAACCGCCGGTCAGATTAGGATGGCAGTGGTGACCGCGGCGGTGGGAAATTCCGACCGCCGCTTTTCTGCCGGTTGCCATCCGCACTCCTGGCTGGCGGACAGAGCAGGACTGGGATAATGGTGGCGGTGCCGAGCAGGCTCCGCCAGCACGATTCTGATGCCGGCGGTAGCCAGCCTTTCCGCAGCGGTCAAACCGCCATGGAAAGGCTGGCGGAGATTGTCTTCCGGGGGCCGTTGCGGGCCCCAGTGTGTTGGGGGGTGGGTGCACTGGGGGGTACCCATGGTCCCCCTACATTTCCCTGTACCAGGGGCAGGCACTGTGCAGTGCCTGCCACGCAGTGCAGGGAAATGCAGGACATGCTCCTTTCGACATCGCAGCGGTGCTGCGGGCAGCAGCAACTGCCGCAATGTTAAAGCCCGCGATCACACCGCCGCGGTCGGATTTCGACCGCGGGCCATCGTAATTCGACCAGCGGTTATGTCGCGGTCCATGCGGGTGGTCTTTTCCCGCTACCATGGCGGTCGGGGAGGTTTTCCGACCGCCATCCTAATCAGCCCCATAGTTTTCGCAAACCTCCATGCCGGTTGATGATTGGAGAATTGGGAGTATGTCCTTCATTCCTATTGGAATATTGTTTGTAATCTTTATGCTGATAAGAGGAATATTCTGGAAACCAATTGGAACACTGCATGAAGTGTATTCTGCATTCCAATTAAGGCATTGTTAAAATCATCACTGTGCAGTCTAAGTCATGGATGTAAATCTGAAAATAGATAAATAATTCAGTTCAACTTTGAATTAAGTAAGATTAGTGATGACAGTGACTACTTTGGTTAGTTTAGTTTGTTATTTAACACAAAAAGTAAATTTGGAACAAGCTGATTGACACTGGTGATCACTTTTGTTATTTTAGTTTGTTAAGTATACATAATTAGGGGCTAATTACGATGTTGTGTGGAAACATTCCGCCCGACACCAGCTCGGAATCGGGACCGACCGACTCGCGGTTGGCGGTTCAGCCCAACCGATTAGGATGCGGCCGAACACTGTTCGGTCAGATTCCCATTGTTCTCTATGGGAGCCCGTGTTCTGCCCGACAACCGGCCGTAACACAGGCTCCTATGGGGAAATGGGGTGTTTGCGGAAAACCCTGCACCCTGTTCCGGGCACCCCATGGTGCCTGTCACACAGTGCATGCTTTTACAGGGGGGTCCCTTAGGTACCCCCTCGGACCCCAACCGGAGACCTTAGGATGAAGGGGGCCTACCTAGGGGCCCCCAAAGTCACTTTCTGACAGCCTTTTTGGGTCAGACAGACTGACTTGGAAGGGCTGTTGGAAATCAGCATCTTAATCACGAAGTCAGAAACACGGTCCATAGAGGTGTACGAAGCAGTTCCAACCGACACGGATATACCGAGAGCCAATCAGAACCGATTCGGAATGACCGAGCCGGGTTTCTTTCCAACCGCAAACATCATAATCCGTCGGTCAGATTGTAAACCGACCAAGGGGCCGATTCCGATCTCGGCCGGTAGGGCTCCGAATCAGATTCGGCTTTACCGGATCCGATTCGGAGGCCTTTTTCCCGACCGATTCGTACAGTCGTCCCAGCGAGCAAATACGATGCGAGCGCACGCGAAATCACCGACCGACTCGTTCCTGGGTCCGAACCGCTCCGACCGACTCGTACGGACACGGCTCGCACCACGCAATGGAGACGTTTCCCGACCGAGCAAGTACGATGCGCGCTTCGAACAGCCCGACCGACTCGTAGCGTCCGGCTTCAAAGAGCTGTCAGAGCCGGACTTCGGGGGTCCGTGTCGGACCCCCCTGCACGCGTAGCCACACGAGTCGCACACAGGGGGGACCCAAGGGTCCCCCCTAAACATGCATGTACGGTGCAAGTCGCACCGACGCGTACCCACTGTAGGGGGCCCCCCTGTTCGCGACGTACCCATTCAGTCAATGGGAGCCCGTGTACGCGTTGTACGACCGGCTCCCATTGACTTCAATGGGAGTCCGACCGAATCGAGTCGGGCAGCATACAGCCGCATCGTACTCGCTCGGTCGGACTGCGGGAGTCCGGCTCGGTCGGAAATCTCTCCGGATCCGGCTCGGTCGGAGAGATTTCCGGCCCAAATCGGAATCGGCCCCCAAGTCGGTTGGAAGGGTTCCGACATGGGGCCTGATTCTGATGCGGTTAGGAAATCTTCCCGATCGAATCGGTTTGGAAATGGTTTCCGACCGACTCGGATCGGGAGAGTCCGACCGACCGAGTATGATGCATCCGGATGCTTCCAGATACGATTTGGTTGGACTCCCTTTGACTTCTATGGGAGCCTATGTTCCTAACCGCATCGTAATCTGGCCCTCGGTTGGGAAGACACGTTCCTGATCCGATTCGGAAGGAGCAAATGCCATTAGGAGGCCTTCCTAACTGCATCGGAATCGGGCCCTAGGTGGGAATGCTTTCCTAACCGGATCAGAATCAGGCCCATGGTCTAGGAGAATCCGACTGTCGGTCAGAGCCTTTACGACCGACATCGTAATCGGCCCCTTAGTGTTGAATTGGGTACCATTGTGTTATTACAAGTAGTATATACCACAAGATTATAATACTGAACTAAATAAAAAAAAAATGCAAGCTACCTTTGTAACACCACCACTCACCTTCCTTGCTTCACCAGGTGAACCTATTATGCCATGGGAGGATTGGCGCAAAGCATTTGAGATGTATTTGGAGGCGATTGGTGGTGATGTTTGTTATTCAAAGGAAATTGGCTATGCTTAAGCACAGTTCAGGTGCAGAAGGGAGGAAGGTACTCAAAACATTACCACGTAGTGGGAATCAAGCCAATAGAGAGAATAGTGATTCTGATATGGAAGAAGAGAGTGAGAATGAATAGGTGTCAACTATAAATTTATTGAAAGAATATTTTGGGAAAAAATCCAGTAAAGTAGTTTAATGAAATACATTTTTCTCAATGGCTTAGAAACAGGATGAAACTATTGATCCATATGTTTCCGTTTTACGTACAGTAGCTATCACTTGCAAGTTTAAGGATTTTCAGGATGAGATTATTCAGGATCAAATAATTAATCGCACTTCAATCTTAAAATACAGCAGAAGTTGTTAGATATGAGGAACCCGTCATTAGAAAAATCCATTTCTGCAGCCAAACATATAGAGGATACATCATAATATGTGGAGAGTTGAATGTAAATGAAAAGGCGAGTAATGTAAAAGGAAATATTATAAAATCAAGCAGTGCAGCTAACCTTGATAAGTTGAAATTCAAAGGCGTTGAGAAGACAAGATTTGGAAATTATACTGAAAAGAGATGTTGTTACAAGTGTGGTAGTAGCAAACATGTAGCCTCTTCAACAAATTGCCCAGCTTTTAAAGTGAAGTGCTACAAATGCAAGAAAATAGGGCATTTTGCAGGAGTACACAGATATGAAAGTATGGACATAAGGAAAACAGTAAATACTGTGAGTGAGGATCAGAAGAAAGCCATGCAACACGTTGAAACATTGTATATTGAGAATTAAATACAGGTTTTGGTAGAGTGTGATGCTGAGAATTCTTCAGTGAAAAGTATGAACAGTAATGAAGAACCATGTTCTTCCCCTAAATGTTAAATTAATGTGTGTAGAACAACAATTGAGATGTAGGCAGATTCTTGTTCACCTTATTCTTTAATCAAGATGAACACCTTGAAAAAACATAGGTGAAGGTTATCTCATGCAAACCAGTGTGCAGCCAGAGGGATATTGTGGTGGAAAATTGCCTACATTAGGGTATTTTGAAACTGAGCTATCTTTTAAGAATGGATCTCCTTTAAGTGAAGTGTATGTGATGGTGAGAAAAAGGATGTTATGTGATTAAGGTGATGGGAACAGTGTGCTTTAGGCATAACAAGAAGAATCAGTTGCTAGTTATTGAGAGAGATGTGTGTGAGTTAGCACAATAATTTCCTTGGTTGTTCGGTAATCACCTGGGATGTTTGAAGAAGTTTGTTCACAAAATTGTATTAAAATGTGATGCATGTCTATATTTCCACAAGGTATGCAATGTACTTATGTCATTGAGAAATTCTTTAAATGAAGAGGTGAAAAGATTGTGTAAAGAAGACATCATTGAACCAATTGAGTCATCGCAGCAGTTCAATCCAGTGGTGATTGTACACAAACCCAATGGCAAAATTAGAATGTGCATAGACTTGAGACACTACCCTCCTTTTTTGATCTGCAAGGGAAGTTTGAGGTCCGTGTTAACAGCTTTTTTAAATATCTTCAGATACAGGATTATTTAATCAAGCATTCAACTACTATATCTGGAGAGCACAATTTACTGTATTAATGTTTAAGGAAGAAGATAGGATTTGCATTCAGAGATTATATACTTTTTTTTTTTTATTAACATTTTTTATTGAGCAGAGCATGAGGGCAATACATACATTGTGATACCATTGATCATCAAAGATTAAAACCAACATTTTACAGTAAAAAGTCTTGTTCATTTTTCAAATGGAACCAAAATGGATTAAATAACAACACCAAAACGCTAAATAGTTAAAAGGCAACAGAAGTCTGGCTAGGTCTTACAATATTTAAAAACCTGATCTTACTGCTTGAATTTCTAAAGTGCTAGAGTGCTGCATCCTATAATAACACATGATAGATTTACTGACATTGTTTAAAGGCCCTAACGTTTACCTATAATCATTATAGAGACCAAAATAATTAAACTCGAATCTTATACCCTTGATTGTAGAGTACTAAAAGAAAGAAATAACCATATAAAACCTGATCTAAATACTGTAAACATTCTATCTATAAAAAGAACTGTAATATTAAAGTGCCGTCGTGCCTTTCCTTGAATATATGCCAGAAAAAGGTGAAGTGTGCTAAAGTGCTCCCTAATACTTCAATACATCTAACTCCAAAAATGTATATTTCTATCATAGTTTCACACTTTTCAAAAAACTTCCAAACAGTTTTACATTTTTTTATTGCACCAACCCTCTTGGCATAAGCTTCTTCAAACCTCATGGTGTGTTGCATTTTATTTAGCCGTTTAAAATAGGAAGGTACATCCTCAGACCTCCAGTTTTGGAGAATTAGAGAGCGAGCAACTAAAGAGCAAATCGCCGTGTAGGTCTCTTCGGCTTTAGTCAAATCAGACCTTGCTTTAGAAATGCCAAAGAGAGCTACCTCGAGAGAGATTATATACTTGCTTTAACGAGACTTTGGAAAATGATTTTAAGATATTGGGTAGAAAATGGCATAAATTGCTAGGGCAATAGTGAATTCTTCAATGATAATTTTGGTATTCACAATATATTCTGCACATTTAATATAGGCTAGGTTTACGTTGCACAATATAAAACTATTGCAATGAGATACTGTACACAGGAACGCCTAGCAAAGTGGGTGGGTGAGGATTCATGTGATAAGAGGTGCCATAGATTAGGTCTTTTGGCTGCAAATATTGTCCATATGTTTGCGAAAAATGCTCTGCAATCCAAGGTTATTAGGAAGAATTTGCCTATGGCTCTCTATAAAACTAGGGTTGAAGGTGGAAATTGACGTAGTGGACATTAAGCTTGGTATAAAGGAATTGGCCAAGGATGTGACAGTGCAAAAGGTCATTCAGATGCTACCCACACAATGGTCGAGCAAAGTGGATAATATATCTGAATTAGTCAATTATAAATCCATATGGTCTGAGTTTTTGTTCCAAAATGGGGTGTTGAAAAGAGGTAACAAACCTGTCGTTCCTTTGAAGTTGCAAAGAAAATTGTTGGAGGTGTTGCATGAAGGACATGGAAGTATGTCTGCAATAAAGAGGAAGGTTCTTGGAGATCTTTTGGTGGTATGGGGTGTATCGGGATGTTGAGAGATATGTGAGACAACGTGTGTTTTGTGCTTGTAGACACTGTTAAGGAAAGAAGGAAATGCCTGTTTTGCTGATCACCTTTCTTGATGGGGCTTGGCATAAACTTAGCATGGATATTTGTTGGCTATTTGAAGCTTTGGCTTCAAGTAAAAAATATATCATTGTATTTAGAGATTATTATTCTAAATGGCCAGAGGTGAGTTTTGTTAATAAAGTATAATCCAGCGTGTTGACAAAATTTTGTAATGCAGTGTTTAGATGAGAAGGTTTTCTGGCAGAAATAATTACTGACAATGGACCTAAATTTGTATCCAAGGATTTTGAGGACTACTTGGTATGGTATGGTGTAGTGAGGAAATGGTCTTGTTGAAATTTTTAATCGAGTTTTGGGTGGCAGTATACAATTGTCTGTTCAGAATGGACTTGATTGGAGGGAGGAGGTCAAAAGGACAGTGTGAAACTACAGGACAACTCCACAATTTGTGAGGGATATGTCTCCATTTTTGTTGTTAAAAGGACACATACCATGTTCTATGGTTGTGCCAGCATGAATGAACATGAACAGACAAGGAGTGGTCGAGGTAGACGAGAGGGCAATACTTGAAAGAGTATTTCTGAAACAAAAGATGTATGATAATTATGATCAAACAAGATTTACCATGCCCAAGGTTGGTGAGTTAGTGAAGGTAAAGACATGTGTTTGAGTAAAGAAAGGAGAATCCAAGTGGTCTGTTCCAAAAAGGATGCTGGGAGTGGAAAAATAAACATTTGTGTTTGAGGATGGAAAATGTGGAATTAGAGGAATGGCACAAGGTGAGGACAAGTGGAGCAAGAAGAATGGTTGAAGAGAACGAATGAGGTATCAGGAGCTCAACCACAAATACCTCGAAGAAGTGTATATCAACTCTGGCCTCTCACAAGATTCAAGAATTATGTAAAATCTTGAAGTGTATATGATAATATTAATTCTTTAGTAGCTTGTAAAATGTTATGATGATAGGATTGTTATGCATAATTTTATTTCCAACTTATGGTGGGATTTAGCAGTGTAACTCATAGGATGTGTTGTGTTTAATGTTTATATCTGTTAAAAAATATATTTTTAATTTTGTTATATCTAAAGAAAGAGGACATGTTACATTCAAACATGTACAAGGTTATTGATGATAAAGTTGCGATCCTAAGTGCTAGAATGTTGATGTTCGCTCATAAGTGTCAGTTGTTGCTGAGCTGTTTGCGGGGCTGGTTGCATCTTTGGTACTTGAATAAATCGTCTTAGTTTCAAATAGTGTTTGCTACTTATTTGGAGAAGAGATCGTTTTATTAACGATGCAAGATTATTTGCCTGATCTGTTTATTTTCAATTGTCGTTTATAATTATGGATTTTAGATTATGCCGAGTTCTGAAACTCTCAAATTTCAAAGCCAAGCAAACAAAAAAAAATGAAATTCTAAATTCAGCAGTTTTTCAAATAAATGATTGTGCAGAGATTTACAACCTTTTGCGTCCATCTTCTTTTGCAAGTATGACCATGTGACATAAGTAGCTGATATGTCCTTGGCTCATCTTATTTCATTTGTACTCTAAGGAAACGGACAGTTTTTGCAGATAGTTTCTATTAACCTAGACAATGCTTTCAAGCACGAGCACTTCATTCACCTCCTTAAACCCTGCATTTGTTCACATCTCTCTTTGTCTTCAGACTCTTCATGCGTAACACAACACTTGTAGGAAACTGAATCTTTCCTCTCTGCTGCCAGGAAGATCTTTTTCTTGAGAATAGTGGCTTTTGTACGGGTATGAATATTCAGATCAAACAAAAGAGAGTCGCTTGCATCTGTCATTCTAGACTAAAATGTTTTTGCACATAATTCTTTCCCTTTTATAAAGAGCTCTTCACCTTTGCAGGAACTATATTTTTCAGGACGTTTTTACAAGAACAGAGCTTGGCAATCTTAACAAGCATTAGCTAACACAGAAGGTATGCTATTAGTTTGGTGTGTGGATCAGAATTGCTTGCGCCGCACAAATGCCAAACCTATAATGCTTGTTTGCCTGGCAGACCTGGGCAGCGAGCACATACAAAAGCAATCTAGAAAATCGATGCTACACAAAGTAAAGGAACCCTTTTTCCATAGCTTCCATTTTACAGGTTTGTCAGTTCTTGCTTCCCAGTGCTACCGCGCTGCTTGCCAATTAATTTCAGATGTAAAATGGTATCTCATGCTTTCCAAAGGGGGACGGATGACACACCCAAACAGCCAATAGAAAAACATTCAGATTAAAATACTCCTAGATGTGATTGGCAATATCTGAAGCCAATAGGAGGCTGAACAAAGCTCCTTCAAGTAAAATAACACACAGTATGCTTTCCATGAATGAAGCAAGCGCAATAAATGTCAAACCTAACATTGAATCAGCTAGACAATATATGCCAAAGACATTGGGCTATTACACATTGTATTACGAAATTGATAAACCTATATCTTTAGAAAAGCACTATTCCACCATGGTTAACAAGCGATGGCAAAGCCAATAGGTCTGGCGTTGTCCGCTTACCTTTTGACTTTGGCAATTCTTGTTTTGATCTGCCATAGTTTGTGCAAAACTTTGTTCCTGGGGAAGCAGCCGGGTCCTCAATCTAAAAAAAAATAATTGACCAAAGGCAACATTTTTTGGAGGTTTAAAAAAAGCACACATTACTATAATAGTCTCTGACACCGAAGATGACTACTTTGTGTGAGGATGTGCTCCTCATGAAAGCTATACCTGGCTGATGAGCCCTAATCAGGGCAAAAGTGGTCCTGGGTTGCTTGTGTTCCATTTCAGGGTGGACCTGCTCTGGCAGTTTCGACTGGACTGTTCCCATTGGACCAGGGTCAAGACTGATTTGCATATGGCTTGGTCCAATCTGAAGTGGCATATTGTGCAAAATAAGGATGGAGTTGGATGTGGCCCGAGTAATTACCGGAGGCTGAGATTAATTCAAGCATTCCATCCATGACTTTTCTGTATGCTTCCTTTTAAAAGGGAAGCATGCTGTAACCCGGAGTGAAGTCAGCCAGTGGCTGAGGTGTGCTAACCGACTGGCCCATGTTGCATGCTGCAGTGGCTGGAAAAATTTGAATGACACAACAACAGTCTAATGGATACATCTGGCAAAAATACACATAACTGTAAAAACCTCAAAAGGCCTTGGCTAACACCAGACCTACAAAAGCCAATTGGTTTGCTGTTGGCTGCCATCCTCTTGCCTTTCCTAATGATTTTTTAAAATAGTTTTGTAAAACCTTTTAACATACAGACAGAGAGGCTTGCACAGACAGATGCACAGATACAGAGGCTTGTAGAGACAGACAGACAGACAGACAGAGAGGCTTGCACAGAGGGATAGGCTTGCACAGACAGACAGAGGCTTGCATAGACAAACAAGAGAGGCTTGACAGAGATGCTTGCACAGACAGAGTCTTAGATAGACAGAAAGGCTTGCACAGACAGGCAGACAGACAGAGGTGTGCACAGAAAGACAGACAAGCTTGGACAGACAGACAGACAGACAGAGGCTTGCCTGAACATACAGACAGAGGCTTGCACAGACAGAGCGATAGAGGCAAACACAGACAGTAAGGCTTAAACAGACAGACAGACAGAATTCCAAAGAAAGATAGAGTTGGAAATACAGATAGACAGATATGGTTGGAAAGGATGATGAACAGACAGACAGACAAAGTTGTAAAGGTAGATAGATAAATAGATAAATATATAGATAGATAGATAGATAGATAGATAGATAGATAGATAGATAGATAGATAGATAGATAGATAGATAGATAGATAGATAGATTAAGTGTTGGAGTTAAAATTATTAATATAATCATTAAATGTCTATACAAGCAGAAAATACACACGCACTGAAAGCACACTAGAAAGCTTACAAGCAGGACATACAGACTAAATTGGTTCACTAATATAATTGTACCCCTCAAATAAAATACATACTAGAATAACTTACAGGAGTGCAGTTAGAAATGTACTTCAAGTATGCATACCAAAAAAATAACAACTTCAGGAAAACAGTTTCAAATGGAATTTGGTATGCTGAGAAATAGAAGCAGGGATTATAGCTACAAGAGCAACTCTAATCCATGGGAACCTGTGTATACAATGTTTAAGAGCTTCAGTGGTTTTCATAGGCAACCATACAATATAGTATACTATATTTAATAAAGATTGTAAAATATGAAAAAGGTAAAATGCAGGTTTGTGAAAAAGGGTACTCGCCAAATTTAGGGGCTGATTAGGATGGCGGTTGGAAAACCTCCCCGACCGCCATGGTAGCCAGAAAAGACCGCCCGCATGGACCGCGACTTCACCGCCAATCGAATTACGATGGCCCGCGGTCGAAATCCGACCGCGGCGGTGCGATCGCAGGCTTTAACAATGCGGCGGTTGCTGCTGCCCGCAGCACCGCCGCGTTGTCCAAGGGAGCATGTCCTGCATTTCCCTGCATTGTGTGGCAGGCACTGCACAGTGCCTACCACCTGGTACAGGGAAATGTAGGGGGGACCATGGGTACCCCCCCAGTGCACCCACCCCCCCCCCACATTGGGGGCCCGCAACGGGCCCCCGGAAGACAATCTCCGCCTGCCTTTCCATGGCGGTTTGACCGCTGCGGAAAGGCTGGCTACTGCCGGCATCATAATCGTGCCGGCGGAGCCTGCTCGGGACCGCCACAATTATCCCGGTCCTTCTCCGTCCGCCAGGCAGGAGTGCGGATGGCAACCGGCGGAAAAGCGGCGGTCGGAATTTCCCACCGCCGCGGTCACCACCGCCATCCTAATCTGACCGGCGGTTTTCTGGCTTGCGATCGCGGGCGCATGTCCACCGCCGGCCCGGCGGTCGCCACCGCCGGACCGGCGGTGGCCATCCACCCGCCATCCTAATAGGCCCCTTAATTCGCACTGCCACAGATAACTCACATACATATACTAACCATAAAAAATAATAATAATCACAATGGACACGAAAGAACTTAAGTGATTTGTTTAAATCGTTTTTTACTTATAATTCTTAATTAACCTGGATCCTCAATTAACGTCATGTCAAATATCATGCCTTCAAATCCGAAAACTGAAAGAGAGTTAGACAAAGCTTATGAATTATTCAGCGCCGCTGGTTGATTACGGGATGCTCCTGCGCCAAAGTGCAATGATTGGAGGGCTATGGGAGCTGGAATGACTCCTCAGTCAGGCCTAGGAGACCACGCTCCCTCAGTGCTGTCAGGGCCCAGTTCGGAATTGGAGCTCAGTGATTTGAATACTATGGACCCATGGCCCACTAAGATACTGGAAGGGTTGTACTCCAGCGAGTGCAACATTTTGTGAAAATGCACAGTAATCATGGTCCTGTACTCAACAAGGAACCAACATAAATTTAGTGTCGATACCGGACAATTTTATGGATATTTCCTATAAAGGGAAATTTACTATGCTTTCTTATTTTACTTGATCTGTTGACCATATTCAAATTGGCATATTTTGAATTACTACTAGAGCGCTAGTTTTTGATTGAGCAGGTCAATGGTCCTTGTAGAGATAAAGCAACATGGTAGATTGCACCTGATGAACCTGGCCCTTTCTGCATGGTTTACCCCAGACCTTTTCCTTCCTCCTCCCCTTTTTGCTAAATTCGTTTTTGTTGGCCTTATGACTATGAGCACTTAACCACTGCTAACCAGTGCTAAAGTGTGTGTGCTCTCTGCTTAAAACATGATAACCTTGGCTTATCCACAATTGGCATATTTAATTTACTTATACGTCCCTTGTAAAGTGCACTACCTGTGCCCAGGGCCTGTAAATGAAATGCTACTAGTGGGCCTGCAGCACTTATTGTGCCACCCACTTAAGTAGCCCTTTGAACATGTCTTAGGCCTGCCACTGCAGAGCCTGTGTGTGCAGTTTTAAACTGCCATGTTGACCTGGCAAGTTAAGCCACTTGCCAGGCCCAAACCCTCCTTTTTATTACAAATAGGTCACCCTTAAGGTACGCCCTGGGCAGTCCCATGGTCAGGGTCCAGTGTATTTAAAAATTTGGACGACATGTACTTTTAGTTTTTACATGTCCAGGTAGTGAACAATTCTTAAATTCGTTTTTCACTACTGCAAGACATATCTCTCCTATAGGTGAACACAAGGATTACCTTATTACATCTTACAAGTGTAACTTCCAATTGGGAGGAGATGGGACCCCAAGTGTGGCTCTGGAATCACAATTTAAAATCCTAACTTATGATGAAGTTAGATTTTAAATTGTGATTCTAAAAGTGTCCCTTTTAGAAAGTTGGCATTTGGTGCCTACTGCCTGTTTCTGAATACACGTCTGGGGTAGGCGACAGCTGAGCTTTGTGCATTCCCTCAAGACAGCCACACACAAAGGGGGCTTAGGTGTGACTGATGGACCATCCACATCCTAATGGGCCACCCTGGCCCCTGGGAGGGAGGGAGGAGCTGACACCTGAAAGGGCTGTGTCCTGTCCACACATAAATTGCTGCGTACCCTCCTGTGAGGAGTCTGGAAGCTTGGCCAGAAAGGAGATGAACTCTGTGCACTTCAAAGGCCTCTCATTAAAGTCTCCTCCACTACAAAAAGACAACTGGGTATAAGTACTGGACCCCTGACACCACCAACTCAGTACACTCCTGGACCTGTGGTTACTCTGCCAGGAAAAAGGACTGCTGTGCTGCTGAAAGACCTGTCACTCTGATGGACTCCTGCTCTGCTGTGCTGAGCTGCTGCCTGCTGCCCCTTGCCTGGGAGTGAGAAGGACTGGACCTGCATTTCTCCACCTCTTGAACCCAGAGTTGCTCCAAGGGCTTGTCTGCTTGCCTCCTGTTGGAAGTCTCAGGGACATCAAAGACTTCACTCCACTCTTCAACAGCACCTGGACTCTGACATCTGAGAGTCTTGCCCTGCCAATGGTGCCAATCCAGTCTTGGGCCCTTAGAAGTGGGTTTAAAATGCTGAAACTGCAAAAACCCACGCATTGCTGTTGTTGTGAGGCTCTGAACCGGCGCATCTCCTTCGATGCCAACGCATCGCTGCTACTGCCAGGATTGAGGTCATTGCATCGCTGGCTACGCAGTTCGATGACGACACATTCTCTACATCAGAGGGGTTCAGCGATGACGCATCTTCGATTTGCGCAGCTCAGAACCGACGCATCGCCTACGTCTCCAGGATCGATGCTGATGCATCGCTTCTCTTGCTACTCACATCTCGCACTAAACATTGACGCAACCCTGAGCCAAGGTACTGTTTCAGCGGACCAAGGCTGGTTCCTGTTGTCGATCTGAGCTCCATCACGGGCAGCCTGAACATTTGGATTTGTACCGGTCAAGCGCGACCAGATAGCCTCGGTTGACACTTTATGCTTTTAAGCACCACATTTCAAGATATAATTTAAAAAATCATAAATTTAGTTCTTCTTATTGGATTATTGTCATTGTGGTCTTGTTTTGTTCAATAAATTGAGCTCTATTTTTCTAACCAGGTGTAGTGTATTTTTGTGTGGCATTTTCACTGTTTTGCTGTACTAAGTGTTGCACAACTACTTTACACATTGCCTCTTACGTTAAGCCTGACTGCTCTGTTGCCAAGCTACCAGGGAGTGAGCAGAGGATAATTTAGGGTGTATATCTGACTTACACTGACTAGGATTGTGGTTCCTGTTTGGACAGGGTGCATACCTCTGTCAAACAGAAACCCAATTTCTAACAGCACCACTACACCTTCACCTCCATGACGTTCAAATAAAAACAAAAATGTTCATTCTGATATCTTATCGTAACCTATATCAGTTTTATTTTCCTTTCTATTCCCATCTACTCTGTTTTATTATGAAAGAAATTAAGTCAGTTTGAGTACACTAAGAAAACACTTCCAAGATCAATAGGAAGTGATGATGATGAAATAATTCATGACACTGATGACACTGAATCACAAGTTCTGTAGCTGACTTGCTTCAAACAGTGAAGGCAGTGAAGGATTTGGGTGACAAAGCCAAATGTAGAAAATCACTACAAAGTCCCAGAGATACTGACTCAATTACACTCTTGCAATGACTCCCCTAAGAATACAATAACAATAAGCAATACTAATAAGTATGTTCATGCCCATAAATAAATAAATAAAAATTGCCTAGCAACAACTATAAATGTAAGGCCTGTATTCTGAGACTTGGGAACTCAGTGACAATGATTGTAATAAAGATTGCCTGTTGTCACTAAAACTAAGGAATAGAATACTACTGCAAGCTTAGCAAATGCTAATAGCCTTTTGTTTAGACTGTGACTCTAAGAAGCTAGCAGGAGAGACATAGTCAAGGCATACTTTTGATGGATGCAGGGGCTAGAAACTCAGATACTGCTAACAGTTGAATGATGCAGAGTAAAAAAAAGGGTCCAGACAATGCCCCAAATTTCAAAACATATGTAAGTGTTTACTTACTTTACAAGATTGAATAGTAAAGAGGTCTGCTATAAATGTGGCCTTTATGTACACTGCGTGTAGCATAATTATTATGCAGACTCCGCTATTTGCGCCTGGGACAATACATGTAGTAGTAAGAGGATAGCTGGGAAACACTAGCATTCTAACAGTGCTGCACAGGTGTGATTTCAGATTTGTGCAGGAGAGTGAGCAAATTTGCACTGCTCTCATTGGAAACATCCATGTTTTTTGGTGTTCCTTTAAAACTGATGTACTCCGGCACATGGTCCTTCTCAAGAGGATTGCAGAAAATGATTTGCTACAGGGCCATGGTTGAAGATAAGTGCACAATTCACATGGATACAGGCACATGTTTAATCCATGGGTGCTGGAGTACATAGTGACTTGAGACAACAGCAGGAAGAGAATGAGCAACTTTGGAATTGTGCAGCTATCACAGTAGGGCACAACAGTGCAATGGCACCTCACAAAGACAATGCTGCCAGACCTGCAGTGTCGTAGTATGCACAACAACAAGGGAGCAAGACACAAGGGAAGGAAGGGTGCATCAGGCAAACAGCACATAGAGCAGATGCTTCTTGAATACTTCCCTCATAGATTGACAGGACACAAAGGACCCTCTTTATGATGGTGATCTGGGGTTTAGGCTGGGAAGCAAAACCAGGTCTCTAGTGTTAGTCAAATCTTCACTTAGGAAGTGGTCCATGGCAGCAACTGACGTAGATGAGCCTTGTACTACTTTAGATTATTTAAAGCTGGATCCCAGTACATGAGGAGGCTACATTGGCTTCCTCCAGATACCAGTTTGATATCACTTCATATGCAGATGATACGCAACTTGTCATTGCGATGGGGCCCAACCCTGAGTCTACTAAACACAGATTCAGTGACTGCATGATAAAGATTGCTTTGTGGATGTCAGCAAAGTTTCTTCAGCTGAATTCCAGTAAAACAAAAATTCTGATCTTTGGGAAGGCACATGCCATCTGGTCAAATGATTGGTGGCCAACTGAATTGGGGGCGATTCAATCGCCCCAAAAAGTGGTAAAAAACCTGGGGGTACTAATAGATGACAAACTCTACATGACAGAGCATGTAAACTCAACCGCTGGAATATGTTTGGGGCTGATACATATGCTGATGAAAGTCCTTCAATGGATACCTTTGTAGACCAGGAAAACACTCACCCAGGCATTCATAGTGAGTCGCCTGGACTACGGTAATGCCTTAATGGTCGCAATGAATGAAGGCCTCTTTCCCAAAGTCCAAGTTGTTCAGAACACGGCTGCCCCTTGGTCTGCAATCTTCCACTCTATTCTCCATCTGAACCTACTCTACGATCCCTCCATTGGCTTCCCATAAAAAAGTGTGCTATTTTTTAACTTCACTGTCTGTTTTTTAAATCTTTGCATGGAAATGGTCGATGCTACTTGAAATACAAGCTGCAGCCATAAATTCTAGCCCACTATCTCAGATCTAGCGAGTTAGTGTTGTTATGTCCAAGATGAATATGTACAGCCAGGCATGGGGGACGCTCCTTAAGGCCACTCCTTTTATTTCCTGGCCCCTCAACAGTGGAATCAGTTACCTATGCAGCTATGTTCTTGCCCGGATTTATTTTATTTAAAAACATGGCAGTTTAACCTCTAATGTTACTTTGAACTGTGACCTGTGCAGGCTGCACAAGCGCCGAGAGATTCCATCAGGGATGATTTGCACGCACTAGAAATGCAATTAACATAACATAACATAACCAGCAATAGCAAGCCTTTGTATCATTCCTTAAAATCTAATCCCAGCTGTATAAGAAAGGAGGAAAGCTGGCTGGTTCGTATAGCTTCAAAATAATATCTGGATCATAAGACTATATCCACAGACAGTGGCGTTTGAGGTCAGCCTAACCACCCATTTACGCCTGGTACAGCGCCTCAGATAATTTTGGGAACCAAATGGTTCAAATGAATCTTTCTCCTGGCAAATTTCAAAATCCTATAATATAGTCTCTCTAACTCCACAGTGATGGCAGAACTCTCATGATATTTTACAGAAATATATCATTCACTCAGAGTGAATACAGAGTGAGAATCCTGCTGCCTGTTAGGTAGTGTTGCTGGCCTTCAGCTTCCTTCTGTCAGTGCTGACAGTGGGGGCAGGCATCACATCTCTTTAGTTCAGGTGTTACCTGTTCAAAGTCTTTATCAGTGTAATGCTTCTTTGCAAGCTATAGGCTGACCTATCGAAATTGGTCAGATCCAGTGTGAATAACACAGAGCCATTCCCTGCTCCATTGAGACTTGATTAACCCCAACAAGACACAGAACACTCTGGTTAAAATTGTGTGTGCGGGGAGAAGGTGGGGAGAGCAGTGCAGAAATATCCTCGGGGTAAGTCTGACACAACATCTAAGTCTATACTGCCTAATATGACAACCAAGCTTCCAGGGCCTTTGCATACACCCGGGGGCAACGGCCTAATGGATGTCAAGCCCATATAAACACCTGAAAATGCTAAATAAATAGGTGAGGGGTCACAATCATGATCAATTACAGGGATGCACTGAAGAGGTCCATCATGCTACTTCTCCTATTTGGGATTCAGGTAAAAAATAACAAAAAAAACTGTAATCGATGGCTATTATTCAGGTCCACCACCTTTCAGACATTTATTGTCCGGGTTATAAAGACAGAAGTCAACCATGCTGATAAGATGCTCCCTGTGGGTGAACTCCATCTCCAGAACAGTTGAGCAATTTTTGAGGTGCAACCTGTTCCCAAATCATGTAAAGCACCTGCCACTGAATATTCATCAAGAGACATTCAACTTCTAAATGGACATTGACTCATTAGCATTATCTTTCTGCCCAACGAGGAACTAGAACAATATATGAAGTATAATGGATAAAGGTCAATTCATAAGTGCACATTAGCCAACACTATGTACTGAAACAAGTGATAGCAAACAATGACCATTCAGCACTAATATCCCGGCACAAAATGAATCAACCCGCAAGCATACTCCACAAGTCCATGCACATATGTCCAGAACAAGAGGCACGCTGCAAGTTGAATCCCATACATTTAGGAGAAATCAAGTTCAAGACAACATTAGTTGCACACTAAAAAGCCATCTCTCCAGAGTATTGGGAACTCAGAGGCA
Source organism: Calotriton arnoldi (assembly GCA_963921515.1). Taxonomy (NCBI): domain Eukaryota; kingdom Metazoa; phylum Chordata; class Amphibia; order Caudata; family Salamandridae; genus Calotriton; species Calotriton arnoldi. The sequence continues at coordinate 846,742 of CAWUFW010006651.1, forward strand.
ACTAGGTATTCTTACAGCAGGTAGTGACAGGTCCACCATCCCATGGAGACATTGAAGAACTGTCATTTTGAATGTGAGTACTGAAAATGTACCACAAGACTCAGAGTACATTTCCATTATGGGCATTTGAAAGAACCCTAACTAGTATGAGTCTTTTGCAAGTTCATCATTAACATTTAAAAGGAATCTGTGCAAGATTACCTCAGTTTACATACGTTTTTCGCAGAAAGGATGCCAGTAGAAATGGTGGAAGGTCAGAAGCCATTTCTGACAGCCTTATGTCTTCCAGGTCCTTCTTAGTTCTTTCATATGTTGGAAATTGTGGCAGCACCACCAGTGGAAAGGCTGCTTTCCACCACACTCAATATGAGTCAGTGAAATGCAGAAAAGGGTAGACTGTAGCTCTGAAATGTTGTAGCAGAACTAATGTTGCCGCCCTTTTGTAAATGTGACCCTTTTTTTTACTTTTATTTATCAGAGGGTTCAAAATAAAATTAATAAGTGAAGAGTAATAGGTAAGTGGATTTCTATAAATGTAGAGACATTCTATCTTCTTTTATTTATGGCAGCTCAGGCTCAGATGCATAGGGAGATCACAGAACCACCTGTGTGTTAGTTAAAGAGATGAGGAAATTGCTTTTATCTAGGTGTGAGAGGACCAGGGCTTGCAATATTGATCTGAAACTGAATTCTGGGAGGGAGGGGTGACTTTTTGAAGAGGTAGAGCTGGCACCATGCCATCTTGGTTTTCATGATGATGCCTTCTTTGAAGGGGTGTATTTGTCAAAGGTGAATTGAAGTGATTTTGCAGCGTCTTTCTGCTGTGGTGTGAAGCTGTCTAGGTGGTGAATAGACATTATATCGAATGATAAATATCGAATTGTAGTAATATCGAAGTTGTAATATCGAATGTTAGATAATATCGAATACATGAATATCGCAATCAAAAATATCATCATTTGATTTCTTTAAAAAATATCGAAGTACAAAATATCGAATAAGTAATATCGTAAGTAGATAATATCGAATTGTTAGTATTGTAAAAAATATCGAAAAAAAAATATAGGGGCCCATTACGATGGCGGGCGGAAGCACCACCGCCGTGCTGGCGGATGCAAAAACCACCAGTTACCGCCGGCACGCAGCAGTCCACACGCCCGCCCGATTACGATGCGAAAAGTCAGCCAAACACCGCCGGCAAGCCAGCGACACCGTCCGCCATCAAAGTGCGCCCGTACACGTAGCGGCGCAGCCTAATTGACACACACCGTCCGACGAAACACGTACCGCCCGGCGTACAAATTACGATGCCGCAAACAAACTGATCCCACGGCTAAGAGACACCGTACGTCAAACCGAAGCGGTAACACGAACGCCGAGCACGGACACCGAAGAAGCGGCACCCCCGAGCATGAATCCAGCACTGCAGGCCCTCCCTATGCTCTATCTGATGCACCACCAAGGACGCAACGTACCGCGAAGACGCAGGTAGGCACACACACAACAAGTGCACGCAAACAGCGCACACAGTGCAAGGGCGGAAAAAGCGGACAACCCCCACCCCCGCGTGTACACGACACATCTACCATTGCATCCACATATGACACACAGGCCAAATTGTAACATCTCGTAACACATGTGTACACACCACCTGGGACTAGGAACCAACGACCCCGTCACGGCCCCAAAGCGGCGATGACGCTGCCACACATGCGCACAACGCAGAGGCCAACCGCAGCGCCATGCATGCGTCGCACACAGACACAGGGACACAACCAAGCAGCACACACACCAGCCCCACCCCGAACGCACATGACACGTGACAGGCCTGCCACAGACATGTCCCCAACGCCCAATTCACGGTCAACACCCAACGTCACACAACCGACGCACACATGTCAGTGAAGTCACGCAACAGCAGGACACACCCCAGTGTAACAAACATGGCGAAGCACACAGCGGCGGCAACACCAACTAGGAGAAGCAGGGCCCCTTCGGGAAGAGGAACGCCAGTACCACACTGAAACACCCATACCACCCTGCACACATGAACAAGACATACAAAACGGAACACCAAAGAGCCCGGGGACCGACAACAGGTGGCCCAAGAATAACATCCACACACAAGGCCCAACGCAGAGCGGAAAGGCAGCCTGCCGCCCACACAAGGGAGAGCAGACAGCACTGAATGACCTTCCATTCCAACTCCGAAACCACAGCCCTACGAAAGAAGCCGGTGAATACAGCCATTGTCCAAAAAAAGACCAACACAGGCATGCAGAGGAGACCGACCACAGGGCAGATAGCGCATATCACAGTAAGAACACTACGGACGGGAAAGAAAAAGAAAACACTCCCCCATGTCGGCCCCATGCAAGTTATCTGGAAGGAGTCACACATCACTGACCTTGAACAGTCTGAGAAGCATGTGGGATGAGGGCCCGTGTCCTCCGCACAAGCCAACAGAACACAAGTCCTGTCTCCCTACGACTACACAGAGCTCACAGCAACCTCGGAGCGTGCACATTGCAGACTGCACACACAGCCGGAGCACGCCACCACAACGCACCGCTGCAAAATGGCACTCTCAACACACCTACCCAACTACGCCGGACAGGTCAAGCTGTACAAACACAACCTGATACAGATATTGGGATGCGAACCCCTGTCCCTGCTGAACGTAAGTTACCGACTGACTTACCGCATCACATTGTTCAGCTGCGTCATACCCGTCTTCTACTGTCGGAGGTGTCCCTACCAGCATCCTGTGGAGTTGTGTCTCTCCAACCCGGCATGTCTAAAGGCGGACCTGCTACAACTATTCCTCCCTCTGGACGCACACGACAGGGCCTGCTCTGCCTATGGGGGCATGGCGTATGTGGCCAACATCGGACCCGCACTGAAATGGGACCACTGTGCCTCCACACGACGGATCATCGAGCACAGCTACATCGAATGTCACCCAGCATGCCCCATCATGCTCCTCCAAGGGACAACTTACGAACAACACCTTGACAGCCACCATCCGCTACATTGGCTGGCAAACATGTATACCACCAATGACATGGAAGCCCTGCTGGACGGCATCGCATACCTGACAACCTGTCAATTCGTCAGACCCCAACGCAAGTCCCCCAATTGACCTATGATGTCCAACCCCGCACCCATGCTTAGCTTCCGCATGGACTGGCCAGTCACCACCACAACAGCCATACCAAACGACCGGCAACTATTACCACACCATCAACGACATCGCCATGACATCGGATATGACCGGGACATGCACACTGTTCCCCATCACATCCAGGAACACCGCATGCATCGTGGGAGGCAGTGGCATGGGGTCTGTGTATCGCACCCACATGGACGGAACTGCACGAACAACCAGGACACGACATGGATCCAGCGCCCATGGACACACACACTGCTCAGTGGACATGAATAGGTCGCCTGGAGTCTGTGGGTGCTGCACCCCTCCCACCCCCGCCCCGGGAATCCCATACCAGGACCTTTGCATGGACGACAAGTGCATACAACAACAACACGACCCCAGTGACTGTGACATGTCCAGTAACCACCACATTGCAACAACAAGTGGCACGCCGCTGCATGCACGCAAGCACATGCCCTGATGTCATCTCACATGCACGCGTGCATGAGGAACAACCGCAGCAAACCTGTCACATGGAACTGAGATGGACTGTGCCCATGATGCCAAGCGGTCTGGTAGGCTACTTGTATACCGTCTGTGTCAAAGTCCGCAGCTCCGCAGCTATACGTAAATGTACATTAGCACAGCCTTGGCCAAGCAGATGTAACTCTGAAGCCCACATCCCACATGCAACAGCCAATCACATGTAACCCTACACCCTATCCCATTTGTAATCATGCTCAGTATATCCTCAACATGTATTCCGCTGCCAGTAGTGTCCACTATACTGCATCACAGAGGACAGAAGACTCAATATAATGTTTGAAACCAAAACTGTCTCCGCTGACTCATTTCACAAGTACGAATGAGAGAGGATGAGAGTATGTGAAGTACACGGCAGTCGTGACATGACCATGTAGTCCACTGGCATTGGATGTCAACGCAAATGAGTAGCACAACTGTGGAAGACACACATGTGTCGTGTGAAGTCGTATGGACGCAGTGCTCAGGTGGGTGGGTGTGACGGGTAGATGCGCACATGCCAAGTTGGAGCACGCCGTGTTGGGAGGGGTCATGAACAGTACACCACCGCTTCCCTGGGCATTGTGAGAGGACACCTGTCGGGGGGAAGTGAACACGTGTGTGCACAGCAGCCGGGCACACGAACAATGCGGTACCAGGCGCACACGTCAGCCCACCCTCCGTGGACAAGCTGGATCCTGTTGTGCGCCCGCCATGCCCCTTGACAAGGCACACACAGCCCCAGTCGACCAGGTGTAACCCCAACATAGTCAATCCGCACAGGCGATACAGGGCACGGGATGGCAGTGGAGCATGGTGTGTGAGAGGTCTCCTCGCGCTCCTCCTGGTCATATCACGCAGGCAATAGAACCTCAACGTGTAGCATGGCACAAGTCAAATGGAAGTGTAGGGGGACGCACCACAGCACGAGCAGCACTGACGTCACGGGAGGTGGCTCGCACCATCCCATCCATTGCCCATTATACCAACCACGCCACATGCCATTGCGACTAAGTGCAAGCGCGTGCGCCACCACCCCCGAGCCCTCCCCAGAGAGGCCAAAGAGTGAATGTGTGGGCCATCAGCTACAGACGGACGCGGCCTGGCCGCAAGGGCAGCCACAGCCACTGGGTGTCGCAGGTGGCGGATCCGGAAGGCGAAGACTGTGATGCATAGTCCATGCAGGCCGGGTCTCCATTTGGGGCACCACGCAGGTGGACGGCGTCCCGCCACACATCATACCCTGAGACAGCCCACTCGTGCAACTGGACCCACACATACACTCCTTGCCCTCTCTGGTGCGAGCTTGGGGCTGCCTGTGCAAGCGCTAGCCTCGCAGGTGCACATGCATATTGGGGGAGCGAGGGGAGGACATGAGGGCTGGGGCGAAGATGACTGTATCACTGTCAGTGAGTACAAGGGATGACCCAGATGTGGACAGGAAGAGACGTGTCCCGTGTGTACTGCAACTAGTCGCCAATCCAACTACCCCCCATGTCCGGAATGTAAGCCCGCACCTAGGCCCGCCCATCCGCCACATCGAATATACCACCAGCACAACGACCTTCCCATTCGAAACACTGACTGGGGGTGGCGACCAGTGAACAATCATGTGTAGCCTACCCACGCGTACATGTGGGCCCTCCATGATCCATGTCACCTGCGGCAAAGTCATGACATGCGCAATGAGGGAAGTGAGGAGAGCTGTCCGCCCCACGCACAGAAGGTGCATCAGCTCCACAGACCCAGCAGCGAGTCCAGCAGGGGTCACATGTGCAGGGGCAGCTGTGCCTGGTGTGAAGGCACATGCATATAGACAGCACATCGACCAATGTGTAGTCTGCCCACATCTACAGTCCATCATCATGCGGACATAGGAATTGAACACAGGGCAACACATCTGAGTGGGTGCACCCACCGTGACCAACAATGCGCAATCATCGACGTACCCGCCCTGTGCATGGCCCCCCACCCAACGGAGGCACATCCAGTGCCACCATCCCACACACACAAGCCTTCCACGAAACATGCTGTGTCCAATGGTCAGTACAGAGTCAGCGCCCATCTGGTGGATCCTGAACAGGAGACACATGCACACACATGCCAGCTCCCACTATGTACGTCTGCCACCTGGCACGTGCAATGTAACCTCTCACCTGTGACGTGTGTCTGCAAGCACACAGCCGTCTTGGCATGGGGCTGTCAATGTGGACACCTGTCAATGTTTCGGGAGGTGTGATCCGTACAGTGCTGTACATAGGGTGCAGTGCTGACACCTACTACAGTCTCATATCCCCTCGTGCCACAGGTCCCACTTGTTTTGGCCGCTCAGCCTGTGCCCACATCGTCGTCGTCGTGTGCCATACTCATCCAGCCTCGGAAGCAGTGCCATGCTCAGCAGACATTCATGTTGCCGTGGCATTGCCGCTTGACGAATATGCAGTCAGTCCCCATCAGCACGCCCCGCAAGTCATTGGGGCCTAGATCCCCATGTGCATGCTCATGGCAGTGGTTTGTATCACTAGCCATTGCCATTGGTGGGAGACCTGTGTAAGTGTATTGTGGCCGTGCCGTCCCTGCTTGACAGCTGGGCTGTGACTCATGTGCTTGCTCAGTCATGTCAGTGATGTGAATGCGAAATTGCTATGTGTTGTGTTGCTTTGACATGTGTCCACTGCCATCTTCCCTAGGCGGAGACCGAACATTGACCGCCCATACCAATTGCTGGTGGACATGGACGATACTGAGGTCATAAGGAAGTTTCGGCTGGACAGGCCAACCCTGCATCGACTGTGTGCCATGTTGGAACCCCATCTCCGTCCCCGCAGGGTGTATCCGACAGCATTCACCCCCACGGCTAAGGTGATGGCCGCCATGCATTTCTTCGCCACTGGGTCATTCCAGCACACAGTGGGCAGTGGAGGAGGGATGTCCCAGCCCATGTTCAGCAAGGTGCTGAGGGATGTACTGGCAGCCATGATGCTGTACCGAAACAGGTACATCAGATTCCCCAGGGCTCGTGAATTGGCGGCAGTGAAGGGTGCATTCTATGCCCTTGGCAGGATCCCACACGTCGTTGGTGCCATTGATTGCACACATGTTGGCCTTGTTCCACCACAGGCCACTGAGCACCTGTACCGCAACAGGAAGCACACGCACTCCCTGAATGTGCAAGTGGTGTGCCTTGCGGACATGGTGATAACCCACGTGTGTGCAAAGTTCCCAGGCTTGGCCCATGACGCACACATAATGCGCAACAGCATCTTGCCACGACTGATGTCCAATCTGCAACAGGATCGTGGCTGTATTGTCGGTGAGTATGTGGAGTGGTGTAGCGTGCTGGCTGTGCGATGCTGTCCCCTGTCCAGTTGGAATAGCAACGGTTCTCTGTGTCCCTCACACCCAGGTGACTCTGCGTACCCGAATGGGGCATGGCTGCTCAGTCCATTGAGGAATCCTCGCACCCCAGCAGACGATCGCTACAATGAGGCACATGGGAGGACCAGACGTGTGGTCGAGCGTACCTTTGGCCTCCTCAAGTCCAGGTTCAGGTGCCTGGACCGCACCGGGGGTGCGCTGGCGTACTCCCACAGAAGGTGTGCCAGATAGTGGTGGCGTGCTGCATGCTGCACAATCTGGCCATTCGGAAGCAGATCCCCCTCATCGTGGATGACGGAGATCAACCAGGGCCCCAGCCCGCAGACCAGGACAGCTCGAGTGAGGAGGACAGCGGAGAGGATGAAGCTGGGAATGTGCGTCAGCAGCTCATCGCCCGCTACTTCACTTGACGGTGAGTGTCCATGTACGACGGCTGATGTGGCTGTATCTGTGCAGGTGTGTGTGTGCTGTGTCAGGGTGGCCTTTTGTTCACTGCGTGCTGTGTGTCAACGCTCCATGGCCAGGTTAGTATGCCACTGTTGGTGGCTGTGGCATTGTGCCCTATTGCTCTGTGCGATGTGTGTACATTGCTTGTAGTTGTTGACATGTACTGTGTGATGGGTGTGTGACACACTCATTGAATGTGCTCCTGTTCTGTCTCCCACCCCTAGGTCCCTACAGGCCCTCCGGTTCCATTGCCATGCCACGCATCAGGTGCCGTTCCGCTCAAGGTGGCCGTTGTATTCCGTACAATTAAAACACAGGGCACAGACAGCAGTTTGTGGAAGAGGTGCATTTATTTCAAACTGTGACATGTGATTGTGTGTAAGGTGATGACAAAAGTGGTGCGTGCAGTGACAATGAGCTGTCGGTCATGGCTGCGTGATGCTCAGGGTGTACCCACTGGTTCTATGTCCATAGTCCAACACACACATGCCATCCAGATGGCTGTGTGGAGTGGGATCGTAGTCCAAGTCAATGCAGTGGGTGGTCAAGGAAGGCTGTCTGGCTGCCTCACTTGCGTCTGGAGCATGCGAAGTCCTCCTGGGAGATCTGTTTCCACTTCGGACGGCCCCTTCCACGTTTGCGAGGGGGGGTGCCTGCTTGCGACCTGCTGGTGGTTGAGGTGTGCTCACTGGCTGTGGACGCAGGGGAACTGGACACTGCTGCTCGACCCTGCGCCCCGGCAGGTGGTGGCGGAGGGGGAGCTGCTATCCCTGGCTGTGACCTCACCGCCACCACCAGCTGGCCCATGAGGTCCACGAGTTGGCCCATACGGGCGTCCATGGACCTCAGCACCCCCAGCACCTCACGCGTGTCTGTAGCAGACCTGGCCCATTGTCCTTGGGCCTCTTCATAGGCCCCAAGGACCCTGGCAATTTGAGGCAGGGCATGGTTCCCAGGGGAGACTGGCGTTTCCCTGACCCTGCTCCTCCTACCAGTCCTGCTGCCACCGGCCTGCCCACTATCCACATTGCTCACCACGGTCCTCGCCCTGGCTCCCAGGGTGGATCCAGTCGGGCGGGCCACCACCTGCGCTGGTGCTGGGGCCAGCGAAGACGTGGTAGCGGTTGCGGCAGTGGTAGAGGCCGCAATGACCGTGGGTGTGGCCGCAATGACCGTGGGTGTGGCCGCAATGACCGTGGGAGTGGCCGCAACGACAGTGGCTGCAGGGGGCTGTGAATGTACAACAGCCCTGGATGATGGGTTGGTGGGTAGGTGGGGGCCTGGGGAGCGGCTGGGCCCTGCCACACCAGATGGGCCTGCTGGGTGGTCCGTGTCCGAGGAGGAGGACAGATCCTCCACATCCGTGTGTCCTTGTTGGGGGCTTGCAGGCTGGCTGTGCTGGCTGCTGTCTCCATCCCCAGCATCCAGCAGTTCGTCACCTGTGGGGAGAATGAGATTTGTTAATGTGTTGCACCTGGCGAAGTATGTATTTGTCGTCTGACATTCACAGTTCGTGCAATCTCGTACATGGGTTTCCCGGAGGCGTGTGTGTGGCTGTACCATTTGTAGTTGTGTGTGCTTGGCAATGGGACTGTGTGCTGTGCACATGTGGCATGGGACGGATTGGCCATGCCGATGGGTGTGTTGCTGTGCTCCTACTTATTGTGACTCTGGTGTATGCGGGCTCCTGGCCCATCCTGGGTCTGGTTTGTACTTTGCTTTTGGGGTTCAAATGGGACGCTTAGGAACGCATATGGCAACATGGGGGCCATGCCCCAGAAACGCATTTGGGATGGAATATGCTTTTGGGCTACATGCTGTGAGCCATGGGTGCCGAACGTGACATGTGTTGTGGCAGCATGACAGTGCATGGTCTGAGGTGTGTGCATGCCTGACATACCCTGCATATTTGCTGTCTGTTGTGATTACTGGACATGGCATTGGACGCATCGTTATGAGTGTGTGATGGTTGTGTGCCACCCGACGTATTGCAGTTGTCCCATCTCCTTGGTGTGCGTGCTGCCCTGTGCCATGTGCATCACTGCAGTGCTCGGGGGGTGTGGCCCATGTTGTGTGTTGTTGCTCACAGTGTGGCGTGCGCTTCATTGACTTCTGGCACATGGTTGGTCATGGGCATGTATCTTAGCGTGACTGCTGTATGTGTGGCAGCTGTTCGGATGACATGCCTTTCATGAGACTGGGGCTGACGGATGGGATGGATGGTATGTTGTATGTGCATGGTGTGTCTGTGTGTTTGATGGGTTCAGTGGTGTTCGTGTGCATTTATGTTGTTCCGCTCTGTTGCGTCTAGTGTTGTTTGTCTTACATAGGCGTAGTTGTGGGGTGTGTGGTTGACAGGCAGTAGGGGCTACATGGACAGGACTTCAATGGTGTTTCGGTTGTGTGTGATGGGTTGCACAGTGGCTGCCGTGTGGTACTATATTCAGTGTGGCTTGTGCATGCAGACGTGGCTCCTTGGGTGTTGCTGTGTCTGTGATGGGTCATGTGGGGTGTGAGTCTGTGGTTCATGTCCGTGTGCACATTGTTCACTTGTTCGTGACAGTGGGCGGTGCTGCGTGTTCGTCTGCTACGTGACATGTCCCATGTGTTGGTCGTGTTACGGTCCTCATGCCTCCAGTAATCCAGCCCTGTCCAGTTTCCCACCTGCAGGTTGTTCGGGCGTGCACTGTACTGGATGCCACATGGTTCTAAGCGGGGGTGCTCCATGTTGCAGGTCTGTGGGGGTGGGGGCGGTGTTGTGGGTCGTGGTGATGGCTGGACACCCACTGACACCGATTGTTGTGGACCGTGATGTCTACCTTTCGGCTGTCGGTGTGCACTGCGGTGGCTGACACATGGCTGTGGGGTGTGGGGGATGCTCCTCCTTGCTGTGCTGTGGGACTAGGGGCCTGGTGTGTGTTGTACTTGAGCTGTCCACCCTCCCACCCACTGCACTTTGTGTTCCTGCCACTTACCTGTTACTTGTCGGTTAGTGCAGCTATGGCGGACACATGGGTGTGGTGGGTGCTCGTTGTGGCGCTTCTGGCATACTTGGGGACCTGTTGGTGGTTACGTGGCTGGCTGAGTGTACACATGCCCCCACGTATCTTACAGTTGTTAGGTTTGGGCTGTGTGTGGTGGTGTCTGTTGCATGTGTGTGTGATGTGTTGTGTATTGTGTGCTGGACATGGGGGTGTTCGTCCCTGGGAGCTGTGGCATGGTGGTAGTGCATGTGAGTACATAGCGGTGTGCTGGTATACATTAGTTTGTACTTACCAGCCTCCACTCCCCCTGCTAATCCGGTGAGGATCTCCGGATGTATGATGACTCGCACCTTCTCCTCCCACGCTTTGAAGGTCTTGAAAAGCGCGGGATTCCCTCCGCCAGTGACGGCAGCCAGCTCTCTGTTTTTGCTCTCCTTCTTCTTGACCAGGCTTTTGACGTCATTCCACCGTTTGTTGATTTCTCCTCTGTTCCTGGGCAGGGTCCCGACTGCATTGACCTGGTCTACGATCCGGTTCCACATTCTGTTTCTGGTGGCTAGTGGTGTGTGCTGGACCAGGTTCCCATAGATTTGTGGGTGCACCTTGATGATCTCGTCGACCATGACCGTCAGCTCAATGGGCGTGAACTTGGGCATTCTTTGTGGTGCCATGGTGTTTGTGGTGCTGGTGCGGTGTGTGTTGTGTAATGTGCAGGGGGTTTGTGGTGCCGGTGTTTGGTGGTGGTGGTGGTGGTGGTGGTTGTGATGTGTGCGTTTCTGTGGTGTGCTGCTGTCCTTGCTGTGTCACTGTGTCCTCTCCTCTCCTCTCTGGTTTGCAATGTTGCAAGGGGTTGTGGTCTGTGGGAGTGCTGCTTTTGTACTTACCTATGTGGGTGTGTCCTCATGGTCTGTTGTGTTCAGGTGTGTTGTGTCTGGTGTTCTGGCCTTTGTAGTTTTTGTTTGTCCAGGGGGGTGTTTTCGGGATGTGTACTGTGCTTGTGTATTTGTGCGTGCCTTGCTGTGTGGACTTGTTGGCCATGTTGTGTGCGATTGTTTTTGTCAGCGGATGGTTTCTGTGCAGGGACGTGGCCGCCATGGCTTCTGCCGTGTCAATTTTCATCGGCGTTGTTTGCGCTGGCGGGCGGTATATTTGTAGTTTACCCGCGCTCATGGCGGTGCGATCGTAATTTCACGTGCGGTGTGTCGGCCGTGAGGGCGGGCGGTTTTGTGTTGTCGTGCGTGTTTCCGTCCGTGGCGGGCGGTTTGACTCCGACTCGGACGAGGGCGGGCGGTATCTTGTGTGGTTTTTCCGCCGATGGCGGTTTTCGGTTTGTGTCATCGTAATGGCGTGGTCGGTATTCAGACGGTGTGTGCGGGCGTATTTTTGCCGCTTTCATGCGTGGCGGATTTTTTTACGCCGGGTATCGTAATGGGCCTTATAGAAACTGTAAAATATTAATTTTTAGTCTATAATTAAATATTATGTATTGTTATTAATTTTGTATTATTAAAAATGTTTTAATATTAGTGTGAAAATGTATTAAAAAAAAATTGTAACATATGTTTTAGGAGCGGGATGTTTAGTTATTAGGGGTAAATGGTGGGAGTATTTTAAAAATATTAGTGTAAATTTAGATATTAATTTTAAATTTTTAGAATTTAGAAATTAATTTAAAAAATGAAATTTATATTAAAAGTGTAAAATGTATGTTTTTTTTAGGAGCGGGATGTTGGGTTATTAGGGGATAAGGGTGGGGAGTAATTTAAAAATATTAGTGTGAAAATGTATAAAAAAAAATTGTAACATATGTTTTAGGAGCGGGATGTTTAGTTATTAGGGGTAAAGGGTGGGGAGTATTTTAAAAATATTAGTGTAAATTTAGATATTAATTTTAAATTTTTAGATATTAGAAATTAATTTAAAAAATGAAATTTATATTAAAAGTGTAAAATATATGTTTTTTTTAGGAGCGGGATGTTGGGCTATTAGGGGATAAGGGTGGGGAGTAATTTAAAAATATTAGTGTAAATTTATATTTAAATAGAAAATTTATAGAAATTCGAAATTAATTTAAAAAACGAAATTTATATTAAAAATGTAAAATATATGTTTTCTTTTAGTAGTGAGATGTTGGGTTATTAGGGTATAAGGGTGGGAAGTATTTAAAAAATATTAGTGTAAATTTAGATATTAATTTAAATTTTTTAGAAATTCGAAATTAATTTAAAAAAGCAAATTTATATTAAATATGTAAAATATATGTTTTCTTTTAGGAGCGGGATGTTGGGTTATTAGGGGATAAGGGTGGGGAGTATATAAAAAATATTAGTTGAAATTTAGGGGCCCATTACGATGGCGGGCGGAAGCACTACCGCCGTGCTGGCGGATGCAAAAACCACCAGTTACCGCCGGCACGCAGCTGTCCACACGCCCGCCCAATTACGATGCGAAAAGCAGGCCAAACACCGCCGGCAAGCCAGCAACACCGTCCGCCATCAAAGTGCGCCCGCACACGTAGCGGCGCAGCACAACTGACACACACCGTCCGACGAAACACGTCCCGCCCGGCGCATAAATTACGATGCCGCAAACAAACGGCTCCCACGGCAAAGAGACACCGCACGTGAAAGAGAGGCGGAAACACGGACGCAGAGCACGGACAACGAAGAAGCGGCACCCCGGGCATGAATCCAGCACTGCAGGCCCTTCCCATGCTTCTGCTGATGCACCACCAAGGACGCAACGTACCGCGGAGACGCAGGTAGGCACACACACAACAAGTGCACGCAAACAGCGCACACAGTGCAAGGGCGGAAAAAGCGGACAACCCCCCACCAGCGCGTGCACACTACACATCCACCATTGCATCCACATATGACACACAGGCCAAATCCAAACATCGCGGAACACATGTGTACACACCACCTGGGACTAGGAACCAACCACCCCGTCACGGCCCCAAAGCGCCGATGACGCCGCCACACATGCGCACAACGCAGAGGCCAACCGCAGCGCCATGCATGCGTCGCACACAGACACAGGGACACAACCAAGCAGCACACACACCAGCCCCACCCCGAACGCACATGACACGTGACAGGCCGGCCACAGACATGTCCCCAACGCCCAATTCACGGACAACACCCAACGCCACACAACCGACGCACACATGTCAGTGAAGTCACGCAACAGCAGGACACACCCCAGTGTAACAAACATGGCGAAGCACACAGCGGCGGCAACACCAACTAGGAGAAGCAGGGCCCCTTCGGGAAGAGGAACGCCAGTACCACACTGAAAAACCCATACCACCCTGCACATATGAACAAGACACATGAAACGGAACACCAAAGAGCCCGGTGACCGACAACAGGTGGCCCAAGAATTACATCCACACACAAGGCCCAACGCAGAGCGGAAAGGCAGCCTGCCGCCCACACAAGGGAGAGCAGACAGCACTGAATGACCTTCCATTCCAACTCCGAAACCACAGCCCTACGACAGAAGCCGGTGAATACAGCCATTGTCCAAGAATAGACCAACACAGGCATGCCGAGGAGACCGACCACACGGCAGATAGCGCATATCACAGAAGCACACAACGGACGGGGAAGAAAGAAGAAAACACTCCCCCATGTCGGCCACATGCAAGTTAATTGGAAGGAGTCACACAGCACTGACCTTGAACTGTCTGAGAAGCATGTGGGAAGAGGGCCCGTGTCCTCCAAACAAGCCAACAGAACACAAGTCCTGTCTCCCTACGACTACACAGAGCTCACAGCAACCTCGGAGCGTGCACATTGCAGACTGCACACACAGCCGGAGCACGCCACCACAACGCACCGCTGCGAAATGGCAACCGCAACACACCTACCCAACTACGCCGAAGAGCTCAAGCTGTACAAAACCAACCTGTTCCATACATTGGGATGCGATCTCCTGTCCCTGCTGAACGTAAGTTACCGACTGACTTACCGCATCACATTGTTCAGCTGCGTCATGCCCGTCTTCTACTGTCGGAGGTGTCCCTACCAGCATCCCGTCGAGATATGCCTCTCCAACCCGGCATGTCTGAAGGCGGACCTGCTACCACTACTCCTCCCTCTGGACGCACACGACAGGGCCTGCTCTGCCTATGGGGGCATGGCGTATGTGGCCAACATCGCACGCGCACTGAAATGGAACCACTGTGCCTCCACACGACGGATCATCGAGAACAGCTACATCGAATGTCACCCAGCATGCCCCATCATGGTCCTCCAAGGGACAACCTATGAACAACACCTTGACAGCCACCATCCGCTTCATTGGCTGGCAAACATGGACACCACCAATGACATGGAAGCCCTGCTGGACGGCATCGCATACCTGACAACCTGTAAATACGTCGGACCACAACGCAGGTTCCCGAGTGACCTATGAAGTCCAACCCCGCACCCATGCTCAGCTTCCGCACGGACTGGCCAGTCACCACCACAACAGCCATACCAAACGACCGGCAACTGTAACCACACCATCAACGACATCGCCATGACATCGGATATGACCGGGACATGCACACTGTTCCCCATCACATCCAGGAACACCGCATGCATCGTGGGAGGCAGTGGCATGGGCACTGTGCATCGCACCCACATGGACGGAACTGCACGAACAACCAGGACACGACATGGATCCAGCGCACATGGACACACACACCGCTCAGTGGACATGAATAGGTCGCCTGGAGTCTGTGGGTGCTGCACCCCTCCCACCCCCGCCCGGGAATCCCATACCAGGACCTTTGCATGGACGACAAGTGCATACAACAACAACACGACCCCAGTGACTGTGACATGTCCAGTAACCACCACAGTGCAACAACAAGTGGCACGCCGCTGCATGCACGCAAGCACATGCCCTGATGTCATCTCACATGCACGCGTGCATGAGGAACAACCGCAGCAAACCTGTCACATGGAACTGAGATGGACTGTGCCCATGATGCCGAGCGGTCTGGTAGGCTACATGTATACCGTCTGTGTCAAAGTCCGCAGCTCCGCAGCTATACGTAAATGTACATTAGCACAGCCTTGGCCAAGCAGATGTAACCCCACACCCTATCCCATTTGTAATCATGCTCAGTATATCCTCAACATGTATTCCGCTGCCAGTAGTGTCCACTATACTGCATCACAGAGGACAGAAGACTCAATATAATGTTTGAAACCAGAACTGTCTCCGCTGACTCATTTCACAAGTACGAATGAGAGAGGATGAGAGTATGTGAAGTACACGGCAGTCGTGACATGACCATGTAGTCCACTGGTATTGGATGTCAACGCAAATGAGTAGCACTACTGTGGAAGACACACATGTGTCGTGTGAAGTCGTATGGACGCAGTGCTCAGGTGGGTGGGTGTGACGGGTAGATGCGCACATGCCAAGTTGGAGCACGCCGTGTTGGGAGGGCTCATGAACAGTACACCACCGCTTCCCTGGGCATTGTGAGAGGACACCTGTCGGGGGGAGTGAACACGTGTGTGCACAGCAGCCGGGCACACGTACAAAGCGGTACCAGGCGCACCTCAGCCCACCCTCTGTGGACAAGCTGGATCCTGTTGTGCGCCCGCCATGCCCCTTGACAAGGCACACACAGCCCCAGTCGACCAGGTGTAACCCCAACATAGTCAATCCGCACAGGCGATACAGGGCACGGGATGGCAGTGGAGCATGGTGTGTGAGAGGTCTCCTCGCGCTCCTCCTGGTCATATCACGCAGGCAATAGAACCTCAACGTCTAGCATGGCACAAGTCAAATGGAAGTGTAGGGGGACGCACCACAGCACGAGCAGCACTGACGTCACGGGAGGTGGCTCGCACCATCCCATCCATTGCCCATCATACCAACCACGCCACATGCCATTGCGACTAAGTGCAAGCGCGTGCGCCACCACCCCCGAGCCCTCCCCAGAGAGGCCAAAGAGTGAATGTGTGGGCCATCAGCCACAGACGGACGCGGCCTGGCCGCAAGGGCAGCCACAGCCACTGGGTGTCGCAGGTGGCGGATCCGGAAGGCGAAGACTGTGATGCATAGTCCATGCAGGCCGGGTCTCCATTTGGGGCACCACGCAGGTGGACGGCGTCCCGCCACACATCATACCCTGAGACAGCCCACTCGTGCAACTGGACCCACACATACACTCCTTGCCCTCTCTGGTGCGAGCTTGGGGCTGCCTGTGCAAGCGCTAGCCTCGCAGGTGAGCATGCATATTGGGGGGCGAGGGGAGGACATGAGGGCTGGGGCGAAGATGACTGTATCACTGTCAGTTAGTACAAGGGATGACCCAGATGTGGAAAGGAAGAGACGTGTCCCGTGTGTACTGCAACTAGTCGCCAATCCAACTACCCCCCATGTCCGGAATGTAAGCCCGCACCTAGGCCCGCCCATCCGCCACATCGAACATACCACCAGCACGACAACCTTCCCATTCGAAACACTGACTGGGGGTGGCGACCAGTGAACAATCATGTGTAGCCTACCCACGCGTACATGTGGGCCCTCCATGATCCATGTCACCTGCGGCAAAGACATGACATGCGCAATGAGGGAAGTGAGGAGAGCTGTCCGCCCCACGCGCAGAAGGTGCATCAGCTCCACAGACCCAGCAGCGAGTCCAGCAGGGGTCACATGTGCAGGGGCAGCTGTGCCTGGTGTGAAGGCACATGCATATAGACAGCACATCGACCAATGTGTAGTCTGCCCACATCCACAGTCCATCATCATGCGGACATAGGAATTGAACACAGGGCAACACATCTTAGTTGGTGCACCCACCGTGACCAACAATGCGCAATCATCGACGTACCCGCCCTGTGCATGGCCCCCACCCAACGGAGGCACATCCAGTGCCACCATCCCACACACACAAGCCTTCCACGGAACATGCTGTGTCCAATGGTCAGTACAGAGTCAGCGCCCATCTGGTGGATCCTGAACAGGAGACACATGCACACACATGCCAGCTCCCACTATGTACGTCTGCCACCTGGCACGTGCAATGTAACCTCTCACCTGTGACGTGTGACTGCAAGCACACAGCCGTCTTGGCATGGGGCTGTCAATGTGGACACCAGTCAATGTTTCGGGAGCTGTGATCCGTACAGTGCTGTACATAGGGTGCAGTGCTGACACCTACTAC
Organism: Calotriton arnoldi; assembly: GCA_963921515.1. Classification (NCBI taxonomy): domain Eukaryota; kingdom Metazoa; phylum Chordata; class Amphibia; order Caudata; family Salamandridae; genus Calotriton; species Calotriton arnoldi. The sequence goes on from CAWUFW010006651.1 coordinate 864,404, forward strand.
TGTCTCATATCCCCTCGTGCCACAGGTCCCACTTGTATTGGCCGCTCAGCCCGTGCCCACATCGTCGTCGTCGTGTGCCATACTCATCCAGCCTCGGAAGCAGTTCCATGCTCAGCAGACACTCATGTTGCCGTGGCGTTGCCGCTTGACGAATATGCAGTCAGTCCCCATCAGCACGCCCCGCAAGTCATTGGGGCCTAGATCCCCATGTGCATGCACATGGCAGTGGTATGTCTCACTTGCCATTGCCATTGTTGGGAGACCTGTGTAAGTGTATTGTGGCCGTGCCGTCCCAGCTTGACAGCTGGGCTGTGGCTCATGTGCTTGCTCAGTCATGTCAGTGATGTGTATGCGAAATTGCTATGTGCCGTGTTGCTCTGACATGTGTCCTCTGCCATTTAACCCAGGCGGAGACCGAACATTGACCGCCCATACCAATTGCTGGCGGACATGGACGATACAGAGGTAATCAGGAAGTTTCGGCTGGACAGGCCAACTCTGCATCGACTGTGTGCCATGTTAGAGCCCCATCTCCGTCCCCGCAGGGTGTATCCGACTGCTGTCACCCCCACGGCTAAGGTGATGGCCGCCATGCATTTCTTCGCCACTGGGTCATTCCAGCACACAGTGGGCAGTGGAGGAGGGATGTCCCAGCCCATGTTCAGCAAGGTGCTGAGGGATGTACTGGCAGCCATGATGCTGTACCGGAACAGGTACATCCGCTTCCCCAGGGCTCGTGAATTGGCGGCAGTGAAGGGTGCATTCTATGCCCTTGGCAGAATCCCACACGTCGTGGGAGCCATTGACTGCACTCATGTTGGCCTTGTTCCACCACAGGCCACTGAGCACCTGTACCGCAACAGGAAGCACACGCACTCCCTGAATGTGCAAGTGGTGTGCCTTGCGGACATGGTGATCACCCACGTGTGTGCCAAGTTTCCAGGCTCGGCCCATGACGCACACATAATGCGCAACAGCATCTTGCCACGACTGATGGCCAATCTGCAACAGGATCGTGCCTGTATTGTCGGTGAGTATGTGGAGTGGTGTAGCGTGCTGGTTGTGCGATGCTGTCCCCTGTCCAGTTGGAATAGCTACGGTTCTCTGTGTCCCTCACACCCAGGTGACTCTGCGTATCCGAATGGGGCATGGCTGCTCAGTCCATTGAGGAATCCTCGCACCCCAGCAGACGATCGCTACAATGAGGCACATGGGAGGACCAGACGTGTGGTCGAGCGTACCTTTGGCCTCCTCAAGTCCAGGTTCAGGTGCCTGGACCGCACCGAGGGTGCACTGGCGTACTCCCCACAGAAGGTGTGCCAGATAGTGGTGGCGTGCTGCATGCTGCACAATCTGGCCATTCGGAAGCAGATCCCCCTCATTGTGGATGACGGAGATCAACCAGGGCCCCAGCCCGCAGACCAGGACAGCTCGAGTGAGGTGGACAGCGGAGAGGAGGAAGCTGGGAATGTGCGGCAGCAGCTCATCGCCCGCTACTTCACTTGACGGTGAGTGTCCATGTACGACGGATGATGTGTCTGTATCTATGCAGGTGTGTGTGTGCTGTGTCAGGGTGGCCGTATGTTCACTGCGTGCAGTGTGTCAACGCTCCATGGCCAGGGTAGTATGCCACTGTTGGTGACTGTGGCATTGTGCCCTATTGCTCTGTGCGATGTGTGTACATTGCTCGTAGTTGTTGACATGTACTGTGTGATGGGTGTGTGACACACTCATTGAATGTGCTCCTGTTCTGTCTCCCACCCCTAGGTCCCTACAGGCCCTCCGGATTCCATTGCCATGCCACGCATCAGGTGCCCTTCCGCCCAAGGTGGCCGCTGTATTCCGTACAAATAAAACACAGGGCACAAACAGCAGTTAGTGAAAAAGGTGCATTTATTACGAACTGTGACATGTGATTGTGTGTAAGGTGATGACAAAAGTGGTGCGTGCAGTGACAATGAGCTGTCGGTCATGGCTGCGTGATGATCAGGGTGTACCCACTGGTTCTATGTCCATAGTCCAACACACACATGCCATCCAGCTGGCTGTGTGGAGTGGGATCGTAGAGCAAGTCAATGCAGTGGCTGGTCAAGGAAGGCTGGCGGAAGGCTGGCTGGCTGCCTCACTTGCGACTGGAGCGTGCGAAGTCCTCCCGGGAGATCTGTTTCCTCTTCGGACGGCCCCTTCCACGTTTGGGAGGGGGGGTGTGGTGGCGACCTGCTGGTGGTGGGTGAGGTGTGCTCACTGGCTGTGGACGCAGGGGAAGTGGACACTGCTGCCCGAGCCTGCGCCCTAGCAGGTGGTGGCGGAGGTGGTGTTGCTGGCCTTGCCTGTGACCCCACCGCCACCACCAGCTGGCCCATGAGGTCCACGAGTTGGTCCATACGGGACACGAATTGGCCCATATGGGCGTCCATGGACCTCAGCACCCCCAGCACCTCCCGCGTGTCAGTAGCAGACCTGGCCCATTGTCCTTGGGCCTCTTCATAGGCCCCAAGGACTCTGGCCATTTGAGGCAGGGCATGGCTCCCAGGGGAGGCTGGCGTTTCCTGACCCTGCTCCTCCTACCAGTCCTGCTGCCACCGGCCTGCCCACTAGCCACATTGCTCACCACGGTCCTCGCTGTGGCTCCCAGGGTGGATCCAGTCGGCCGGGCCACCACCTGCGCTGGGGCTGGTGCCAGCGAAGACGTGGTGGTGGTGGAGGCGGTGGTGGTCGGTGCGGCGATGGTGGCGGTTGCGGCAGTGGTAGTGGCCGCAATGACCGTGGGTGTGGCCGCAACGACAGTGGCAGCAGGGGACTGGGACTGTTCAGCATCCCTGGATGATGGGTTGGTGGGTAGGAGGGGTCATGGGGAGCGGCTGGGCCCTGCCACGCCAGATGGGCCAGCTTGGTGGTCCGTGTCCGAAGAGGTGGACAGATCCTCCAGATCCGTGTGTCCTCGTTGGAGGCTTGTAGGCTGGCTGTGCTGGCTGCTGTCTCCATCCCCAGCGTCCAGCAGTTCGTCACCTGTGGAGAGAATGAGATTTGTTGTTGTGTTGCACCTGGCGAAGTATGTATTAGTCGTCTGACATTGGCAGTTCGTGCAATCTCGTACATGGGTTTCCCGGAGGCGAGTGTGTGGCTGTGGCATCTGTAGTTGTGTGTGCTAGGCAATGGGACTGTGTGCTGTGCACATGTGGCATGGGACGGATTGGCCATGCCGATGGGTGTGTTGCTTTGCCCCTACTCATTGTGACTCTGGTGTATGCGGGCTCCTGGCCCATCCTGGGTCTGGTTTGTACTTTGCTTTTGGGGTTCAAATGGAACGCTTAGGAACGCATATGGCAACATGGGGGCCATGCCCCAGATTCGCATTTGGGAGGATATGCTTTTGGGGTTCAAATGGAACGCTTAGGAACGCATATGGCAACATGGGGGCCATGCCCCAGATTCGCATTTGGGAGGGGATATGCTTTTGGGGTACATGCTGTGAGCCATGGGTGCCGAACGTGACATGTGTTGTGGCAGCATGACAGTGCATGGTCTGAGGTGTGTGCATGCCTGACATGCCCTGCATATTTGCTGTCTGTTGTGGTTACTGGACATGGCATTGGACGCATCGTTATGAGTGAGTGATAGTTGTGTGCCAGCCAACGTATTGCAGTTGTCCCATCTCCTTGGTGTGCGTGCTGCCCTGTGCCATGTGCATCACTGCAGTGCTCGGGGGGGTGTGGCCCATGTTGTGTGTTGTTGCTCACAGTGTGTCGTGCGCTTAATTGACTTCTGGCACATGGTTGGTCATGGGCATGTGTCTTAGCGTGACTGCTGTATGTGTGGCAGCTGTGCGGATGACATGCCTTTCATGTGACTGGGGCTGACGGATGGGATGGATGGTATGTTGTATGTGCATGGTGTGTCTGTGAGTTTGATGGGTTCAGTGGTGTTCGTGTGCATTTCTGTTGTTCCGCTCTGTTGCGTCTAGTGTTGTTTGTCTTACATAGGCGTAGTTGTGGGGTGTGGGGTTGACAGGCAGTGGGGGCTACATGGACAGGACTTCAATGGTGTTTCGGTTGTGTGTGATGAGTTGCACAGTGGCTGCCGTGTGGGACTATATTCAGTGTGGCTTGTGCATGCAGACGTGGCTCCTTGGGTGTTGCTATGTCTGTGATGGGTCATGTGGGGTGTGAGTCTGCTGTTCATGTCCGTGTGCACATTGTTCACTTGTTCGTGACGGTGGGCGGTGCTGCGTGTTCGTGTGCTACGTGACATGTCCCATGTGTTGGTGGTGTTATGGTCCTCATGCCTCCAGTAATCCAGCCCTGTCCAGTTTCCCACCTGCAAGTTGTTCGTGCGTGCACTGTACTGGATGCCACATGGCTCTAAGCGGGGGTGCTCCATGTTGCAGGTCTGTGGGGGTGGGGGGTGTAGTGGGTCGTGGGGGTGGCTGTACACCCACTGACACCGATTGCTGTGGACCGTGATGTCTGCCTTTCGGCTGTCGTTGTGCACTGCGGTGGCTGACACGTGGCTGTGGGGTGTGGGGGATGCTCCTCCTTGCTGTGCTGTGGGACTGGGGCCTGGTGTGTGTTGTACTTGGGCTGTCCACCGTCCCACCCACTGCACTTTGTGTTCCTGCCACTTACCTGTTACTTGTCGGTTAGTGCAGCTGTGGCGGACACATGGGTGTGGTGGGTGCTCGTTGTGGCGCTTCTGGCATATTTGGGGACCTGTTGGTGGTTACGTGGCTGGCTTAGTGTACACATGTCCCCACGCATCTTACAGTTGTTCGGTTTGGGCTGTGTGTGGTAGTGTCTGTTGCATGTGTGTGTGATGTGTTGTGTATTGTGTGCTGGACATGGGGGTGTTTGTCCCTGGGAGCTGTGGCATGGTAGTTGCGCATGTGAGTACATAGCGGTGTGCTGGTATACATTAGTTTGTACTTACCAGCCTCCACTCCCCCTGCTAATCCGGCGAGGATCTCCGGATGGATTACGACTCGCACCTTCTCCTCCCACGCTTTGAAGGTCTTAAAGAGCGCGGGATTCCCTCCGCCAGTGACGGCAGCCAGCTCTCTGTTTTTGCCCTCCTTCTTCTTGACCAGGCTCTTTACGTCATTCCAACGTTTGTTTATCTCGACTCTGTTTCTGGGCAGGGTCCCGACTGCATTGACCTGGTCTACGATCCGGTTCCACATTCTGTTTCTGGTGGCTAGTGGTGTGTGCTGGACCATGTTCCCATAGATTTGTGGGTACACCTTGATGATCTCGTCGACCATGACCGTCAGCTCCATGGGCGTGAACTTGGGCATCCTTTGTGGTGCCATGGTGTTTGTGGTGCTGGTGCGGTGTGTGTTGTGTAATGTGCAGGGGGTTTGTGGTGCCGGTGTTTGGTGGTGGTGGTGGTTGTTGTGATGTGTGCGTTTCTGTGGTGTGCTGCTGTCCTTGCTGTGTCACTGTGTCCTCTCCTCTCCTCTCTGGTTTGCAATGTAGCAAGGGGTTGTGGTCTGTGGGAGTGCTGCTTTTGTACTCACCTATGTGGGTGTGTCCTCATGGTCTGTTGTTTTCAGGTGTGTTGTGTCTGGGGTTCTGGCCTTTGTATTTTTTGTTTGTCCGGGGGGTGTTTTCGGGATGTGTACTGTGCTTGTGTATTTGTGTGTGCCTTGCTGTGTGGACTTGTTGGCCATGTTGTGTGCTATTGGTTTTGTGTGCGGATGGTTTCTGTGCAGGTACGTGGGCGCCATGGCTTCTGCCGTGTCGATTCTCATCGGCGTTGTTTGCGCTGGCGGGCGGTATATTTGTTGTTTTTCCGCGCTCATGGCGGTGCGATCGTAATTTCACGTGCGGTGTGTCGGCCGTGTGGGCGGGCGGTTTTGTGTTGTCGTGCGTGTTTCCGTCCGTGGCGGGCGGTTTGACTCCGACTCGGACGATGGCGGGCGGTATTTTGTGTGATTTTCCGCCGATGGCGGTTATCGGTTTGTGTACTCATAATGGCGTGGTCGGTGTTCAGGCGGTGTGTGCGGGCGGATTTTTGCCGCTTCCATGCCTGGCGGATTTTTTACGCCGGGTATCGTAATGAGCCCTTAGTGCAGTTTTAAATTTCTTTTTAGTAATGAAAGTTTTCTTTCAGGAAACAGTTGGGCACAGTTTCACCTTCTTCTTTATTGTAGTTTTTAAGTGTAAAAGAGATGTATGTTTTTGATGTTTATATAGTGTTTATTTAATTGGTTGCTTTATGTTATTGGTGTATTTTGAAATGTGAGCGTTTTATTGGTTGAAGTTAATTGTTTTTATTGTTTTGGCACTTTCTTTCCATATAAGGGAAACGCTAATTAAGAAACTGTTAGTAGAAAGTAAATATTTTATATTTTTACTTTTTGTAAATAATTTAAATGTTATTTTTAATGTGAAATAATGCAAGTATTATATATTTAAAGTTTATATTTAATTATTGTAATATGTTTCTTTAGCCAAAATATATTGTTTTATATATTGATGTGTTTGCAAATTATTTTATTATGTTGTTTAAGGGGCCCATTACGATACCCGGCGTAAATAAATCCGCCAGGCATGGAATCGGCAAAATACCGCCCGCATACACCGTCTGAACACCGACCACGCCATTACGATAACACAAACCGAAAACCGCCATCGGCGGAAAATCGCACAAAATACCGCCCGCCATCGTCCGAGTCGGAGTCAAACCGCCCGCCACGGACGGAAACACGCCCGACAACACAAAACCGCCCGCCCTCACGGCCGACACACCGCACGTGAAATTACGATCGCACCGCCATGAGCGCGGGAAAACCACAAATATACCGCCCGCCAGCGCAAACAACGCCGATGCCAATCGACACGGCAGAAACCATGGCGCCCACGTCCCTGCACAGAAACCATCCGCTCACAAAACCAATAGCACACAACATGGCCAATAAGTCCACACAGCAAGGCACGCACAAATACACAAGCACAGTACACATCCCGAAAACACCCCCTGGACAAACAAAAAATACAAAGGCCAGAACACCAGACACAACACACCTGAAAACAACAGACCATGAGGACACACCCACATAGGTAAGTACAAAAGCAGCACTCCCACAGACCACAACCCCTTGCAACATTGTAAACCAGAGAGGAGAGGAGAGGACACAGTGACACAGCAAGGACAACAGCACACCACAGAAACGCACACATCACTACCACCACTACCACCACCACCACCACCAAACACCACCACCACCACCACCACCACCACCACCACCACCTCCACCACCACCAAACACCGGCACCACAAACCCCCTGCACATTACACAACACACACCGCACCAGCACCACAAACATCATGGCACCACAAAGAATGCCCAAGTTCACGCCCATGGAGCTGACGGTCATGGTCGACGAGATCATCAAGGTGTACCCACAAATCTATGGGAACATGGTCCAGCACACACCACTAGCCACCAGAAACAGAATGTGGAACCGGATCGTAGACCAGGTCAATGCAGTCGGGACCCTGCCCAGGAACAGAGTCGAAATAAACAAACGGTGGAATGACGTCAAGAGCCTGGTCAAGAAGAAGGAGGGCAAAAACAGAGAGCTGGCTGCAGTCACTGGCGGAGGGAATCCCGCGCTCTTCAAGACCTTCAAAGCGTGGGAGGAGAAGGTGCGAGTCATCATCCATCCCGAGATCCTCGCCGGAGTAGCAGGGGGAGTGGAGGCTGGTAAGTACAAACTAATGTATACCAGCACACCGCTATGTACACACATGCACTACCACCATGCCACAGCTCCCAGGGACAAACACCCCCATGTCCAGCACACAATACACAACACATCACACACACATACAACAGACACCACCACACACAGCCCAAACAGAACAACTGTAAGATGCGTGGGGACATGTGCACACTCAGCCAGCCACGTAACCACCAACAGGTCCCCAAATATGCCAGAAGCGCCACAACGAGCACCCACCACACCCATGTGTCCGCCATAGCTGCACTAACCGACAAGTAACAGGTAAGTGGCAGGAACACAAAGTGCAGTGGGTGGGAGGGTGGACAGCCCAAGTACAAAACACACCAGGCCCCTAGTCCCACAGTACAGCAAGGAGGAGCATCCCCCACACCCCACAGCCACGTGTCAGCCACCGCAGTGCACAACGACAGCCGAAAGGTAGACATCACGGTCCACAGCAATCGGTATCAGTGGGTGTCCAGCCACCACTACGACCCACAACACCCCCCACCCCCACAGACCTGCAACATGGAGCACCCCCCGCTTAGAGCCATGTGGCATCCAGTACAGTGCACGCACGAACAACTTGCAGGTGGGAAACTGGACAGGGCTGGATTACTGGAGGCATGAGGACCGGAACACGACCAACACATGGGACATGTCACGTAGCAGACGAACACGCAGCACCGCCCACCGTCACGAACAAGTGAACAATGTGCACACGGATATGAACCACAGAGTCACACCCCACATGACCCATCACAAACACAGCAACACCCAAGGAGCCACGTCTGCATGCACAAGCCACACTGAACATAGTACCACACGGCAGCCACTGTGCAACCCATCACACACAACCGAAACACCATTGAAGTCCTGTCCATGTAGCCCCCACTGCCTGTCAACCCCACACCCCACAACTACGCCTATGTAAGACAAACAACACTAGACGCAACAGAGCGGAACAACAGAAATGCACACGAACACCACTGAACCCATCAAACTCACAGACACACCATGCACATACAACATACCATCCATCCCATCCGTCAGCCCCAGTCTCATGAAAGGCATGTCATCCGCACAGCTGCCACACATACAGCAGTCACGCTAAGACACATGCCCATGACCAACCATGTGCCAGAAGTCAATTAAGCGCACGCCACACTGTGAGCAACAACACACAACATGGGCCACACCCCCCCGAGCACTGCAGTGATGCACATGGCACAGGGCAGCACGCACACCAAGGAGATGGGACAACTGCAATACGTTGGCTGGCACACAACTATCACTCACTCATAACGATGCGTCCAATGCCATGTCCAGTAACCACAACAGACAGCAAATATGCAGGGCATGTCAGGCATGCACACACCTCAGACCATGCACTGTCATGCTGCCACAACACATGTCACGTTCGGCACCCATGGCTCACAGCATGTACCCCAAAAGCATATCCCCTCCCAAATGAGAATCTGGGGCATGGCCCCCATGTTGCCATATGCGTTCCTAAGCGTTCCATATGAACTCCAAAAGCAAAGTAAAAACCAGACCCAGGATGGGCCAGGAGCCTCCATACACCAGAGTCACAATGAGTAGGGGCAAAGCAACACACCCATCGGCATGGCCAATCCGTCCCATGCCACATGTGCACAGCACACAGTCCCATTGCCTAGCACACACAACTACAGATGCCACAGCCACACACTCGCCTCCGGGAAACCCATGTACGAGATTGCACGAACTGCCAATGTCAGACGACTAATACATACTTCGCCAGGTGCAACACAATAACAAATCTCATTCTCTCCACAGGTGACGAACTGCTGGACGCTGGGGATGGAGACAGCAGCCAGCACAGCCAGCCAACAAGCCCCCAACGAGGACACACGGATCTGGAGGATCTGTCCACCTCTTCGGACACGGACCACCAAGCTGGCCCATCTGGCGTGGCAGGGCCCAGCCGCTCCCCAGGACCCCTCCTACCCACCAACCCATCATCCAGGGCTGCTGAACAGTCCCAGCCCCCTGCTGCCACTGTCGTTGCGGCCACTCCCACGGTCATTGCGGCCACACCCACGGTCATTGCGGCCACTACCACTGCCGCAACCGCCACCATCGCCGCACCGACCACCACCGCCACCACCACCACCACGTCTTCGCTGGCACCAGCCCCAGCGCAGGTGGTGGCCCGGCCGACTGGATCCACCCTGGGAGCCACAGCGAGGACCGCGGTATGCAATGTGGCTAGTGGGCAGGCCGGTGGCAGCAGGACTGGTAGGAGGAGCAGGGTCAGGGAAACGCCAGCCTCCCCTGGGAGCCATGCCCTGCCTCAAATGGCCAGAGTCCTTGGGGCCTATGAGGAGGCCCAAGAACAATGGGTCAGGTCTGCCACAGACACGCGGGAGGTGCTGGGGGTGCTGAGGTCCATGGACGCCCATATGGGCCAATTCGTGTCCCGTATGGACCAACTCGTGGACCTCATGGGCCAGCTGGTGGTGGCGGTGGGGTCACAGGCAAGGCCAGCAACACCACCTCCGCCACCACCTGCTAGGGCGCAGGGTCGGGCAGCAGTGTCCACATCCCCTGCGACCACAGCCAGTGAGCACACCTCACCCACCACCAGCAGGTCGCCACCACACACCCCCTCCCAAACGTGGAAGGGGCCGTCCGAAGAGGAAACAGGTCTCCCGGGAGGACTTCGCACGCACCAGTCGCAAGTGAGGCAGCCAGCCAGCCTTCCGCCAGCCTGCCTTGACCAGCCACTGCATTGACTTGCTCTACGATCCCACTCCACACAGCCAGCTGGATGGCATGTGTGTGTTGGACCATGGACATAGAACCAGTGGGTACACCCTGAGCTTCACGCAGCCATGACCGACAGCTCATTGACACTGCACGCACCACTTTTGTCATCACCTTACGCACAATCACATGTCACAGTTTGTAATAAATGCACCTTTTTCACTAACTGCTGTCTGTGCCCTGTGTTTTATTTGTACGGAATACAACGGCCACCTTGGGCGGAAAGGCACCTGATGCGTGGCATGGCAATGGAATCCGGACGGCCTGTAGGGACCTAGGGGTGGGAGACAGAACAGGAGCACATTCAATGAGTGTGTCACACACCCATCACACAGTACATGTCAACAACTACAAGCAATGTACACACATCGCACAGAGCAATAGGGCACAATGCCACAGTCACCGACAGTGGCATACTACCCTGGCCATGGAGCGTTGACACACAGCACGTAGTGAACAAACGGCCATCCTGACACAGCACACACACACCTGCACAGATACAGCCACATCAGCCGTCGTACATGGACACTCACCGTCAAGTGAAGTAGCGGGCGATGAGCTGCTGCCGCACATTCCCAGCTTCCTCCTCTCCGCTGTCCTCCTCACTCGAGCTGTCCTGGTCTGCGGGCTGGGGCCCTGGTTGATCTCCGTCATCCACAATGAGGGGGATCTGCTTCCGAATGGCCAGATTGTGCAGCATGCAGCACGCCACCACTATCTGGCACACCTTCTGTGGGGAGTACGCCAGTGCACCCCCGGTGCGGTCCAGGCACCTGAACCTGGACTTGAGGAGGCCAAAGGTACGCTCGACCACACGTCTGGTCCTCCCATGTGCCTCATTGTATCGATCGTCTGCTGGGGTGCGAGGATTCCTCAATGGACTGAGCAGCCATGCCCCATTCGGATACGCAGAGTCACCTGGGTGTGAGGGACACAGAGAACCGTTGCTATTCCAACTGGACAGGGGACAGCATCGCACAACAAGCACGCTACACCACTCCACATACTCACCGACAATACAGCCACGATCCTGTTGCAGATTGGCCATCAGTCGTGGCAAGATGCTGTTGCGCATTATGTGTGCGTCATGGGCCGAGCCTGGAAACTTGGCACACACGTGGGTGATCACCATGTCCGCACGGCACACCACTTGCACATTCAGGGAGTGCGTGTGCTTCCTGTTGCGGTACAGGTGCTCAGTGGCCTGTGGTGGAACAAGGCCAACATGTGTGCAGTCAATGGCTCCCACGACGTGTGGGATCCTGCCAAGGGCATAGAATGCACCCTTCACTGCCGCCAATTCACGAGCCCTGGGGAAGCGGATGTACCTGTTCCGGTAAAGCATCATGGCTGCCAGTACATCCCTCAGCACCTTGCTGAACATGGGCTGGGACATCCCACCTCCACTGCCCACTGTGTGCTGGAATGACCCAGTGGCGAAGAAATGCATGGCGGCCATCACCTTAGCCGTGGGGGTGACAGCAGTCGGATACACCCTGCGGGGACGGAGATGGGGCTCTAACATGGCACACAGTCGATGCAGGGTTGGCCTGTCCAGCCGAAACTTCCTGATAACCTCTGTATCGTCCATGTCCGCCAGCAATTGGTATGGGCGGTCAATGTTCGGTCTCCGCCTGGGGAAAATGGCAGAGGACACATGTCAAAGCAACACAACACATAGCAATTTCGCATACACATCACTGACATGACTGAGCAAGCACATGTGCCACAGCCCAGCTGTCAAGCTGGGACGGCACGGCCACAATACACTTACACAGATCTCCCAACAATGGCAATGGCAAGTGAGACATACCACTGCCATGGTCATGCACATGGGGATCTAGGCCCCAATGACTTGCGGGGCGTGCTGATGGGGACTGACTGCATATTCGTCAAGCGGCAACGCCACGGCGACATGAGTGTCTGCTGAGCATGGAACTGCTTCCGAGGCTGGATGAGTATGGCACACGACGACGACGATGTGGGCACGGGCTGAGCGGCCAATACAAGTGGGACCTGTGGCACGAGGGGAAATGAGACAGTAGTAGGTGTCAGCACTGCACCCTATGTACAGCACTGTACGGATCACAGCTCCCGAAACATTGACAGGTGTCCACATTGACAGCCCCATGCCAAGACGGCTGTGTGCTTGCAGTCACACGTCACAGGTGAGAGGTTACATTGCACGTGCCAGGTGGCAGACGTACATAGTGGGAGCTGGCATGTGTGTGCATGTGTCTCCTGTTCAGGATCCACCAGATGGGCGCTGACTCTGTACTGACCATTGGACACAGCATGTTCCGTGGTAGGCTTGTGTGTGTGGGATGGTGGCACTGGATGTGCCTCCGTTGGGTGGGGGGCCATGCACAGGGCGGGTACGTCGATGATTGCGCATTGTTGGTCACGGTGGGTGCACCTACTAAGATGTGTTGCCCTGTGTTCAATTCCTATGTCCGCATGATGATGGACTGTGGATGTGGGCAGACTACACATTGGTCGATGTGCTGTCTATATGCATGTGCCTTCACACCAGGCACAGCTGCCCCTGCACATGTGACCCCTGCTGGACTCGCTGCTGGGTCTGTGGAGCTGATGCACCTTCTGCGCGTGGGGCGGACAGCACTCCTCACTTCCCTCATTGCGCATGTCATGTCTTTGCCGCAGGTGACATGGATCATGGAGGGCCCACATGTACGCGTGGGTAGGCAACACATGATTGTTCACTGGTCGCCACCCCCAGTCAGTGTTTCGAATGGGAAGGTTGTCGTGCTGGTGGTATGTTCGATGTGGCGGATGGGCGGGCCTAGGTGCGGGCTTACATTCCGGACATGGGGGGTAGTTGAATTGGCGACTAGTTGCAGTACACACGGGACACGTCTCTTCCTTTCCACATCTGGGTCATCCCTTGTACTAACTGACAGTGATACAGTCATCTTCGCCCCAGCCCTCATGTCCTCCCCTCGCCCCCCAATATGCATGCTCACCTGCGAGGCTAGCGCTTGCACAGGCAGCCCCAAGCTCGCACCAGAGAGGGCAAGGAGTGTATGTGTGGGTCCAGTTGCACGAGTGGGCTGTCTCAGGGTATGATGTGTGGCGGGACGCCGTCCACCTGCGTGGTGCCCCAAATGGAGACCCGGCCTGCATGGACTATGCATCACAGTCTTCGCCTTCCGGATCCGCCACCTGCGACACCCAGTGGCTGTGGCTGCCCTTGCGGCCAGGCCGCGTCCGTCTGTGGCTGATGGCCCACACATTCACTCTTTGGCCTCTCTGGGGAGGGCTCGGGGGTGGTGGCGCACGCGCTTGCACTTAGTCGCAATGGCATGTGGCGTGGTTGGTATGATGGGCAATGGATGGGATGGTGCGAGCCACCTCCCGTGACGTCAGTGCTGCTCGTGCTGTGGTGCGTCCCCCTACACTTCCATGTGACTTGTGCCATGCTAGACGTTGAGGTTCTATTGCCTGCGTGATATGACCAGGAGGAGCGCGAGGAGACCTCTCACACACCATGCTCCACTGCCATCCCGTGCCCTGTATCGCCTGTGCAGATTGACTATGTTGGGGTTACACCTGGTCGACTGGGGCTGTGTGTGCCTTGTCAAGGGGCATGGTGGGCGCACAACAGGATCCAGCTTGTCCACAGAGGGTGGGCTGAGGTGCGCCTGGTACCGCTGTGTACGTGTGCCCGGCTGCTGTGCACACACGTGTTCACTCCCCCCGACAGGTGTCCTCTCACAATGCCCAGGGAAGCGGTGGTGTACTGTTCATGACCCCTCCCAACACGGCGTGCTCCAACTTGGCATGTGCGCATCTACCCGTCGCACCCACCCACCTGAGCACTGCGTCCATACGACTTCACACGACACATGTGTGTCTTCCACAGTAGTGCTACTCATTTGCGTTGACATCCAATACCAGTGGACTACATGGTCATGTCACGACTGCCGTGTACTTCACATACTCTCATCCTCTCTCATTCGTACTTGTGAAATGAGTCAGCGGAGACAGTTCTGGTTTCAAACATTATATTGAGTCTTCTGTCCTCTGTGATGCAGTATAGTGGACACTACTGGCAGCGGAATACATGTTGAGGATATACTGAGCATGATAACAAATGGGATAGGGTGTGGGGTTACATCTGCTTGGCCAAGGCTGTGCTAATGTACATTTACGTATAGCTGCGGAGCTGCGGACTTTGACACAGACGGTATACATGTAGCCTACCAGACCGCTTGGCATCATGGGCACAGTCCATCTCAGTTCCATGTGACAGGTTTGCTGCGGTTGTTCCTCATGCACGCGTGCATGTGAGATGACATCAGGGCATGTGCTTGCGTGCATGCAGCGGCGTGCCACTTGTTGTTGCACTGTGGTGGTTACTGGACATGTCACAGTCACTGGGGTCGTGTTGTTGTTGTATGCACTTGTCGTCCATGCAAAGGTCCTGGTATGGGATTCCCGGGGCGGGGGTGGGAGGGGTGCAGCACCCACAGACTCCAGGCGACCTATTCATGTCCACTGAGCGGTGTGTGTGTCCATGTGCGCTGGATCCATGTCGTGTCCTGGTTGTTCGTGCAGTTCCGTCCATGTGGGTGCGATGCACAGAGCCCATGCCACTGCCTCCCACGATGCATGCGGTGTTCCTGGATGTGATGGGGAACAGTGTGCATGTCCCGGTCATATCCGATGTCATGGCGATGTCGTTGATGGTGTGGTTACAGTTGCCGGTCGTTTGGTATGGCTGTTGTGGTGGTGACTGGCCAGTCCGTGCGGAAGCTGAGCATGGGTGCGGGGTTGGACTTCATAGGTCACTCGGGGAACCTGCGTTGTGGTCCGACGTATTTACAGGTTGTCAGGTATGCGATGCCGTCCAGCAGGGCTTCCATGTCATTGGTGGTGTACATGTTTGCCAGCCAATGAAGCGGATGGTGGCTGTCAAGGTGTTGTTCGTAGGTTGTCCCTTGGAGGACCATGATGGGGCATGCTGGGTGACATTCGATGTAGCTGTTCTCGATGATCCGTCGTGTGGAGGCACAGTGGTTCCATTTCAGTGCGCGTGCGATGTTGGCCACATACGCCATGCCCCCATAGGCAGAGCAGGCCCTGTCGTGTGCGTCCAGAGGGAGGAGTAGTGGTAGCAGGTCCGCCTTCAGACATGCCGGGTTGGAGAGGCATATCTCGACGGGATGCTGGTAGGGACACCTCCGACAGTAGAAGACGGGCATGACGCAGCTGAACAATGTGATGCGGTAAGTCAGTCGGTAACTTACGTTCAGCAGGGACAGGAGATCGCATCCCAATGTATGTATCGTGTTGGTTTGGTACAGCTTGAGCTGTTCGGCGTAGTTGGGTAGGTGTGTTGCGGTTGCCATTTCGCAGCGGTTCATAGAGGTGGCGTGCTCTGGCTGTGTGTGCAGTCTGCAATGTGCACACTCCGAGGTTGCTGTGAGCTCTGTGTAGTCGTAGGGAGACAGGACTTGTGTTCTGTTGGCTTGTTTGGAGGACACGGGCCCTCTTCCCACATGCTTCTCAGACAGTTCAAGGTCGGTGCTGTGTGACTCCTTCCAATTAACTTGCATGTGGCCGACATGGGGGAGTGTTTTCTTGTTTCTTCCCCGTCCGTTGTGTGCTTCTGTGATATGCGCTATCTGCCCTGTGGTCGGTCTCCTCGGCATGCCTGTGTTGGTCTATTCTTGGACAATGGCTGTATTCACCGGCTTCTGTCGTAGGGCTGTGGTTTCGGTGTTGGAATGGAAGGTCATTCAGTGCTGTCTGCTCTCCCTTGTGTGGGCGGCAGGCTGCCTTTCCGCTCTGCGTTGGGCCTTGTGTGTGGATGTAATTCTTGGGCCACCTGTTGTCGGTCCCCGTGCTCTTTGGTGTTCCGTTTTATATGTCTTGTTCATATGTGCAGGGTGGTATGGGTTTTTCAGTGTGGTACTGGCGTTCCTCTTCCCGAAGGGGCCCTGCTTCTCCTAGTTGGTGTTGCCGCCGCTGTGTGCTACGCCATGTTTGTTACACTGGGGTGTGTCCTGCTGTTGCGTGACTTCACTGACATGTGTGCGTCGGTTGTGTGGCGTTGGGTGTTGTCCGTGATTTGGGCGTTGGGGACATGTCTGTGGCCGGCCTGTCACGTGTCATGTGCGTTCGGGGTGGGGCTGATGTGTGTGCTGCTTGGTTGTGTCCCTGTGTCTGTGTGCGACGCATGCATGGCGCTGCGGTTGGCCTCTGCGTTGTGCGCATGTGTGGCGGCGTCATCGGCGCTTTGTGGCCGTGACGGGGTGGTTGGTTCCTAGTCCCAGGTGGTGTGTACACATGTGTTCCGCGATGTTAGGATTTGGCCTGTGTGTCATATGTGGATGCGATGGTGGATGTGTAGTGTACACGCGCTGGTGGGGGGTTGTCCGCTTTTCCGCCCTTGCACTGTGTGCGCTGTTTGCGTGCACTTGTTGTGTGTGTGCCTACCTGCGTCTCCGCGGTACGTTGCGTCCTTGGTGGTGCATCAGCAGAAGCATGGGGAGGGCCTGCAGTGCTGGATTCATGCTCGGGGTGCCGCTTCTTCGTTTTCCGTGCTCTGCGTCCGTGTTACCGCCTCTCTTTCACGTGCGGTGTCTCTTAGCCGTGGGAGCCGTTTGTTTGCGGCATCGTAATTTATACGCCGGGCGGGACGTGTTTCGTCGGACGGTGTGTGTCAGTTGTGCTGCGCCGCTACGTGTACGGGCGCACTTTGATGGCGGACGGTGTTGCTGGCTTGCCGGCGGTGTTTGGCCTACTTTACGCATCGTAATTGGACGGGCGTGTGGACTGCTGCGTGCCGGCGGTAACTGGTGGTTTTTGCATCCGCCAGCACGGCGGTTGTGCTTCCGCCCGCCATCGTAATGAGCCCCTTAAATTGTTTTATAATGTGAATTTATATTTGGTGCTAAAGATATATTTAATTGAGCAGTTTTTATATAGTCGATATTTGTAAAAAGTCGATATTATTGGTGTCTATATTTTGGTATTCAATATTTTTGTAATGTTGTATGTTATAAAAATTTAAACGATATTTAATGTAACGATATTTAGCATTTCGATATTGTGGTAAACGATATTTTTATTTACGATATTGTGTACTCGATATTTTTGTAATTTTATAAATAAGTATAGGTAGTAGATATTATTGTAGTCGATATTTAGACGCCGATATTTTGTGTATTCGATATTTTTGTAGTCGATATTATGTCAGTGATCCGTCTAGGTTGATGCCGGATAGCCAAGCTTTAATATGTGGTTATTTGGAGCTCTTCGTGAACAGAAGGAAGTCCGCCATTGTATGATTTATCTTAAGATCGGTTCTTATCATTCAGCTCTGGATTAGTTTGAGGCTAGATTTGAGTTGATGAATGTTCTTAGTTGAAGTGATTTCAAGGTGGGGTGAATGTCGTTGGTGTATTGGAGGATCATGATGTTAGCACCTGAGTATAGTGATGGGAACTGATGGCATGGGTAAGAAAATTAAACTTAGTGGGTACTGCCTGTTTGCAAATTTTCATATCCGAGGGCATCCAGAGACTTTATTAGCCACACTAGAAGTCTGCTTGTATTTCTCCTAACTCAATGACTTACTCAAAGGCTGAGCTTATGACTCTTGGAATTTCTTCACATAAAAAGCACTACTAAGGGACTAGGAGCCACAAGTACAAACAGTTCTGTTTGCGATTACCAAATAGCGAGTTTTTGCGATTTGCGTTTTAGTAATCACAACAGCAATGCACAAATGTGTGTTTTACACATTTTGCGATTCGCAGTGGGTTCCAAATAGACCTACCTCTTGAATATTATTGAGTTAGGTCTCAGTTTGTGACCCATTGAAAATGGCAAAGATCACAGGGATGGTGGCCTGCTGGGGTCAGCAGACCAACATGTCTGTGATTGCTTTTCAATAAAGCAATCGTTTTTAAAAATGCAGCCCGTTTTCCTTAAAGGAAAACAAGATGTGTTTAAAAAAAAAAAAATGTTTTCTCTTAATTTTTTAAGAGTAGGCAGTGGTAAGTGGGACCACTGCTTGCTCTTAAATCTTTTTTTACAAACATTCACAAAGGGGAAGGGGTCCCTTGGGGACGCATTCACATTTGCGAATGGGTTACCACCTACTTGAAGTAGGTGGTAAAATGAGAATGTTTTGCAACCACATCTAGGTTGCAAAACATTCACACATACCACTGCGATTCAGTATTAGGAAGGGAAGCCCTAAACATGACCCTTCTTAATACCGAATCGAAAAGCCAATTTGCGATTTGGTAATAGGTTACGGAATCACAAATAGGACTTTGAACATGTAAAAAAGCCTTTTTGCATTCGCAAACAGGCCAAAAACCCTTTGTACATGTGGCCCTTGGTATGTAGGCACCAGAAAAGTCCTCCAGCGGAGTTTCTGCAAGAATAAATGAAGCCTCATTAACTGTATATTACTGTAAGACATGCACTGCTTAGCCACAGTCTCATCACAGATAATCATTTGGGTTGCCTTTTACTCGGCTGTCGGACTCGTCCATAATCACTGATCATTCTTCCACTAGTTTCATATCCAGTAGGACAATCATTCAGGGAGCAAGTCAGGCAGTTTAATAATCATTACTGACAAAAGTGCCATATTCCGTCCAAGGTCCACTGTATCTGGCCGATCAATGGTCCCAATAATTCCTATCATCTATAAAACAAAAGAGCCAACCTTAATGACAGAACAAATGTGCTTGGATTTTCATAAATAACTTCTCAAAGCTTCTCTGTACTGTGATGCAATATTTTCAATTGTTACTCTGATAAAAAAAAAAGAAATTGCAGCTTTGTTTATCACTAAAAAGGAGCAAGCGCCATCAATAACTGGTTCCTCTCAGACAAGTTGACCCAACTTTGCCTCTACTTGTGACCTTAGGTGATAGCACAATTCGAGCATTGTCATCAAAGAAAGTGTTACCTCAATTGCCCCTACGACCAGAAGGCTAATTGACATGATGTCTTTTCTTAAGTGGCATCTCTATTCATCCATGAAACATGATGTTGTCATTGGTCAGCCTGAAAAAAGAAACAGTAAAGTCCATTGGGAACCATATTGCACCTGTACTTTTCAATATCTGGACCAATGCCTTAAAGGCGGCTCATAGTGGGACACCATCGCTGTTCGGCATACTTGATTTGTCTACCACCTTCGGCATTGTGAATTTTGAGTTTCAATTTAACAGACTTAGCACTGTGTTGGGGATGTCTGACACAGCCTTTTACCGGTTCCAGAGTTTCATCATCAAATGCTTTTAAAAAACATTTAATTGGGTTATTTATTATCTTCCTGGTCCCTACTCCTGTCAGTCCTTTATCATTCCTACACTGACAACACAAATGTAGTGTTTCATCTCTTGTGTCTATCAGACTGACTAGCAGAACCATGACACCAGGAACACAATATGTTCAATGAGCAAATAATCCTGATCATGTTGAATTGCATTGTTTTAAAACTGGTTCCATCTATAAACATTTGTATTACCAAACATCCATGATGTTCCTGCCTCATAATTATTTTGCCAGTGGTTCAATTTAGGGAATTGCTCATATGGCTGTTAGAATTTCCCAGCCTACTTTTTCATGCACACTACAAATTTGGAGCCAATGATCTGTGAGAATCCACACTACATTAGGAGGTATATTTATGGGAGGCTTGTACAATGTGGAACATGTGCGATGCAAACCTCTAAGTCATATTTATGAAGCCATGCAAAGCCACTTTGCATGACTCTAAATGGCCTCATAAATCTGAAGTAGCGCAACACAAAGCAAATTGCTGTGTTGTGCTAATCTGGCCTGGGTAGGTGTTCGATGGGCGTTGCGGAGGATGTTCCCACGCAACTCCCTTGGAGTTTGACACATTCCCAGATTTACAAGGATATGTAAACCTGGAAATGTGCCAACATCTTACGCCTTTCCAGGAGAAATATCTTTATTTCTCCTCATTTTTTCCTCTATCTATGTGTGCTGCAATTAACAGCACACATGGAAAGAGGAAAACGCCTCTCAGGATTGCTTTTTTGGAGGAAGGTGCCCATTCCTGCACAAAAACAATCCTGCCTACAACACATGCCGTCTTGCACAATAGTGCAAGGGTGCCTTCGTTGGCGCTAGGCTTCTAAAACAAAAGGACATGAAAGCGCCATTTTGGATAAACACAACACATTCCTGCCCTTTCCCTGTGAAGCAGGGCAGTGCAGCAAGGTGACTGAACTGAGTGAAGTAAAGGCCAGTTTCTAGACTATTGTTTGTCTTCCCAATGTTTCTTGATGTATGGATTGTACACATGTCCAAATCATGCCACAAAAATCAAGGGAACAAACGTAGGGAATTGTAAGATGTCAAACTCCTTAAATGTTCATGTGGTATGTGATGCAGAATTGTAAAATCACACCATGTCCATGTTCTTCCATCGTGTCCACACCATCAATTGCCAAACATTGATCTAGCTTTCATTACTAAAAGGATTTGTGCTTGGTTCCTTTGTTCCAAATCCATTGGGGACCACCACTTGTTTCTCCGCTATATTCTTTCTCTTTAAGTTATTCAAGCAGCTCAAGAAACTCTAACTCAAGCAGAGTAAAGCCATTTAGGGAACAATGTAAAAACTCCCTGTGTAATATCTATCAGGAGAATATTGATACAGCTTTCCTGAGCAGGAAAGCATGCCTTGTGGCATGTGGGTACTATGCAAGAGACTTATAACGCTACACATGTCACAAACCCTCCTCAACAAGGGTCTCGGACAGGGTGCTTTTAAGTGAAAAGCGCCATTTGGTTTACTGTTCAAGTGCCAGATCCACATATTGCTCTTTGTAGTACATTTTGAGGTTCTACAGTAGTACTACACAATGCTATTCAAAAACCTACATGCGGAGACCATCATCTCTGCCTCGCCTATCCTTTTTCTGCAGAAATATCCACCCATTTGTAGATATCTGTGCATACATAAGCCTATGTTTTAGTAGTAAGTGTGGGAAGGATCGACGGGAGTGGCTGGAAAATGGAAAATACTTAATACTAAATGAGAGGGGTTTAGGGAAGTGTAAGGAGGGAACTAGGGTTGGTTAAAGAGGAATTTATGGAGGAACAGACACCCACTCACAAAAGAGTAAGCCCATTGCTATTCATAAACTGCACTTCTAAAACTACTACAGCCATAATTGTCCCAAAATAGTGATAAATATATTCCAGCATGGACCTGGAGTAAGTCAAGCATCAAACATGGCCAATTACTGGAACTGCAACATCCTTCCATTGAAAGTTATCGAGGCAGAGACTTAATATAAAACCATATAGGAAATACTGTTAAAATAAATTAACTTTTATTGACTTTTAGTATATTTATATTTATATTAAAATGTGAAAAATCATATGTAATTGAAAATATGATGTAGCAAACAGAGAAATGCTGTTCAACATGGGGCACTCTGAAGAAAATCAGTTTATTAGGTAATAAACTGATTTTTTTTGGAGTGCCCCATGTTGAACAGCGTTTCACTTTTTGTTACATTGGATTTTTGCCAAGTTCGCTCCCTTGGCTGCTGTTCCTACTCCCTTGAGGGTGGGGGCACCCGGTTTTGGGGAAGCCTCTGTGTTAGATAATTAAAAATATATATAATTTTAATATAATACTAAATAAATGATGAATTAAAAAATTAATTTAACTTGTAATACTTTATTAAAATAAATGTAAATATATTTTATAACTTAACTTTTAGTAATCTTCATGATATTTTAAATAAAAATAAACATTTTACTGTAGGTGGGATTTATTTTTGTCATGCATCATTCAATTAATTCTCTAAGTTGTTGATGATCTGCAAACCTTTTTTAAAGATCGTAAATCGCACATTTGCCCCTAAGGCAATTGTGTGCTTTACATGTGCACCACTTTTTTTGGGGGGTGCATCAAGGGGGGGGGGGCAAAGACCCATAGGCACCCTTGGTTTTGCATTTCCAATTAGGAAATGCAAAACCAAGTGTTCTATAGGAACGAATGGTTTAGCATTTCCTAAATAGAGATTTCCTAATAGCGATTCCACCAGAGTAGGAATCGCCATTAGGAAATCTCTATTTTTGTACATTCCATTTTGCATTTCCTAAATAGTGATTTCTTAGGATTCGCTATTTAGGAAATGCAAAACTGAATTTCGTACATCTGACCCTTGGGAATATTTTTTTCCAAAAGATTTCTTTCAGTAGCAATGTTTGGTTGTTTTCTGTGTTGCTCTCTCACAACACTTTCTCCAAAACCTAGAAATTCAGTTGGCTTTTATTATCGCTGTGTTTAGTGTACAGTCACACTATCATCATTTATTCGATTTTACTCTTGTGGTCATTAATTCTAGCAACACATATTAGTAACATCTGCAAATTTGAGATATTGTATGCAGATGAGATGAACTCCTAAATACAATGTTTGGCTATACTTTTCATTCTGTTTCTATTCTCATCTGTCCATCTTTATCAAACTGTTCTCTAGGTATGGTAGGCATTGTCATATATCAAGCTGGGGTCTAGATATATTCAAACCGTGTGTCGGGAGGTTCCCGGGGAACAGGACTCTGTGACTCCCACTGTAACTGATGTCCTGCTGCTTCAGGTGCAGGACGTGGACGGTCCTTTTAAAAATCCTTGGAGAGGACGAGAGGAGGAGACGGGAGGCGTGACGTCAACCTCAACCTTCCTATCGGGGGAAGACGCCGAGGACAAGAAGGAAGTAGTCATGCGTACAAGTGCGCACGCCGAGGAGACAGCGGAAAAAAGCGCGGAAGACGACGGGGACGCATAGTGGTGTTACGCCGGAAAGCAGAGTTACGACAGGAGGCCAACGACACCACTCTTCGCCCTGCCACTCTCCAGGAGGAGCGTGGCTGGAGCAGGTACGTCGTCGACTACAGGGGCTCTCCAAGTCACTGGGAGGGAACGGGTAGCTCTTTGGGGTGGACACCGCTCTAGCCTTATCTGTTGGGTTTCACATGTGGCGGCACGGTGCTCCCTCACACTCCCTTCCCTGTAATCAGGTCTCCTGAGAATTGTCCACTGACCCGTGGCTTGTTTTTTGTTTTCTTTCCCTACGACCCTCCCCCGACTCCCTGGAGGACAACGGAACTCCGTGTGAAAACCCCAGGCCATCCCTGAACCGGTGAAGAACAGGAGCCACTCCCACAAACCGGACTCTCATTGTTTTCACAGTTCTAAATAAACCAAACCCATAAGACATCCAAAGTGTCCGACCGCTTACTTTGGGGCAAAGCGTTATTGGAGTGCAAACCCCCCCCCCCTGGGATTCCCGACAAAGTGGTGGAGAATGCAGGCAACCTCCGTCTGAAACAAGATGGAACAAGTCATATCCCAGATGAGAGAAGGACAAAGTAAATTAGAGTGGGCCATGGAAAAAAAATGCCAGCCAAGCCGAAATGGACCGGGCGGTGTTTACTTCCGCGATACAAACACAGGCGGAAAACATGACGAAACTGGCCGAGGGACAATCGCAGCTCATACTGGCTTTGGGGCAAGGGAGAGGACCTGCATTGCCCGGGACGGTGAAACCCCTTCAGAAATACGTCCTGGGGGATGACCCGGTCTCTTTCTTTCTGAATTTCCAACGGGCTGCAAGGGCCATTGCTTGGCCCACAGACCGTTGGCCATTTTACCTAGCACCATTACTCACGGGTGAAGCCCAGGCGGCTTATCAGATAGCCAACAGGGATGGTACCGCCGCCTATGGGCACGTGAAACAGTTTATACTGGATCGCCTGGGGGTCGATGACGAGGCCCACCGCCTTAGGTTCAGACAAGAGCGGGGTGCGACAGGAGATACCCCAAAGACTCTCTTCTACAAAATAAAAGACGCCGCCGATCGCTGGCTCAAACCTCTGGAGGCCCCTCGGGAAGAGATCATGGATAAGATCTATCTCGAACAATAGCTAGAGGCTTTGCCATATGGGACACAGAGGTGGCTGCGCCAACATGCTGGTCTGACTCTCGAGCATGCAGTGGAAATGGCCACATCCTACGCCAGGGCACAGAACCGGAACATCATAAAAGAACCCGAGAGAACCATAAGACCTCCCCAGAGCGGAAGAAACAAAAGGAAACCCGTCAAACCTCCCTTTGAGCCCATAAGACCACGATCAGGAAGACCAGAAGCCCTTCCTTCCTCCGGTCCCCAGTGTTTTGAATGCGGTGAGTGGGGACATATAGCCAGGTTTTGCAGAAAGAGGAAAGAGAAACCGGAGGAAGAACCCATGGATGTCAGCTACCTGCCCCGGTCCATTCTGTACGCCCAGGAAACGGGTCCAGTTTACTACGTGAGTTTGGGCTTGAATGGCCACCCTGTAACCGCCCTCCTGGACTCTGGCTGTAGGCATTCTGTTGTAAGGAGAGAGCTTGTTCCCCAATCCTCTATAATAACCGGGAAGTCTGTCAGCATCAGGTGTGTGCATGGCGACATAAAGAACTACCCAATAGCTAGAGTAAGACTTCAAACCGATCAAGGCCTAGACATTGTGACTGACGTAGGGGCCCTGCCATACCTTCCTGAGCCTCTCATCATAGGCATAGATAATCCCTGGTTTTCTAGCCTCCTGTTAGGGAACCTCAAGGATAGCTCAGACGTACACCACCCCCACAACGGCCTCTTGACCTCCGAACCTTGGGCCATAGACAACCACTTTAGAACCTCCCAACTCAATGATAGCAGCCTCAGTAATGCATGGCAGAGCGCCAAAGACATCCTCAATTCCCCACAAAGGGTATATCCTTGCTTCGTTGAGCAAAATGGCCTTCTGTATAGAATGGGCAAGGAGGGTCAGAAACCCCAGCTATTGGCACCCACAGGTTTCAGGGACCAAATCCTGATCTTTGCACATTCCCATCTCCTTGTGGGTCATTGTGGGGCAGAAAAAACAGCACAATCTATAGTACAGAACTTCTTCTTGCCAGGGGTCCACGCTCAGATAAGGAAATACTGCCAGGAGTGTACGATCTGCCAAAAAAGGAACCCTTATACCCCTCCAAAAGTACCCTTAAACCCCCTTCCCATCATTGGCAAACCTTTTGACCGGGTTGGTATGGACCTTATAGGACCCCTCCCCAAAACTACCAGAGGTTACCAGTATGTTCTTGTGATAGTAGATTATTCAACCAGATATCCAGAAGCCCTTTCCTTACAGTCTGCAACCACCATCACTATAGCACAGAGGCTCATCGAGGTGTTCTCTAGGATGGGTTTTCCCCACGACATAATTACGGATCAGGGGACCCCCTTCATATCAAGGCTGATGAAACAAGTCTGTAGGCAGTTAAACATCAGACACATAAAAACATCTGTGTACCACCCTCAAACTGACGGCCTTGTAGAACGCTATAATGGCAATCTCAAGCTCACCCTTAAGAAACTCCTAACAGGAGATGGGAAGAACTGGGACCAACTCCTCCCCTTGGCCCTGGGTGTGGTCAGAAGTCAAGAACAAAGTAGCCTGGGTGTCTCCCCGTTTGAACTCCTCTTTGGGAGGAAACCTCGTACGCTTCTGGAAATAACTAAAGAAAGCTGGGAAAAGGACGGTGCTAACGAAGCCCAGTCCTTATTGGATTACGCCAACCAAATCAAGCTCCGTCTCCATAAACTAAGAACCCTGGCCCATGAGTCCCTAGAGAAGGCCCAAGAAAAACAGAAACACGTCTACGACAAGGGCAAACGCTGGAGAGAATTGTGTATAGGCGATTGGGCATTGGTCTTACTTCCCTCCTCCACTCACAAACTAAAAAAAGAGTGGCAAGGCCCTTTTCCTGTACTGAGGAGAATAGGCAAAACCACCTATATTCTGGGTCTTTCTTCTTCCAAGACCCGGATGTATCACATACACCTTCTTAAAAAATGGCTGGGTCCTTCACCAAAAAAAGCCCATACAGTCTCCACGGTGGACACCCGCTCGCAGACTGTCGATGCAACCGTCATCAATACTGATCTAACAGAGAACAAGAAGAACGGGATACACACCATCCTTCATTCCTTTAGGGATATATTCTCTGACCAGCCTGGAAGAACGAATCTGGCCGTGCATTCCATTCCCACCCAAGAGGGTGTCACAGTTAAACAACGACCCTACAGGGTCCCCGAAGCATGACGTCTGGCCCTCCAGAGAGAGGTAAAACAGATGCTGGAGTCAGGGGTTATAGTACCCTCCCGTAGCAACTGGTGCTCTCCTATAGTGCTGGTACCAAAACCGGATGGCAGTATCCGGTTCTGTATCGACTTTAGAGCAGTGAACCGCATATCAAAACTGGATGGCTATCCCCTTCCCAGGGTGGGTGAATTAATAGAACGCCTTGGTGAGGCCCGATACATCTCTACCATCGACCTCACCAAGGGCTATTGGCAGATTCCTCTGAATCCCGAAGATCAAGAACAAACAGCCTTCTCCAGACCTGACGGCCTATACCAGTTCACTGTCCTGCCTTTTGGGTTACACAGGGCTCCGGCCAGTTTCCAGAGGCTGATGGACACACTCCTAGCACGACACCTGACCTACTCCTCGGCCTACCTAGATGACATCATGGTGTATAGCAAAACCTGGGAGTAACACATGACTCATCTGGGTGCTATCTTTTCAGAACTCAGGGCCGCACGATTACACATCAATGCAAAGAAATCCAGGTTTGCCTTTCAGAAGGTGAAATACCTGGGATATGTGTTGGGGAAGGGCTTGATAGAGCCACAAACACCAAAAGTGAAGGCCATACAGGATACCCCTTTTCCCACCACCAAATGCGAACTACGAGCCTTCTTGGGTTTAGTGGGGTATTATCGGCGCTTCATCCCACAGTTTTCCAACATTTCCGCTTCCCTCACAGACCTTTTTAAAAAGTCATCCACCCCTCACAGCTCCACTCCCCCTCAACCCCTGAGGACGTGGCCTTCCAGACCCTGAAAACCACCTTGACCACCTCCCCTGGGTTGATGACCCCTGATTTCCGAAAGCCTTTCATCCTCCAGGCAGACGCATCCAGGGTGGGTATAGATGCAGTTCTGTCCCAGCATGACAACGAGGGCTTAGAGAGACCCGTCCTTTACATTAGCAGGAAACTCTTCCCTAGAGAACGGGTCTATCCCACAATCGAAAAACAGTGCCTAGCGGTTAAATGGGATATAGAGAAGTTAAGGTATTACCTTGAAGGTAGTCCCTTTGTGTTATATACCATCCTCGCCCCTCTGACTTGGCTCCAAAGAAACAAGGGTTGCAATGACCGGGTGATCCGGTGGTTCTAGGCACTGCAGCCTTATCAATTCGAGGTCCGTCACCGTAAGGGCACTGAGCAGGGAAACGCTGATTTTCTGTCCCGTTGCCCTCTTTCCCCCGATTGGGGAAATCCTGGGGGAAGGGTGTGTCGGGAGGTTCCCAGGGAACAGGACTCTGCGACTCCCACTGTAACTGATGTCCTGCTGCTTCAGGTGCAGGACGTGGACGGTCCCTTTAAAAATCCTTGGAGAGGACGAGAGGAGGAGACGGGAGGTGTGACGTCAACCTCAACCTTCCGATCCGGGGAAGATGCAGAGGACAAGAAGGAAGTAGTCGTGCGTACTAGTGCGCACACCGAGGAGACAGCGGAAAAAAGCGAGGAAGAGAGGAAGACGCTGGGGACGCATAGTGGAGTTCCACCGAAGGTCCCAGAAAGCAGAGTTACGCCAGGAGGCCAACAACACCACTCTTCGCCCCACCACTCTCCAGGAGGAGCGTGGCTGGAGCAGGTACGTCGTTGACTACAGGGGCTCTCCAAGTCACTGGGAGGGAACGGGTAGCTCTTTGGGGTGGACACCGCTCTAGCCTTCTCTGCTGGGTTTCACATGGTGGCGGCGCGGTGGTCCCTCACACTCCCTTCCCTGTAATCATGTCTCCTGAGAATCGTCCACTGACCCGTGGCTTGTTTTTTGTTTTCTTTCCCTACGACCCTCCCCCGACTCCCTGGAGGACAACGGAACTCCGTGTGAAAACCCCAGGCCATCCCTGAACTGGTGAAGAACAGGAGCCACTCCCACAAACCGGACTCTCATTGTTTTCACAGTTCTAAATAAACCAAACCCATAAGACATCCAAAGTGTCTGACCGCTTACTTTGGGGCAAAGCGTTGTTGGAGTGCAAAACCCCCCCCTGGGATTCCCGACACCGTTCCACCAATTCTGGCTGGGCTTCAGCTTGTACTACAGACCAGGAAACACCTCAGCTTACCTAACTCACCCCTCCTGAAACACATTCTCAATAGTGATACACACTGAAGCAAACCACTTTTGTCACCATCCCTAATGTCCCTATGATTTAATGGAGCTCAAAGTCAGCTTGGTCACACTACTTACCTGGGAGAAGGATCCATGATGTGCAGCAGTCCTTACCACACTGTAGCCAGCAATGTGGAAGAATGTGACTAATCTTTTTTATGATCTGTGTACCACAGATGGCACAGAGGGATATGTGTTCAACCTCCCCATTCACCTAATAGTGGGAAGAGTTCAAACAGTCATCATAATGACTTCCAGAGCAGCCCTACATCTTGTCTTACCATTTATTCTGGTAGCAAAGTGGGAGCCTGCAAGCTTTCCGACCTGACTGCAAAACATTTGTCTTGAACAAAGTTAGTTTTGTGGAGAGATTCTTCTACTGCAAACCCAATTTTTATGATATTGGAGCAGCATAAAATTGGCTTTACCCTCATTAGTTTTGAATAAGCCTTATATGTATATTGTGGCCTTATGTATTCATACGATATAATGTGACATGAAGGAGAAAAGTGCACTAAAAGTCATACAGGAAGTGCACATGCTATGTAATCACGATATTTATACATGTGTATGCTAGCTAATGTTTTGTTTCCAGTAATAACGAGTTATAGTCCATATGCATTATAAGAAGGTGTTTTGCTTTGTTAAATAATGGATTATGTATTCGTGAGTGATGCATTTATTTTTATAATGTGACCGTTCATATATTAGCCTTTATTTGGTTATAACGTGTATTGAAGTTCTGCATTAGTTAACTTGCCCAAATACCTTAAGCACTTGGGTTTCACACTGTTTAACCTTGAATGTGAATTTTTTTCTTTGATGGAATGTATTTTCCCCTCTCCAGATGCCTGGCACAATGGGCTGATGAATGGAATGAAGGCTCCTTTGTGTAGAACTGATAAGGCAGCGAGAATGGAGTCATGGGTGAAAGAAAATATGACCAGAGGGGAGGCCTACTGTCTGTGTGGAATGAAGGCATAAATTGAAGGTCGTCTAGAGATATTTGGATCAAACGAGAAAGAGTTATCGACTTGTTTTTGAAACATGCATCTGAGAAGAAGGAATTATGATTGTGCTCAAAGATGTATTGTTTGAAGGTGGACTCTAATTGGGTTCATGACAATAATTTTGTATGGTCTTCATGGGTATAACTAGGCAATGTTTGTGGCTTTGAATGCATACTACGCTGAGACTTCTTTAGGAAAGGAGAGGTTTAGACATCTGTCCTTACGTTCTGTGCTTTATTCTCGTTGTGTGGCTTCATGCTATGCAATACTTTAATTTGGAAACTTCTGCAGAAGTTTCATGCTGACACCTTTCTCTTTATCATTTGGATCTAAGCGAAGCCTAGTTTAGCATTTTATAGTGTAGTTTAATTGAAGATTTAGAAATCTTCATGCATCATAGACAGGAAGATCAGAATTTCCAATCTTCTCATTCTCTGTCTTCTTGTTGTTTTGTACCATCACTACTGATGTTCTTATTGGTTACTTACTCTTGAGAATTAACTTTGTTCGTAGAGTTGGAAGTCATTTGATAATTTTGTATTGTTATGCGATGTTCCCGACTTCAAGCTTTACTTTGTAGTCAAATGGATTGCACTATGTTTTGAATCTGAATTGAAATCTAACTCTTTTATTTCTCAAGCTCCCTAAAACATCAGAACCGGAGGAGGCAAAAAGGGCCCAAATCTCCTCCGCTAGAGTAAATGGTACCAGAGTTGGATGGTTAGGGTCTTGAAGTAGGGGGTTAGTGGGTTTTTGATGAAGACCGCTAATGATTAAGGTTAGGTCGGTTCCGGGTCTGAAGTTCCTGATTCGATTTGGCAAATCTGTGCAGTTCCAGTGTCCGGTGGTGGTGTAATAGCAGTGGAAAAAGTGAGTATTAATCGGGTTGTGTGTGTATGGCTTATGCCTAGCTTGAGGTGTTGTAATGGTTGTGTGCTGTTTGGCGGAGGTATTGTGTATGTTGTGTGAATGTGGTGTTTAACGTGGTAAAGTTGCTAACGGGTCCAACGTGGCCTAAGATCCCGGGATAGTATTAAAAGGTGTAGAAGGCATTGTATTTTATTTTCTGCTAAAAGTTTGTGGGATTTGACATGAGACGTCGTCGACAGCCCAATTACGATAGGGACTTTTTGTTGGTGTGATTGGGGAGTGCGATTAGCACAGTGGACACTTTGCTCAGGGGAATGCTGTATTGATCAAGGCGATTCTTCACCGGTCAAGGTTTCGCTTAAATGTGTCCCTGATGGGACAGAATTCTGTTGATCTCTTTGGTAAAGCAATTGTTGTACCGTATTTGGTTGTATGTGTGAGGCTGAAAGAGTACATTCATTGAAATTGTAAAGGAGGGTGAACACTGCGAGGAGTGAGATCGACGTCACACTGTGCCGCGCTGCTATTGGTCAGATAGTGTGAAGCTTCGTTATTATTGGTTGATTTTGTCACACTGTGTGGCACTGGTATTGGTTGTAGAATCTGAAAACAAATTGTGTGAAAATCGTTGTTTTTTTCTGTTGAATTAGATAATACTGATTGTGATTTTGATATATTGAATTAAAAATGAAAAGTTTTAAAGTAATACTGGATTTGGTTAGAGGAGATCTGTCTGTCTCTGCATGAGAGGGAGAAGAGGCGCAGCCGGAGTATATGACAGGTCATTATATGGCAATAAATACAGGGCTTCACACTTGCGTGTGGCTTAAACAATGGCACACGATCACAGAAAAGGAGGGTGCATTAGCGTTTCCTTCCTATGGTACATTTAATATATGGATCAGTGAAAATTTGAGACAAATTTTATATGAAATGAAGTTAAAGCCCAGACCTGCACAGTTGGAGGTGCTTAATGCGTGGGAAAGTACTGCATATGCTAGAGAGAAAGAGAGGGTTCAAGTAAGTGCTAGAAGAATAGCACATACTTATGCAGATGGGAAATGGGATGCAGAACAGAAAAAGTGGAGAACAGATATGATAGAAGGAGCCAAATCATATCCAGCGTTAATGGGTGAAGCCTTTGGAAATGAAAGCAAAAAGAAAGTGAGAGCAGACTGGTTAAAGATAGTGGATAAGGGACCTGCAACTGATGGAAGTGACTCTAGTGATGACTTTTTAAGTATCTTGCTGTCTGAGCATCCACCCCCATGTAATGAAACACAAGTAAAGGAAGGTGCAAATTTTATGATTAACGGAAATTTAGAGGCTGCTACTGCACCGATGAATGCAACCACCAATGCAGTGGGAGAAACCGTTATGAATTTAAACCAGAATATGACACAAGCTTATTCAGGAACTTGTGTACTTAATCATCCTATAGTTCAAAATAAATCTACTGCCCCAAATATACCGGATGCCCTTAAGGTCCCAATCACGATTGGACCAGTAGTTCCGATATATAACCCCAGTACTACAGAGAGTGCTATAAGTGATATATCAATTCCAAATGAGACGAGACCCCCAGAAAAGGTTACGTCTAGACCAAATGTGCATTTTGTCCCCTTAGTTCCCATACGTGAGGATCCTCCTTGTGCTGCGAGTGCAGATCCATCTATGAGTAAGGGAGGATTTGGACCTTTAAGGTCAATTGTGGGATTCCCTGAACTGGGTTCCCTTATATGGGAAACACCTTCAAATGTACCCAAGAGCATGCCTAAGGTTAAGGTAAAAACTTTAAAAGCCACTGGAGACGACATGTATACTGACGGACAAGAACATTGAGGACTGGTTAAGGGAACGCAATGTTCTTCAAAGGGAATGTAATGTTCCATCGAATGAGGCTCGGAGTACCGAAAAAAGTCAGGGGATGACTCAGTCAGCTGTGAAGGTGAATTTGGTAGATGTATGCAAATTAAAACTTGAATTGGATGAAGTGATAAGTGGAAGTTTGGAGTTAAATCAGATTGACACTTATCAACCGCATGACCTTTTGTTTATAAACAAGGATGACACTCGAAAGGCGAGACAGTCTCATGAGAAATTTTCCGAATTGGCACAGAAATTCAAGGTAGATTTAGAACGAACTAGAGCTCTACAGAAAAGTCATCAACTTCATTTTTCTGATCAGGATTTGGGAAATATGAAGACGATGGGTTTAAAAATGCAAATTAAGTAACTAATCCA
Organism: Calotriton arnoldi; assembly: GCA_963921515.1. NCBI lineage: Eukaryota > Metazoa > Chordata > Amphibia > Caudata > Salamandridae > Calotriton > Calotriton arnoldi. The sequence goes on from CAWUFW010006651.1 coordinate 897,379, forward strand.
AAGCATTCAAATTTGGGAAACTTTGGAGAAGTGGGAAGTTAGATGGTTAAAGAAGAATAACCTAAGGAGAGCCTTCTCCTTTGGGAGTTGGAAGACCACTTGTTAAGACTTTACCTTTACGAGAAGAGTCTTGTGAAGGTTACTTTCATGTACCATGTAGTAGAAGTGATCTTGCATCATTCACAAATGATTTTCCCAAGTTGAGAGAGAAACCTGTAGATTGGTATAAACAGTTTGTGAAGATTTCGAAGGTTATGTGGACTGATTTAAATACACTGTTTTATATTGTGGTTCCGGGGGATTTGTGGTCTGAATACATAATAGCTAATAACTGGCCTGAAAGAGAGCCAGAGAGAGATTCCGCGACTAAAAGCCTGTCAGAGATGATGTTGAAGAAGTATAATCAAGTAATTATATGGTTGAAGTCTAAGGTATAGCCAAAGGATATGGATTGGGTTAAGATTGATCAAACATCACAAGAACCCAAAGAGACGATTCATGCGTATTACGAGAGGTTGTTGCAGGCATTTAAGCAGTATAGTGGGGTGGACACAATGGAACCAAAGAATATGGGACAGTTTGTGCCCAGGTTTCTGACAGGACAGAGACCTGAGATTAGCATGATGATACAACAGCATTTGATAGGCTGGAAAAGAAGTATGTTGATGAAAATTTGTCTGATGCAAAATACTGCAGAGCCGAGATTGAGATGAAGCAGGAAACGTGTATGGTGGCCGAAATGATAGCAGCACAGAGAGGCAATCAAGGTCCACCATTAGTTGCAGCTGTACCTCCTATGTAATGAGTGTATCAGCAAGGAGTCCCTGCTGCCCAGGGTTGAGGTGGATTTCCATCTCAAGGTAAGGGTAGAGGAGTTCCTATAGACCCTAGTACTGGAATTGACGTGGCTATGTTGAAAAAGTCCAATCCTTGCCATATCTGTAATAGGTTGGGGCACTGGAAGAGAGAATGACATTTTAATCTAGTGACTCAAGGGAAGAATACAGGGTTTATACCTCAACAAGGTAACAATTCTATGCAGACACGGAATGTGCCTAGACCAAGAGCTCAAAATGTCAATGTAGCTCAAGCCCCAGCAATGCAGGTTGCACAACCCCTGTTGCCACAGCAAAATGCAGCTGGTCTCCGATTTGTTTCAAATCAGGTTCCAAATGTAAATCAGAACTTTAGTCAGGGAACCTGTTCATATCAACAGTATCCCATGCTTGAGACTTTTGGCAAATTTAGTGCCGATCAATCAGCTTGACGGTGCCTGAGGGGGAGGGGGATTGCGTACTTGGCGCAGTCCTAGAGGTAGACCAGAGTGGCCCCTATGTAAATGGTGCAGTAAATGGCTAAGATGTATTCTTTTTGGTCGATACTGGTGCTACCCATTCTACTGTAAGATCAGTGGAAGTTCTGAACCTACCCCTCTTCAGTAGAATGGTACAAGTTGTTGGAGTTTCTAATCAACAGATGAGAAATCCCATTACAGAGTAAGTCCCTGTTAGAATAGGGAATTTTGAGGATAATCACCAGTTAGTGGTCTGTGACTCAAGTCCAGTAAAACTGTTAGGATGTGACTTACTGTGCAAATTAAATTGCACTATTTACTGTACACTGAGAGGTGTGGAGTTCCAGACACATGATGAAGACATGGCTTTTAAAATGGTCAACCACACTTCGGTTGTTGCTATGTATCCAGCGATGGCATTCAAAGATCTGCCTTTAGACCGTAGAGATTCTGTGAAGGCTGAGGTGTGGGATTTCTCGGGAAAAGATATTGTACTCATTAAAGGAGTTGTACCTGTCTGTATACATATAAAATCAAACACTGAATTTCCCTGAACCCCACAGTATAATTTGTCTCCTGAAACGATTGCTGGGCTGGAATAACACCAGTGATTGAGTTCATGATTCAGCAGGGAATATTGAAAGAAATTATGGGGAGGCCATGTAACTCCCCCTTTATGGGCTTGCAAAAGCCTAGCGGTAAGTACTGTATAGTACAGGACCTACATAAAATTAACAATATTGTGGTCCCTTGTTGTCCCATGGTACCGAATCCTGCTGTAATATTCAAATCCCAAGCAAGGCTGAGTGGTTTTCTATTATTGATTTGTGGCAGGCATTTTTCTCCATACTCCTGCATGATGACAGCCAGTTAATTTTTGCGTTCCGGCTGGGCAATCGTGTTTTAGTATGGTGCCGAGTTCCACAAGAGTATAAGGAGAGCTCTTCTACCTTCAACCAGATCCTTGTAAGGAATCTGAAGTCTCTGGTCATGCCTTGTAATTCTGTCCTGGTACAGTATATTGACGACCTGTTGGTTGCGTCAAATACTTGTGAAGCATTCAAGATCAATACCATCGCATTGCTTAACCACTTGGCTGAGAATGGACACTGGAAATTTGCAGTACTGTCTGAAAGAGGTTCAGTACCTTGGTCATCACATCAAAAAGGGCTCAGAAAGTTGTCACAAGAGATAATCTTGATGATTCTGAGAATTAATCTGTCAACAACTCAGAAGGAGGTCAGAATGTTTTTGGGAATGGTGGGCTACTGTTGCCAGTGGATACCCAACTTCTCCCTAGTGGCCAAGCCTTTACAGAGACTGACACACAAGTATGTGTTGGATCAGGTACCTTGGGACAATAACTGCTTGGTTGCATTCGTGGAGTTGAGAGAAAGTCTTTGTCGTGCCCCGGCGCTAGGATTGCCTGATTACAACAAAGCGTTTTTGCTTTTCTGCTGTGAGAGGAAGGGCTGCACTCTCTCAGTACTAACACTAACAAATGGGAATGTCCATAGGCCTATGGTCTATTTTTTAGCTACCTTAGATCAAGTAGCTGTGCCTCTGCTTTGGTGTCTTAAAGCAGTGGCGGCCGCAGGTGTCATTATAGAGAGATGTGAAGGCATTGTCATGGGTCATCCTTTAAAGGTGTACGTGCATCACTCTGTGGAAATACTACTGACACATACTCACAATCAGCATTGAATGAATGAAAACACATTTATAAAGCGCATGGCTACCCGGAGGCATCCCAGCGCTAGGACTGAACACAAGAGGAAGGCGGAGGGACCGCGAAGAGCTAGGGAAACAAAAAAGTTTTCAATTGTTTGCGGAAGGCAACATGATTGGACACCTTATGAAGAGAAAGTGGAAGAGAATTCCAGAGTTTAGTGGCGTTATAGGAGAACAGGCGCCCACCACTCCTAGCCTTCTTAATCTTTGGGACCACGGCTAGATGAAGATCATCTGATCGAAGTTTCCTGTTGGCATTCAACGAACAGTCATTTGACCCAGTATGAGCAGATCATACCTGCGGCTAAAAAGGTCACATTGAAGAAGTGTTCTGTTCAAAATCCTGCCACACTATTACCCATTCCTGATACTGATGTTGATGAAAATGAAACGGAGCATGACTCTCTCGCTGTCACTGAGCTATACACCAAGCTGAGACATGAGATTCGAGATGAGCCAATGCCTGAATCTGATTCTGCATTGTTTGTGGATGGCTTGGGTTTATGAGACCATGAGGGAAAATTACGAGCTGCCTATGCGGTTTGCACAGTTTCAGTTGTACTAGAAGCTTTGTGGCTCCCAGATCTATATTCAGCACAAGTGGCTGAGTTGATTGCCCTTACTAGGTCATGCTGTGTCTCTGATCAACAGGGAGGGACTGTCTACATGAATATTCAATAAACTTTGATGTGGTTCACGACTTTGGAGAGTTATGCTCACAGCAGGGTTTCATTACCTCTTCTGGATCACCCATCTGAAACGGGGAGTAAGTTAAAAAACTCCTCGAGACATCACAGAAGCCAGCTCAGATTGCTGTTGTTAAGGGTTCTGCACATTGCAAGGGCGATGATTATGTAACTGTTTGGAAATAGGTATGTAGACGAGGTGGCGAAATATTGTGCTTACAATGCTTGTACTTTTAATGGTGAATATACCAATGAGGGAACAGACAAAACCAACTACAATCTACTTTTGACAACAGCAGACACCTGGGAAGAAGTGAAGAGATTACAGAGGAAAGTGACAGAGGAAGAAGAGCAAGGTTGGGTCAGAGTAGGTTGTCTTTAAGAGAGATGAGGACGAGATCTGGGTCTCAGCAGATGGGAGACCAGTGTTGCCTAATAGTCTTTTATCACCGATGGCACAACACTAGCATGGTCACACTCATGTAGGAAAGGATGCGATGGTGAGGATGTTTCAACAAACCTGGTTTAATCCCAGATTTAGGATGGTGGCTGAAGCGTTGTGTTACAGGTGCGTTGTGTGTCAACAGAAAAATGTAGGGAAAAGAACTGCAGTTACATTGAGTTACATTGGGAGGTCTGGTGGTCCATTCAATAGGATGCCTGTGTGTAATGGATTGGGGTATGTGTTGTGTGTGGTGTGTATTTTTTCATGGTGGTTTGAGGAATATCCTACACACAGGAATGATAGTCTGACAGTCGCAAAATTCTTGTTGAGGGAGTTGATACCAAGGTTTGGCTTCTCAGTTTCGTTGGAATCTCAAGGGACACACTTCCACAATGAAGTTTTGTGAATGCTGTGTACTGCTTTGCAAGTTGAACAGAGACTGCATTGTAGTTACAGGTCTGAGGCTTCGGGCCTGGTGGAGCAGGCCAATGGAACTTTGAAATCAAGGCTTGCCAAAGTATGTACTTCTACGTCATTGAAAAGGGCAGGATTGCCCCCCCATGAGATTATCATGAGTAGGACAATGAGACTGCCTGCAGTGCGTGGAAATGTGCTTGTCAACATCACTGACAATTTAGTGCTCGATTACTGTAAAGCACTGGCTGATGTAGTACATTCTGTGTCTCATCAGGTCGAAGCTGCAATGGTCCCGCCTCAGGAGCAATGCCATGAACAGTCTCCTGATGACTGGATCCTGGTCAAGAAGCACATGAGGAAGAACTGTTTGGAGCCTCTTTGGTGGGGATCGTACCAAGTGATTTTGGTAACCACAACTGCTGTCAAATGCAGAGGTCTCCCCAAGTGGGTGCATGCTGCCCACACTCGCCAAGTTCCATGTCCCCTTGATGAGGTAACAGCACCTGTCCCAGAAGAGCCAATGGTGGTTGAAGGACCACGGGAGCAGGTTAGCCAAGCTGTTGAGGACTCGCAAGAATTTGAGACGGCTCTTGTTCAGCCTGAAGAGTGTCTTGAAGGGTTGGTTACTGAGGTTGAAAACAAAGTTGGTTCTGTGACTGTGTCAGAACACGGTTCAGACCCAAACGAAGGGCTTAGTACTGTTCAGTTGCAAGTAGCAGCTGGCAAATGTTGGCCAGAATAACAAGATGGAGGAATACTGATCCCGCAAAGAGAAGGTGACCTTGCTGAAATTCCGGAAGACGCAGAAAACTCTGATCTGAGCGACGCTGGAGAAGGAGAAGAAAATACACTCAGAAGTCAGAGGTACTCTTCTCCTGAGTGGACATATATCTTCACAAATGACCAAGAGTTCAAATTTTCTGAATCCTGGAAGAATAGTGGAAATTCATCTGAATCTGAGGGAACCTGAGATACTGTTTGAGCTCACGTTTGAACTTCCGTTGATAATAAGACTGAGTGCTTTGAGGAATTTCCTTTTCAATATGATCGAGCTTCCTTTTCTGGATATCAATCAGTACCCTGTGTTAGTCAATGAACTGAGACACTTTCTTTTGGAAATGATTGTTAGTGAACTTAAGGCTTTTATCAGAAGAGACACTGAATAGGGTACAAGAAAGAAAGAAAGACTCATAAGGACCTTGTACATAATCTGCTGTGTATTGATTGAACTTGGTTTTGCTGTTTGCACAGGTGAAAATCGACAGGAAGATTCTGTAGCTGCTATGTTTCACCCAAAGGTTTAGATATTAGCGAAGAAATGGAAGCTAATACGGAATTGAATTGTATAGCCTATCAGGGTGATATTGTGGTATTCTCTAGCAGCTGGAAGGATCACACGTAACTTTGGAGAAAGAACTTTCCAAACTCAATGGTGTTGGCATGACCTAGCACTAGTTCTAATAGGCGTAGATGCATCATAACAGGCATATTATTAGTGTAGTAGTAGTAGTACTCATAACAATATTTATAGGGTTGCCTCCAGCTACATATAGGTCAGGAGAAATGTTTTCAACAGTTGCACCAACTACCTCACATTCTGTTGACAATAAAGTACGAATATAGGGAATTAAATGTTAAGTACAGACGTATCAAGAGGAGATTAGGACTTGAATGTGTCTTTCCGGTTGTTGTATGAGTATTTTGAAACGATGGATGCGAGAGATTGTTATGTGTGCACCCAGTTGCCTGCCTCAGTAGTTGAGAGCACTACCTACTATCACATACCTTTGACATATGGGATTACATGTAGTCTTTTGATGAGTTTATTCTATGGACAAGGTAGTTTCCAGTATTAATTTTTGAATTTTGATTCAGTATTGTTAGAAATCCTGATTCTTAAACATTTGAACAAGAATCCTTATTTTAAAGGTGCAGAATTTGCAGATAAATATTTTGCATCTCTTAAAACGCTATATATGTGTGACGCTCATAGACACAATCTGACTTGTTCAATGTCTGATGTCGAAAATAAATTTCTGAATTTAGTGGAGGATAGATGAAGAGATCTGAAGAATGAAGCTGAACTGGTAAGAGTGTAAAGAATCACAAAAAGGGGTACTGAGGAACTCAAACAGCAGGAAAAAACAATTCTACCTGCTCTTGCTTTAGATTGGAAGCATAAGGGGAAATTGTGCATACATGTTGATAAGAGTAATTTTGATCCATTGTTTTTAGGGGAGAGTGATTGTGAACATGTGTTTGAAGCGAGAGCAAGGAATCCCCGTTATTTGGAAAGAATGGATCCTGTGATTCCTGCAGTATATTTCATTTGTAGACAAAAAGTATATTTCAAATTGCCTTTTGGATGACAGTGCACATGCTATCTTGGTATAGTGTTCCCGAAAATTTACCATGTTGAGCAATTTGATGACCCGGTATGGGATAAGAAACAAAGATAAAAATGAAGTGTTAGTGCAGCTGAAGTAATAGGTGATATTTTTGGTGCCATCATTCCATCTGTAGGCGTGATCTTGAATGATCTGAAGATTAGGAAGTTGACTACAATAGTGGATAAGTTAGCTACTTGTACTGCAAATTCTTGACTGCTTATAAATACCGAAATGTATTGATTAGATCGATTGCTCTTCAGAATAGACTTGCGTTAGACCTCCTACTTGCAAAAGACAGTCTGTCGGATGCTCAAAGTCCAGCAATGCTATACTTATATACCTGACGAGAGTCAGGATCTGGATAAGAATATCCAGAATATATCTGGATTGATGAAGGATTTGGAAGGGTTAAAAGCAACAGGAGTTTGGGAAGCTATCGGAAATGGATTGTCTGCTTTGGGAAAGTGGTTTGGAAATTTGGGAAGTGGAATATTGGCTGCAATCTTGAAGCCCATTTCGATAATTGCTCTTTGCGTGATATCCCTCAAGGGATATAGATATGCTCAAGTTAGACAGGGAGTAAAGAGAAAAAGAGCAGAGGTAGAGTTAGAGGAGAGTCAGGACAGATATTATAATGATATAAGATGTCTGGAGGTCTCAAGACGAAAAATGATAAAGACCACATGGTTTTAGATAGCTCGTCTGATAAGATTAGATTGTTATCTGTGATGGCTCGATACGCCATCAGATGGAGGACTGGAGCAGCATAAAATTGGCTATACCCTCATTATTATTGATTAGGCCACATATGTGTATATATGTATTGTATTGTATTGTAATTGCATTTATATAGCGCTTACTAGCCCTGATGAGGTGTCGAAGTGCTTTGTGTATTATGTACTTATGTATTCATAGGATATAATGTGACACACAAGAGAAAAGTACACTAAAAGTCATATATGAAGTGCACATGCTATGTAATCACAACATTTATACAAGTGTGTGCTCGCTAATGTTTTGTTTCTAGTAATAACGAGTTATAGTATATATGCATTATAAGAAGGTGTTTTGCTGTGCTAAATAATGGAATCATGTATCATGAGAGATGCATTTATTTTATAACGTGACCGTTTGTGTGACCGTTTGTGTATTAGCGATTATTCAGTTAAGCGTCTATTGAAGTTCTGCATTAGTTAACTTGACCAAAGGCCTTAAGCTGTTGGGTTTCGCACTGCTTAACCTTGAATGTGAATGTTTTTCTTCGATGGTATGTTTGCTTCCCTCTCCAGATGCTTGGCATGACGATCTAAGGAATGGAATGAAGGCTCCTTTGTGTGGAATTGATAAGGTAGCGAGAAGGGAGTCAAGGGTGAAAGAAAATAGGACCAGAGGAGAGGCACAAATTCAAGTGAATGAAGGCACAAATTCAAGGTCATCTAGAGATATGTGGATCAAACGAGAAAGAGTTATCGACGTGTTTTGGAAACATGCATCTGAGAAGACAGAATTTTGACTGTGTCTTGCTAAAGAATGTATTGTTTGAAGGTGGCCTCTAATTGGGTCCATGACAATAATTTAGTAGGGTCTTCAAGCGTATAACTAGGCAATGCTTGTGGCTTTGAACGCACACTATGCTGAGACTTCTTTAGGATAGGAGCGGTTTAGACCTCTGTCATTACGTTCCATGTTTTTTTCTAGTTGTATTGCTACACACTATGCACTACTTGAATTTGGAATCTTCTACTAAAGTTTCATGCTGAACACTTTCTCTTTATCATTTGGATCTAATCAAAGCCTATTTTAGCATTTTATAGTGTAGTTTAATTGAAGATTTAGGACTCTTCATACATTGACAGGAAGATCAGGCTTTTCAATCTTCTAATTCTGCTGTGTTCTTGTTGTTATGTACCATCGCTATTGAGGTTCTTATTAGTTACTTACTTTTGAAAATTAACTTTGTTGTAGAGTTGGAAGTCTTTTGATAATTTTGTATTGTTATGCGATGTTCTTTAGATTGATTTATATTACGCTGACTTTAGATTTGTAATAATAAATACATGTTTACCTTGATTTCCTGACTTGGATCTTTACTGCGTAGCCAAATTGGTTGTACTGTATTTTGAATCTGAATTGAAATCTAACTCCTTTATTCTTCAAACTCCCTAAAAAGATCAGAACTGGATGGGACAAAAAGGGCCCAAATCCCCTCTGCTGGAGCAATATCTATTCTGCTAAAACATATTTTTTTATTATTATTTTGTTTTACATATTTTTAAAAACTTTACATGTAAACTTAATGCTTTTAGAGAAGTTAACTTTTCATATGTTTACTTAAGTCCCTTCTTCAATCAATCAATCAGTACTTGCATAGTGCGGCTTATCACCCGTGAGGGTATCCAGGAGATGTGTGGCTGGTCTTAGTCGAAAAGCCAGGTCTTGAGTCTCTTCCTAAAGTCCATCAACAAGGGTGATGTTCAGAGGGGGAGGGCATTCCAGGACTTGGCAGCGGTGAGAAGGAACAGCCTCCACTATGCCTACGACGGAGGCACAGGGTCTGTGTGTGCGAGGGCAAGGGAGGTGGAGGGGAGGTTGTTGTGTAGTTCCTATAAAACCTATACAGGATCTGCGCGTTCTGACAACATACACTGCGGGCTTGGTGTCCAGACTGATTCCAGATACCCCCACTGGGTATGTTGGCCTGTTATACCAGCTAGCTCACAGTGCCACTAGAAACTCCTCTTACCAAGGAGAGAATAGTTCTTGGCAACTATCGAACATGACAACCCTGATCCCTCAGGACCGTGGAAACAGTGTACTACTTTTCGTGCTCACTTAGTCTCATGAAGATACACAGAATAAACAGAATGGATGTTTTCCAATAAGTATTTATTGAACAGTCGTTATTCTAGTGTAAAATAGGTGTGCTGATACAATCATTAGACAGTAACAGATATAAATGATTAGAAGCACTAAGAAAGTAAAAGGATGGTAGATTTCTACCATCTTGCTATAATCATAAATACAGGCAAGTATAAAATACATATCAATAAAATGCGTACTCCTACGATGCTACCCTAACTAGATGTACCTAAGTGTACCTAGCATGTATGTAGGTGTTAAGCCAAGAATCCCTCTAGGATAAAGTCAACCCCATTACCTGAAGTGAGAGACTGTGGGACCCCGTCTTGGTCTCGAGCTAGACACCCCGCAAGGGATATAAGCCCACTGTGAGCTGGAGTATCTGCATGCAGGAACCTCAGCGTCTTGTGTCAGTGTGTCGGCATGGAAGACCTGATCTCCTCTCTCTATCTCAGCAAGATGTGACATTTATATACCCGAAGGTATCCCCAGGGGTTCTACCTTGCTGTGCCACTGTCGGACTTAGGATGGCGTCGGGAATGAACCTTGTACATAGTTATTATGCAGGAAATGGTAGTCCTGCTCAGTTTCCAAGAATCCAAGGATCCTCATGCATAATGTATGAGGCTATTGTTCAGGGAAAACCCCATGTTCTGTAAGCAGTACTGTAACCAGGTAAATGGTCAGTCCTAGCAGACCGTTATATATGTAGCGTAGGGACGAATATAGGTGAAAGGTTGGGATGTTACCCTGGCCTATATTGGGGTACCTATATGGAATATAACAAGGTTTCTGGAAGGTGGGTAGAAGCTCAGTCGATGGTTCATATATGCTGGTCCTTGGTCATGGAGGGCTTTGTAGGCGTGTGCCAGTAGTTTGAATTGGCATCTTCTCTGGACGGGGAGCCAGTGGAGGTTCCTCAGGTGTTGGGCGATGTGGGTCCATTTGGGTAGGTTGAGAATCAGTCTGGCTGATGAGTTCTGTATCGTCTGGAGTCTTCCCATGAGTTCAGTGGTAGTTCCTGCGTACAGCGTGTTGCCATAATCTAGACGGCTGCTGATCAGGGCTTGCATGACTGTTTTCCTTGTGCTTGTGGGGAGCCATTTGAAGATTCTTCCGAGCATGTGAAGAGAGTGGAAGCAGGCAGAGTAGACTGTGTTGATCTGTCATTTCATAGAAAGTTTGCTGATAAGGATGATGCTGAGGTTGTGGGTGTGGTCTTTTGGTGCTGTTAGGGAGACTGTTATGTCCCTGAGGCCCAGATCGTGAGGCAAGCAGACTAGCCCTTTGAGTCACTCTGGGGTCCTGGGTTCAAGATGCAGTTGCATGTCCAGTTTTTCTTCCCCAGGCAAAGGGGCAGCAGGCAACAGGTCAGCCCAGCAGGGCAGCAGTTCCTTGTGGAGAAGCATTCCAGCAGACAGGCAGTCCATGTAGCAGCACAGCAGTCCTTCTTCCTGGCATAGTATTCACAGGTCCAGATGTGTACTGAAGTGGTGGTGTCTGAGGTCCTTCTTTTATATCCTGGTGCCCTGGTTCTGGAAGGTGGGAGAATCATCTAGACAGTGGCTCGGAAGAGCATGGAATTTCCTACCTCCCTGCCCTAAATCCAAGCTGGCTGAAATGACAATGCAGGGTTTTTAGGCCCTTTGTGTGGAGACAGGACACAGCCTATTCAGGTATAAGTGAGGCTGGGCCCAGCTCATCCCTCCCATCCTGCCAATGATGGCCTATCTAGTCACAACTAAGCTCCCTTTGTGTGTGGCTGTCTAGGAGGAATACACAAAGCCCAACCGCCAACTATACCCAGGCATGTGACAAGAGACAGGCTGCAGGCCCCAAATGGCTAAGACAAGAAAATGGCAACTTTCTAAAAGGGGCATTATCAGAACTGTAATTTAAAATCTGACTTCACAGGATTTCTAACATGGTTATCTCTTCCTATTTGAAAATGACACTTATACAATGTAATAAGGGAACTCCAATATTATCCTGTGGGAGAGATAGGCCTTGCAGTAGTGAAAAAATGAATGTAAGAGTTTTTCACTACCAGGACGTGTAAAACTTAAAAGCACATATCCTATTTTTTAAATACATTGCACCCTGCCCTCTGGACTGTCCAGAATCTATCCTAGAAGTGACTTATATGTATTAAATAGGAAGATTTGGGCCTGGTAAAAGGTTTATTTTGCCAGGTTGAAATGGCAGTTTAAAACTGCACACACAGGCTCTGCAATGGCAGGCCTGAGATACGTTTAAAGGGCTACTTAAGTCGGTTGCACAATAAGTGCTGCAGGCCCACTTGAAGCATTTAATTCACAGGCCCTAGGTACATGCGGTACCTCTTTACTAGAGACTTATAAATAAATTAAATATGCCAACTGGGGATACACCAATCTTACCTTGTTTTAAAGTGGGAGCACAAGCACTTTAGCACTGGTTAACAGTGGTAAAATGTGAGGAGTCCAAATGCCAACAAAAACAAGATTAGAAAAAATGGAGGAGAAAGGCAAAAAGTTGGGGGGAAGACCACTTTAAGGTAGACAGGTCTAACACTACGTCCGGAATCAAACATTATTTTTGGCACTTTGTACTGGATCAGAAAACTGTAGGTTGCAGGATAATTAATTTTGCTAATAGGCTCCAGCTAGCAGGGAGATTCATAAAAACACCTTTTGGATTTACTACATATACTTGGTCCCTCATTTACAATATTTTGCCATAGGGCAGTGCCGCAAGCCTTCCTGCTGTGCTGCCCTACGTCAAAAGATAAGGGCAGGAATGCGGTATATCTAGGAGATATGGCGCATTCCTGTCCTCCTCCACAGCTCTGGCCCACAAATGGCTGCCATGCGCCAACGCAGGCACTATTGCACATGGTGCAAGCATGTCTGTATTGAAATCAGGTTGTTTTTGTGGGGAAGGGACACCTTCCTTCACAAAAACAACCCTTAAACCACCCCTGGGGAGGTGTAGGCTTTAGACACATTCCCAGGTTTATAGCATTTTGTAAATCTGGGAATGTGTCAAATGCCATGGGTGTTACGTGGGAACACCTACCAAAACACCCATGGCACACCTCCCTATTGCAGTGTGAGGCAATGCAACGACTTGCGCTGCATTGCCTCACACCATATCTACGAGGCTATGAAAAGCCACATAGGGTGGCTTTACGTGGTCTCGTAGATATGGGTAAGCCCAGTGCACCGCTGGAATGGCAATAAAAAGTGAAGTTCCGGCGGCGCACTAGTCTTGTAAATAAGCCCCTGAAGTGAATGGTCTTGTGTAGCAACAAGACGTGCAAGTTAGTAGTGAAGCCTGTCGAGGCTGCTCATGCCTTTTGTTATGCCACATTATGTTTTAAATAAGGTTCCACGCTTGTGAAATGGTACGCCGTCTGCGAGGCTCTCAACAACGTTAATCAGTTGCAGCAGAGGCTCGCAGGTTATGGACAGTCCCAGTCATGTGTGTGTTGGAATAAATCTACTATAACTTACATCACGTTGTGCAGCCTCGCGTTACTACATATTTGGCAACAGGCGGACTTTAACACACCCACAGACAAGTATCCTGTTTTATCTTCAGTCTCCTGAGATCCAAGCCGGCGTTGTGTGGCACCAGTCCATTTCTTGCCTACTGCCTCAGAGTTAGTGTGGGCATCTGGAACTTTCCGCAAGTATCGTGCTTCCCTGCTGTTCCTGCATTTTCTGGAAACGTGTGCACGCACGCACGCTCACACTCTGCACACTTCCTTTACCCCTTGATTCATTTCCTTGGCAACACACACCAGCCTCTAACTTGTCAGATCAGCAGGAGCCCCAGTGAAGCATGACCTCCTTGCGTACATGCATGTAAGCAATTCCGCTTCCAGGTTCAATTTATTAAGGAAACGCCTGAACTCTGAAGAACTCTTTCTACCTGGCCAATTTCTTGGGCTTTATTAACAGTTTGTCTTCCAAGCAAATAAATCCTTTATAAAGATTTTTTGTTTCCCTGTAGCATCTCTTTGATTCTGATGCTCATTTAGTCGTTGTTTCTGCCTCTTTTGCGCTGCATTTGGTTACATACGCTTCCTGAGGTATGGCTTCTGCGGAACACATAGCTCAATCTCCACCATTTCTGCAAATACCTGGCAAACTTAATATCAAGTGGCAGCGGTAGCTAAGAAGTTTTGAAAGTTTCCTAGTGGCTATTGAAGCTGTGAAATATGCACCAGCACGAAAAGCTGAGATTTTATATACTTGCATGGATCTGGCTGCGCAACAAGTCTTTCATAACTTACCACTGGTTGCACCACAAGGAACGTCAGGAGACGATTGGGATCAGTATAAGGAGGCACTAGCAGGTATGAGTAAACAATACGCTGAGGAGCCTAGTATGCTTGAGCGCCACAATTTTTTTTTAAAAGAAGCAAAGCGTGGCTGAAGGCGTAGAGAAGTATGTTGCGGTGCTAAGCATTTTAGCTGCAACCTGCGAGTTTGGAGCTACTACATACTTTGCATACATGATCAATTTGTGTTTTTGTGCTTCTCAAAGAAAATACAAGAGAGGTTGCTGTGTTGTATGAGTCCTTCTTTGTTGGAAACAATGGACATTGCTAAGGGAATTGAATGTTCCATTATTTCCACCAAGGCCATTTATGAGAATCAATCTGTCAGCATGGTTGATACAATGCAGGATCGAATGGTCAATGCAGTAAACATAGAAAACAAGGCATCCAAGCAGCCTTTTAGGAGATCATACTTGGTCTGCTTCAGAAGTGGTTCAAGAACTCATATTGGTAACAGCCGTACCTGTCCCACCATTGGCAAAAGATGCGCATCCTGCAGGAAAATAGAACAATTCCAAGTGGTTTGTAAAGTTGGTGTCACGAAGTACCCATAGACAGTGAAATGGCAGAAGAGAGAGAAGAGGAAATGACTTCCCCCTTATGTTTGTCCTTTCCCCTCCTTGCAGCTCCCAACACTTCCCAACACCACTGACGTCAATGTGAATAACAGCCCCCTTGACGAAGCCAATCTGTTAGGAGCTAGACCCGCTGACGTGAAGACATTGCAGGAACATACTGAAATGTACGAGGGCCCTTTAAGAACCCTTCCAGAGGCGGAAGCGGCGGCGCGTGTCTCAAAAGCCAAAGGATACTGGAAAACAGGACGCCTAGAGGAGATAGGAGCCGGAGGAGACCTCGACTTGGGACGAGAACCGGCAATTGTCTACATGCCCAAGCAACCCTCAGAGGACGTCGAAGACCAGAGGAGTGAGCAGCATTGCGCAGTGCCCTGCCACGTTCCAGGAGGGACGTGGCTCTCTCAGGTGCTTGGCTGGTTTTGGGGCTATTTAAATAGATTAAAACACAGACCTTAGAGAAGTCTGGAGGCATGGGAGATTGGGGAAAGGGGGTGGATGGGTTATTGACAATACACCAAATAAAGGAAAGCAAAGGAGTTCACTGGTGACAGTTGGGTTTACAGAGTCTTTCCCCGCACTCCCAGTCCAAACAAATTATAACAAAAATATAAGAAAAGGAAACAATCAAGTGACTTACCTGAGTCATATTTTCTTCTCTGAGGGGCATTGGCGGTGGCAGGACCCACGGGAGGCTGCTCTGAAGACCCTAGGAAAAGAGAAGAGAACCTTTATTCCACGTAAATCCCTGTTTAAAGAAAAAAAGAAGCCTCATAATGGAAAGAAAAACGCTCAGCTTCACTGTTTTTTTTTTGCATTGCTTGCGCCTTAGCTTCAGTGTCACAGGTGGCAAGAAGCTCACCAAGGTTAACAGCATTGAACTTGACGAAGAGACTGGGTCATGCACAGAGAAACTTAGCAATGTGGTTTTGACTGTTGAATGAAACAGTTTCAGGTGCACACTACGGTTTGATGTGTTGATTGGTCTGACATCACTTTTCAGGAAAAATGGAAGGGCAATATGATCCTCACAAATTTTGTTGTAAATTCGGAGGCATTCCGAGAAATGGAAATTCAAAGCTGGGATATCTTTTATCCAAAGTTGAGTGCCTTGGTAGACGCACTTTGTAGGAAGCTGGCTCTGTATATACTATACCAAAGTAGGGTATAGTGTGCACAGTGTCCAGTAGAACCCCATAGGTAGGCAGAGGTAAAAGTAGATAGTACCCTACTGTCTATTTGTGGTAGTGTGGGCAAGCAGTAAGGCCTTATCAGAGGGTAGTGCTAAGCATTTGTTGTACAACTCTGGCGAAGAATGATCTCACACACTTAAGTACTGAACTCTAACCAATTTGTTTGTGTAAAAATATTACTTAGTTATATTTATTTTCTAGAACCAAGAGAGGCCTGGTACAGATAAGTGTCAGAATACTTTGAAAGCATATGCAATTTTAAAAACTGTTTGAAATGCAGTGAGTCATTTACAGTAGTATTACTTTGTATTTGCAGATAGTCAGAATTACTTTACAATTACTTTTCTTACACAGCCAGGTATCTCTAGATAATAGGCTGGGGCATTTCCTGAGGGAAAGAAAAATGTAAAATATGTTTTGCAATATTGTTACTGTTTTGCAGGATTACACACGATACACATTTAGCCTTGGGTGAACAAAACGAGAGGTACGGGTCCGTGAGTAGGTGTCGGTCAGATGGGCACTCGAGTCGTTTCACCAGCAGTGCAGAGGCGGCCGGGTACAGAGTGCAGGGACTACACGTTAGCCAACAGGGTAAGCATGGTTGTGGGCTTGGGGACTGCGGGCAAGCAGGCCACCAGATTTAGGAAACAAAAAGCTCCTAGGGTTGAGGTCAGCACTTTAGGGCCCAATGGCCAACAAGAACTACACCACCAGCGGCGGAGAGGCGGCCGGGTGTAGGATGCGGTCTTGGCTGAAGCTGCAGAGTCAGTCGGGGATCCCTCGAGGTCGATCAGCAGGTGGTGTGGTGAATAGGGGCTTTGGGAGTCGTTGTCGCGCGTGACCGCAAGTGTTCAGAGACGGAGTCGGTCGGACGGTCACTGTTGGTTTCTTTGGCTGGTTTGGTTACGGAGTCGGTCTAGGGATCCCCTTCGGTCGCGGTTAAGGGGACCTTCCTGTTGTTAACTGTAGGTTTGATGTGAGAGCTTGTTGAGATTCGGGGGTCACTGAGATCCAGTCTAGGATCGCTGGGGGGGACCTCCTGAGGGTGTTGGGTCACTCGGGCTCGGGGTGCCAGGAGCAGAGTGTTGGCGACTCACGGACTCGGCCAGAGTCAGAGTTGGTTACCTTTGAGCAAGTCCGGTGCTCACAGGAGACAAAGTTCTTTTTTAGTTACAAAGGCAGGGCAGGTTCTCCAGGTTTTTGAGGACTGCTGGCTGCAGGACACACTGGGATTCTGTTGGAGGTGTCTGAGGTCGGGACAGGCCGGTAGGGCTGGGGCAAAGTCAGTTGGTGTCCTCCTCTTCTTCTCTCCACATGGCTGTTCGTTCCTTCTTCTTCTTGATTCTTCTTGTCTGGTCTGGTCTTGTCTTTTTTGGTGATTCTTTTGAACAGAGCTGCTGTTCACAGGAGATCCGGTCTTTGTGGAAGGCAGTCAGTACTCCCAGGGGTTCTGGAGGTCGCTAGCTGCAGGACAAGGTGATTTTTGGCGCAGATGCTCTGGAGGCTGCAGACGGGCCGGTGGGGCTGGGGCCAAGTCAGTTCTTCTCTGCAGTCTCCTCTGCTGGGAGTTTTCTTTCGTCCTTCTTCTTAGGTTACAGGAATCTCCCTTCTTGGTGCAGGGATGCCCAATAAAACTGTATTAAGGGGCGTTTTAGGGGTCTCGAGGTCAGTAGCCAATGGGCTACTAACCTTAGGGTGACTACACCCTTGGTGTGCTCACCCCACATGGGGGAGTGGGCACAATCCCTAACCCTGATTGGAGAGTGCCTGCCATCTGCAAGATGGCGGGCACTGAAGAGTGGGCTTCACCTCGCCTCCCCCACCTGAGGGGTGGGGTTGGCAGAGGTGGGCACACCTTCTGGGCTGTTCTAATTTTTCCCGCCTGTCTTCCTGCCGAAAAGGAGGGGAGGCAGGAAGGGGGCCTGCTCCTGATAGCAGGAGAGGCTGGGGGTCGCGTTACAAAGGCGGCAAGGCCGTTGAAGCTCCCCTGCCACAGATGGCTCTTCCTGACCTGAGGAGGTGTTCACACCTCCGCCCAGGAAAGGCTTTGTTTCTGGGGACAGGGAGCGAAGGCTCCCACCCCAGGGGTCCAGAAACATGTCTTGTGGTGACAGGCTGGTGTTTACCAGTCAGGGAACCCACCAGAGGCTGGTCGTTTTTCAGGGGGCATCTCTAAGATGCCCTCTTAGTGCATTGTATAATAAATCCTACACTGGCAACAGTGTGGGTTTATTATGCTGAGAAGTTTGCTACCAAACTTCCCAGAATTCAGTAAAGCTATTATGGTGCTGTGGAATTGCTAATGACAAACTCCCAGACCATATAGTCTTTATGGCTTTACTGCACTAACAATGTCTAAGAAAGGGCTTAAAAACTGTAGGGGTACAGTGCTCATGCAACTGTACTCTCAACAGTGGTACAGTGCACCCAGCTAGAGGGGTGTTTTATCTATACCATAGGCAGTGGGTTGCAGGCTTGGCACACAGGAAAGTGTGCCATGTCAAGTCTTCACTTTTATTTGCATCAAAACACGCAGCGTGCAATGGCAGTGTGTGTGTGTTAAGGTACAGGACCTCTAAAGGGGGAACAATATGTGCTGCAGCCCTTAGAGACCTTCCCTCATCACAGTGCCCTTGGTACCCATGGTACCTTTTACAAGGGGCTTACATGTGGCCAGAGAGGAGCCAATTGGGGGTACAAAGGTACAGTTTTGGGAAAGAGCACAGGCTCTGGGAACCTGATTGGCCGGGACCCAGGGCACATCAAGTCGAAGTGCATCAGAAATCCAGCTTCCTACACACTTTGGCTCAGGTGTACGTAGCTGTCAGAGGCAGAACCATCATAGGTTGGCAGGATTTAGCCAGAATGGGTTGTATCTCAAGCCTGGTGCTACGATACCTGTTTTGTTTGGTGAAATACTTGAAGGTCACATAGAGGATGACATGTGTGTTACTTGTGTTGAGAATATTTCCCTTCCCACAGATATTGATAGCTTCCCAACTTGTTCTCTGACAAGGTCGGAACCGTTGCAGGCTTTGAACATCACATCCGTCTCAAACCTGGGGCGCAACCAGTGGTACACAAAGTCTGTCCCTTGCCTTTGAGTGCTGGAGATGAATTAAAGAGTGTTGTGAGTAGCCTGTATTCTGAAGGGATCATTAAGCCAAGTGATTCTTCCCAATAGGTTTCACTCATTATGGTAGCCCGTAAGAGGTCCAGGGAGGTCAGATTCTGTGCTGACTTACGCTCCTTAACAGCAATATACTCATTGATTGCCACCCGCACCCCAAATTACACAAATTGCTCACTAATTTAGGAGGTTCTAAATTTTTTTAGATTATCGACCTATGTTTGGATTTTCCTCACAGCCGATTCACAGGAACTAACCAGGTTTGTGACTCCTTTCGGAGTGTTCAAGTACTTCAAGTTGACTTTTGGGCTGGCCTCCGCTGCTAGCATCTTCCAGAAGTTAATGGACAGCTTACTAGAAGACATATCTGGGGCGCAAGCCTATCAGGATGATATTCTGCTATTCGCTAGCAGCTGGAAGGACCACAACGTAACTTTGGAGAAAGTACTTTCCAAACTCAATGGTGTTGGCATGACCGTTAGACTCGAGAAGTTCAAATTTGGGGTACAAGAGCTTGAGTATTTAGGGCACACACTATTGCCAGAATGAATTAAACCGAGTGTTTCTTTGATCAAACCCATTCATGATGCTGCCCCACCCAAGGATAAAGACACTTTGCTTTTGGGGTTTGGCAGAGTATTACGCTCGCTTTGTGCATGGGTGTGCTCAAATGGTAGAGGCTTTGAGGGCTTTGTTAAGAAAAGGAGCCAAATTTGCTTGGACAGATGAACTACATAGTACTTTTGTGAAAGAAAAAAACCTCATCGAGGAAGCTCCTGCACTACATTATTTCCAGAATGGTCACAAGTGTTTTGTGAATGTGGATGCTGGCTTGTCGGGCTCGGTGCAGTTCTTGGTCAGTGGGTTGCTGGCAAAGAGAATACAGTTGCGTTCGCTTCCAGGACATTGCAAGATTCTGAAACACGCTACAGCATCATCGACCTGGAAGCTCTTGCATGTGCATGGGCAATACAAAAATTCAGATCTTACATTTGGGGAAGGGAGTTCGAAGTTTACACTGATCACAAGCCACAAATGTGCATCCTGAGCGGCGGTGGGGCAAATAAAGCTTTAGCCAGGTTGGTATGTTTATTGTCCAAATTACAAGAATATCATTTTGATATCAAGAATCTGCCAGGAGGAAAGAATTTCAGGGTGGACTACCTGTCCAGAATGGCTCTGGTGGATGAACATGATGAGATTGAAGAGATTGAGTGTGTGGTAGCAGCCTTAGATGTGGTGTTGGAGTGTGCACCCATTACTGAGAACAGCTGGTGGGAAGCATACTTCAAGGATCATGTTCTGGGACAAGTCAAAGAGTTCATTATTAATGGTCGCCAGCTAGCAAAACTCTGTCTGGAGAATTAAGAAGTTTTGCTCAGATGTTCACTGAATTGTCAGTGGTCAATGATACGGTTATGCAACATGATCTATTCATTCCTTCAGAGGGCTTGCGTAAGGATATCTTTCAAACTGCTCATCAGGGACACCTGGGTGTAACTAAGACGTGCCAATGACATAAGCAATACTATTGGTGACAGTCCCTTGATTCTCATGTTAAGGCGATGATTGATGGGTGCACTGAATGTCTTTTATCTGACAAACGTTGGAAGACTTTGAACACACCACTTCATTCTATACGTTTTCCACAAGAACCCTGGGACAAAATAGGACTGGATTTTTCTGGTCCTTGTGAGCTATTATGCAGCAGGAACAGGTATTTAATTTTGTTGATGGATTACCACATGAAGTTAATGTATTACTCATTGTGTGATAGTCCCACAACTGACATCGCCATTAAATTTCTTGAGTACATTTTCATGTTGAAAGGATCTCCTAAAAGCACTGTTACAGATAATGGCACCCATTTTGTGTTGCATCTATTGTGTATGTTTCTCAAACAACATGATATACAACATCTTAACGTAGCCTTTACTCTCCTTCCTCCAATGGGCTTGTTGAGAGAGATAATAGAATAGTGAAGGGAGGGGTGTAAACAGTCATTTCCTCTGGCCAGAATGTTCAGGAATTTTGTATGCAATAAGATATGGTCTTCCAACATCGCACCTCATACCACAACCGGGGTGGCTCCTTTCATGCTACTCAAAGGAAGAAAAGCGCACGCCAATCTATTTCCCAATTGGTTAGGGTGCAAGAGTGGTCAGGACTTAATGATTGCAGAAAGTGTTAGGTCACACGTTCTCCAGAAACAAGAGCCATGAAGGCCCATTTTGATGCTGGAAAATGGGTTGGCAGGGTTGATCTGAAAGTGGGTGATGGGTACTGATATAGAACCCAAAGAAGGTACAGAAGGGATTGCGAGAATTTCGTCACCTGTGGTAGTCAAACAGGTGAGCAGAGGGTCAGCTATTTTGGGAAACAAGGGGTTGTGGAACATCAACTCACTAGCGACTCCACTAAAGCTGAATACCTCTGTTGCACACTCTCATACCACAACCTATACTGATGACATTGTAGTGGGGCGCAAGAGTGGCCCTGATTCCCATGTATTAAGAAACTACATTGCATGCCATATTTTTGTCACTCATAGTGTGTTGGTTCTATTTTCACTTGGGACACAGAACACTTTTTAAATGTGCTTTCAAAATACAGATATGTTTTTGTGCTAACAGTATTTGGTTTTCTGTGTGCATTTTTGTATGAGCATGTCTCTTTCAACGTCCTTTTCCATTATTTGCCATTGTGCATGATAATTAGCAAGTGTTTGTGTATTTTCCACAAGAACCATTGCTTTTTCTGTATATGCTATATGCCGTGGTTCCGTGTGAGTAGAGTTGTCTTTGTTTCCTAAATACCTTACTGAAACACAAGCAGAAATTATAAAGAGACATCCCAACCTTGATACGGACCATTGTGAATGACTTAATTAATTACAGGAAGGAGGATTACCCACAATCACAGGTACTGTCATTATTGAGGGTGACTCGATCAGAGGGGAACATGCTTTAGCCTCTCACGGTGGAGGCAGCAATGAGTCGGGAACCAGGGGAGGAGGTCGCCAAATAAGGTTGCCTATGTTTTGGACTAACCTGGATTTTGCTTTTTAGGAGTTTTTCTTGTTCCCAGGATGAACAATGATTTGATTGTACTTAATCTGTTTCTGCATTCAAACCTAACTCTGTATCTGTTATGTTACTCAGGCATGTTTTTCCTATGCTGTATATTGTGGGAGTTAGTTGTAGCAGGTTAGCGGTCCTGCTTCCTGTGGACCACCCGGATGCATATGCACCTCACCCTCTGGCCAGTTGTGGCCAGAGGCTTTAAATAAAAGGGAGAAGACCGCTCGTGGTCTCACTCTGGCACTTTAATGCTGAGTACAGATTGGATGTCTGTGGGCCTATTACACGTGGGGTGCTGGCAGGCATATATGTACCCCCATCACACTGGCGACAAGGGTGGGATCAACCCCTGTGCACCCCACACAACCGAGTACCTGAAGTGGCAACACCCAACACCCGCGTGGGTTGGACCCAGCAGTCTCCTTTGCCACTGGGCGCAGCACCGCGGCACCCAGGCATACTCCATGACCACCGCGAGGCCGGGCGCGCCGTGCCAGCAGCTGACATCCCTCTCTCCTCATCAAGTGGAGGTCGAGCGACATGAAGCAGCCGGATCCCCGGGGCAACATGCAGGGTCAAGTCTAAGCCTCGAGGTGAGCAGAGGCTGGCCTAGGCCCCGCCCAGCGCGCAAGGAAGCACGTGCGGCCCGATCGCTCCTCAACCGGAGGAGAGCCAGCACTCGGACCAGTTAGTACCGCGCGACCTCACATGCCAGTTCCGTGTCTGCATACCACCTCACTATCTCCATCAAGCGCTGGCACCTGCAACAAAGGAGGACCATAAATAAATATAAAGGAAAAAAAAAGAAGGACATTTCTGTAAGATTTAAATGAAAGAAAAAAACATTGACGCACACCTGACAAAACCCCATCAGCAGACAGAATGTGAGGCATCCTGAGGGACCCATATCTACACCGCCAGTCATGCCAGTAGACAGTGTGGAGCACACTTTGATTGAACAACTCCAGAGCACAGAACCTGTGCAAGAAAGCCGCCTACCATCCCCTGAGACTCAGACAACATGGCAGACAAAGTCCACCCTCCGCAGCCAACTCCAACACCACACACTTTCACAGGAGTGCTGCCATCGTTTAGCAAACTGGCAGACCTAGGTGTCGCGTTACCGTGGTGGAAGGTATGGATGAGATGACTGGATAACTACTTCGTCGCAACGAGGGAGAAGAATGGTGCTGTCAAGAGGTCACTACTCCTCCATCATGCAGGAGAAGAAATTTACAAGCTGTTGAAGCATCTCCCAGATACAGGGCCAGCCATCAACTATGATGCAGCTGTAAAGGCACTCAACACCCATTTTGACCCCCAGCTAAGCCTGGATTTTGAAAGATTCAAGCTGCACCAAGCCCGTCAACGTGAGGTGGAGTCCATTGACAACTTTTACACGATGCTACGCGAGCTGGCCAGCACCTGCACAGAGGACGATCAGCTCAGAGAAATCTGGACGCAGCTGATACAATGATGCCGAAATAAAACCTTACAAAGCCTGATCCTGCGCCAACCGAACATAAGCCTTGACGACATCTTGATCCTGGTGCGATCGCATGATCTGTCTGCGGCCCGGGCTAACAAAATGGACATGGCTATCCCACAGACCCCAGAAAAGCCAGCGAACATCAGGAAAAACTAGCTGACACCATTTGTACCAAGGGCCGAGGAAGTAGGCCCCAGTCAGGCAAGCCAAAGTGCGGGTACTGTGGCCGCAAAGAACACCCTTCCAGTGACGGTCTGGCCCAAGGCCACGCCTCTTCAAATTGCAGAATCCAGAACCACTTTGCGGCAGTCTGCAGAAAGAAGCTCAGGAACAAGGGCCCCAGAGATAACAGATTGCCGTCAAAAATGGTGCGCCAACTATCCCTCATAAACATGACGTGCTCAAACGAGGCGAAGGCCCTGGCGAGACAAAATCGCCGCCAAGAAAATTCGTCCCCATAAGAGGACGATGAAGAAGAAACGTTCCTCATCTCATTCACAAGAGAACTAAAACACCGGAGGAGGCCACAACCCACGTGCACGGTTCAAGTTGCAGGGTCAGAAGTAAAAGCAATAATCGACACCGGAGCCTCAACATAATGGGGTACAACAGTACAACCGCTCTGGCCCAAGCCTCAACTAGTTCTGTCCTACACAAAGATCTTCACATATGGGAGTAACACACCTCTACCTCTCCATGGACGAATGTCAGTACCAGTACAGTCCAAAGATCAGGAGGTCACCACAACATTCCACATCATCCGCCAGGGAAGCTACACATTGAGCCCTCGATTGCTCCAGTGGCCCTTCGACATCACAGTGTCCCATTCCACTTACGTCCATTGGTGGAGAAAGAGCTCGAAAGGCTAGAATACCAAGTCTCGAGACCCACACCTTGGGTCTCCCCAAAGGTAATCACAGAGAAACCCAAACAACCAGGGAGAATCCATCTATATATTGACGTGCAACTCCCCAACTGCGACATCAAATAAGAGCGGCACATCACCCCCACCATGGACGAGATAATAGCAGTGGTCAATGTCTCTCACTGTTTTTCAAAGCTGGATATCAAGGCTGGGTACCACCAGCTACTACTGGCAGAAGAAAGCCAGTACATCACTAGATTCAGCACCTACCTGGGGCTGAGAAGATATAAATGCCTGAACTTCGGCATCTCATTGACCACTGAACTGTTTCAAAATGAAATACGTGAAACTTTGTCTGGCCTGCCAGGCATCTTGAATGTCAGCGATGACATACTGATCCACTCATCCACAGCAGCCAATCATCATAAACACCTGAAGGCCACCCTCAAACGTTTCCAGGAACACTGGGTGATGCTACACAAAGACAAGTGCTCGCTCTTCCAGCCATCCATTGAGTTCTTTGGGTATGTCTTTAACCAAGATGGGATACAGGTCGACCTCCGCAAGTCACAGATGATCAAGCAAGCGCCAGCACCCACCACCGTCCCTGAAGTGAGAAGCTTCCTAGGAATGGCTACATACTGCAGGAGGCTTATCCCCGACCTGGCAACCCTGGCCGAACCCCTTCGATCCCTCATGAAGGCTGACGCACAGTGGACATGGGGCCAGCGAGAAGAGGAGGCGTTCCAGAAAATCAAGGACACCCTTCTGGACAACACCACGGTCGTTTACTTTGACCCTGACAAGCGTACCGAGCTGTTTGTTGATGCCAGGACTGTCGGACCGGGGGCCATCCTTGCCTAGGAGCAGGAGCCAGGTCGGTGGGCCTTGTTAGCATTTGCCAGCAAGGCGTTGACACCGACGGAGACACAATATGCCTAAATCAAGCAAGAGGCCCTCGCAATCAACGGGGCTTGCAGATATTTCCACCTGTACCTAAGCGGCCAACCATTTAGGGTTGTCACAGACCATCAGCCCCTTGTCCCCCTATTCCGAGGGTCAGCTCCTCATCCGCCTTCCTGGATCAAAAGATGGGCCATCCAACTGCAACTCTAGCGGATGGAAGTTTTTTACCGTCCAGGTGTGAAGAACCCCACCGACTTCTTATCCTGGCACCTTGTCTTTTGGCGTTAACAGCCAGGAAGGAGAGGAAGACTATATCAGGATGGTCCCAGATGGTGCCTGCCCCCGAGCTCTATGGCTGGAAGACATCAAGGAAGCCACCGAGACGGACCTCGTCATCATTAAGCTGCGAACGGCTGTTCAAAGTGGCACCTGGCGAGACTTCCTTCGGGATGCTAATGATTGGCCGAGTGAAGAGAGAGAACCTGACGAAGATGTGGGGGGGCACAGGATGAATTCAGCACTACTCGGGACAGAATCCTCCTGCGGGGTCCCGCATCATAGTTCCAAAGGATCTGAGGCACCACGTCACACTGCTAGCACATGGAGGTCACCAACGTGCCACAAAGATGAAAATAAGGATGAAAGAGAAGGAATCATTCCCTGGATTAGAAGAGATGGCCGAAGACGTCATTCGCAAATGCCAGTGTGCCAACTAACTGGAGCTCCAGGGGCAGGGCCCGGTTATCATCGAAGTGCCCTGTGTGACCCCTTGGCACAAGCTAAGTATGGACTTCGGAAGCTTCCCAGACGGGTGGACCACCCTGGAGATAGTGGACACCTACTCGAAGTATCCCATTGTGGAGGTGATAGACTCGCCAGCGTTTGTCCACTTCACCCCAGTTCTCGAGAAGCTGTTTGCCATCTTTGGTCTACCCACTGAGAGCAAAAGTGACAATGGGCCACCTTTTCCCAGCACAGAATTGGGGACTTCCTCAACCACCTTGGAATACACCACCAACGCATCACTCCTCAATGGCAACAAGCTAATGGCGAGGTTGAAAGATTAATGCGCGCAATTAACAAATTGCTTTGCATCGCCACTGCAGAACAAGTCAACCTCGAATGCCACCTACAAGCATTCCTGAGAGAATACCGGAATACCTCCCCACTGCACAACCCAACAGGCCCCATGGACCCAATGACCCCGACGAGACCTGATTCCAACATGTCCAGGGTGGACACCACCGCCTCACGACATTCAAGGGACCCAAGCACGTTGAGAGTGGCGCAACGTCCTCTCCAGCCAAACCTGGCGAGCAAGAGCCCAATCACTCCTACCCGGTGACCACGCAATCATGAACGACTGCAAGCCTGGATGGAAGTTTAGACACCATTTGAGCCTGGGATCTGGACCGTTATTAAAAGTGGCAGCACCATGGTGGCGGTCAGCAAAGGGCAAGACAGTCTCAAGGAACATATCATGGTTCAAAAGGGTGGAAAGCTCACCCCAGCATGCCCCTCAACGCGACAATGAAAAGAACACTGGCTGGTCTGAGTACGGAGAAGACCACTCAGTGGGTGATGAGCCTGCGGACCGGGGCCCTTCGGGTCCCGCAGAGAACTGGCAAGATGGCACGCAAGCTAGTTCTCCTGCCTGTGATCTACCCACTCGCATTCAACCCCCATCAGTACAACCTGTGACCCAATCCACAGCCCAGCCATCGGTTCAAAGACTTTTCATGTCAAATAAAGTAAATTCTGGTTTTTCAAACCAAGTTGGGGAGGGGTATAGCAGGTTAGCGGTCCTGCTTCCTGTGGACCACCCGGATGTATATAAGTATCCAGGGCTTTAAGTGGGCCCGGTCTCACCGGTGCTGAGCACCGGCAGTTTTTTAAAGGGGGCCTCGAAACGGGTCTCTATCGGGCTCTGTTTTGAGCCCTGGAACAAGCGGTCCGTTTTTTTTCCGGACCGCACTGATGGCAGGCACATCATGTGCAAGTGCTTACACTGCTTACTTCTCACTAGTGGAGAAGTTACGGCATGACGTCATGCCGGGTGAGCGTTGTAGGGGAAGGGAAATCCTTTAAAGAGAATAATTTTCTCTCTGGATTTCCATTTTCTTTTTGAAACTCAGCAGCAGCAACATTGTGGTGGTGTCACCAGGGCTTAAAGTGGAAGCTTTTTCAATATTATATACAAGCCAGAGTTGCTGCTTATATATCTTAGCAACTAACAACCATTGGCAAAGCCAATAGTCCTGACTTGTTGTAGGTATAATGTTACTTGTTGTATCGTATATCTGGATTCAATGACAGAAACAGCAAAATACAAGCCGGGGAGCACACTATGCTAAGCACAGATTTTTAGCTTACGTGTTTTTAAGCCACGCCCTTAATTACATTGGCCACGCCCCTTTGAGAGCCCCCCCCTCCCCCCAGTTTTGTCATCCCACTTAAAGCCCTGTAAGTACCTCACCCTCTGGCCAGGCGTGGTCAGAGGCTTTATATAAAAGGGAGAAGACCGCACATGGTCTCACTCCGGCACTATAATGCTGAATACAGATTGAGTGTCCATGGGGCCCAGGAGCGAGGCTATTACACGAGGGGAACTGGCAGGCATATATGCACCCCATCACATTTGTTGCTCTGTGGCTTATCTGCAAGTTTTACGTTTTTTTTTGTTTTTACATTTTCCTTTTCCTTCCTATCTCTTTTGTAAGAGGAAATGCTGTAGTGAATGGTCTCGTGTAGCCACGAGACGTACAAGTTAGTAGCGAGGCCTCTCAAGGCTGCGCATGCCTTTTGTTATGCCATGTTATGTTGAAAAATAAGGTCCCACGCTCCTAGTGGTACGCCGTCTGCTAGGCTCTCAGCAACTTTAACCAGTTGCAGCAGAGGCTCGCAGGTGACGGATGCTCCCAGTCCTGGGTGTGTTATTCCTGGAATAAATCTACTACAACTTACAGCACGTCTTGCAGCCTCGTTACTACAGCCCCCTATTGTTTGATCTCACAACAGTGACGAATTATTTTAGGATAAATTCCTGTGAGTGAACCTTCCTTTGGCATACATTTATTACTTACTGACAGACAAGTAGTGGCGTGATACTTTGCCTTTCATGGAGGATGATACAGGTGGTGTAGTTTATTAGCCTGCCATCCCGGGGCCAGGGGATTAGTGGTAATAGTGAACATCCGCCATTGTCAAGCAGCGCTCAGTTCTGCGCGGTGGAATGAAGAACGTGCGTAGAATAAAATGGCACCCGCGGAATTACAAACCGCGACGGCACGCAGCACGGAGGAGCGCACGGAGTCACATCTTGTGTACGCATTAATACCTGAGCAGGCCCGGCGCGACAACAGGCACTGACATCTGATTAACACTTACAGCAAGCTGCCTGCCAGAGGTCTAGGCCGTTTGTGATGGGTTTATTAAAAGTTGCTGGAGCCGTCGAGTGATAAAACTTTTTAACAAACGACTTTATGAAAGCCTGTTCTGGAAGGTTTTCATGTGGGTTTCCCAGACATATCTTAAAGGAGTGCGCACATGTTTTTTTCTACAGTCACCAAAATTGTATTTGGAACTGCACGGTGCGTGCATATGTATTCATTCACTACTTGAACTGAGACGTAGCAAACAGCAATACCTACGCTAAAACAGCGGAGAATATAGTGCAACGGCTTTTCTGTGGAGACTAGGGAATTTTCCTGATTTGCGCATCTATACTACCTATGAGGGGCAAAATTGGAGAAAAAGCAATGGTAGATTTTACCGTTTTCTGCAAAGTACTATTGCGTATCAGCTCCGCTAGCATCTGTAGTGAAATAATATGTCTAGTCATGGAAAGTAAATGCATTATCTGACACTGTGGAACAGGACAACAGTACTTTTCACTGTCACAATACAAATAATTATATCCCTGTCTCTCACATCAATTCAACGTTTTCTGCTTCGAGTGATTCATACAGAGGCAATCATTTATGTGAACTGTTTCGCATTTTAATATTTCATGAGTGCAACTGCTAATTACAGAGCTTTATGTGGAAGCGTAGTTGGGGGAATCTCACATTAAAGAAACACTGCAACGAATTCACTAAATAGTCCTTTATGACGTCTTAGACGTTCACCCATAGTCAGCTTCCATTCAACATGTTCAAAGTGAAAGGGGTATGTAGAGCACACAACTGTCCAACAGGGCAAGGCAGGGAATGATCTGGAAAACGTTTTTTAAAATATCGTATAAATTAACATTGACAAAGTAGAAAAGAACAAATGGCGCATTATTGAGTTGAGCAAACAGAACTCTAGAAATGTTTACACAGAAAATGTGAAAGTGCAGTGGCACATGGAGATCACAAGAGAAATAACCAGGGCACGAGTCAGGGGTACACGCGGGTGGACGGCGTCCACCCACTATTTTTCACAGGGTGAACGCCGTCCACCCTGCCAAGAATTTGGGCCCCACTGAATAATGTGCTGAACTCATCCTGGTGTAATTTCCAAACACCGGCCACTTTTAGCAGCGCCTGCACATTGTCTGCTTTCCATCTGCAACAAGCAACAACGTGCAGGCGGGGACGGGGCTTTCTTATTTAAGACTCCTAGTGGGCCCATAACAAAGGCCGAATTTGAGGGGTCATCAGGCCTCCTTTTGTTCCAGTCTCTTGGCTGGGAGCAGTCAGGAGCCTCACACCTGATGCAAATGAGGCAGAGGGGAAACAATGTCTCACACGATGTTAGCACTTCACACATACTTAAGAGAGGCAGCTTTTCACTTTGTTCAGTCCCTGTTTAGGAGATATGCATGCACTGTAAGAATGTGAGATGTGTTGGTCTTTCCCAGTATTTACACAAAGCAAATTGCATTTTTATAGAGCTTACTTCCCCTGAGGAGGCGTTGAAATAATTTAAGTACCACTATTTTTTCTTGGATAGCCCTCCTCATCCCAATATAGAGTGTCAGAGCGCTTTACATCAACACGTGCATATTACATATACAATAAATTATATATGTTTGTAAATGAACGTACAGGATGTGTTACATAAAACTGGGGGATCACAAGGTGTAGAAGTCACATATCATCTTCCATAGCCCACTGTGCTATTATCCTCGCAATGCGCTCAAACATACACATGATAGTCCTGCTAAACATATATGTGAGGAATTTAGATCTGATGTCACTTCTTGTGATGCCACTTCCTGTAAAGTCTCGGCTTGTGATACCACCTTCTATGATGTCAATTCCTGTGATGCCATGTGTGATGTCATGTGCCGTGATGTCGTGCGCCGTGAGGTCGCGCGCCGTGATGTAACTTGCATACTGCCTAACTAGGTTAGTCCCCCCACTTCTTTTTTTAGGACTTGTGCCCTGGAAATAACCATGGCCAGGGGGCTCATATAGAATGAACAGTTGGGGCCTGTGGAACAAGATAAAGGCATTCCGATTAATATTTCAAAAGCTTATATACAGTGACGTACAATGGTGGTGACGTCCACCCTACACAAAGTTGTGACAACCCCTAATTGAGATGAAACCACAACTTGCATACTCCCACACCAGAACACAGCACTGTACATCACTTTTATGTAGCAATGAATACGTTTTTATAAAGTTCAAACCCAGGATGATGAACTCTACATCAAGGCGAGGGGGTGATTTCCATTAACGCACATGTGCAGTAGAGAATGGGCACGGACATTCATTGAGTGTTGGGCCTGCACATGAATCACTCCACCCCGCCACTGGCTGATTCTCATCTCCTTCAGCTTGTGTGTGAGTTTGTGCCCTGGATTGATAATTGGAAGCTGGTGGATGTAAGGCGTAGTAGGAACGGCCACTGCAGGGAGTGCTCATATCCCCCTCGGCCTCCCTGTATACTGCTTACATTTGTGGCGGGATAAGCTGCTATGCTCCAGTGGACTCACTAGCGACGCCACTAAAGCTGCATACCTCTGTTGCACACTCTCATACCACAACCCTTTACTGATGACATTGTAGTGGGGCGCAAGAGTGGCCCTGATTCCCATGTGGAAACTTCCAGTCCAGTTCTTAAAGGACCTTATGTTCACAGACCCACTTGGGGACACAATACACAAGTACTTCAGGTCAACCATCACAGCGCCACCACATGAGTGTGGAATGGAAGGCCTTTAAGGTGGTGGTTCACAGCCCCTGCTTGAGTCAGGCTTTTGACTTTCGAAAAATCTTGTAAATCAAACTTACTGCCCTGGAAGGATACATACGCAGATTAGAAGAGAGATTACCCACTACCCCATTAAATAACGAAGCCCTTTGAGAAGAAAGGGAAAAACACGCAGGGGTAGTAAAATACCTAATGGGGGAAGCGTGGGCAGACTGCTGGCTTGGCTAATGCAGTCGGAGGGCCGTGGTGCACCCTTCACCAAGATTAGAACTCATGAAGGGATAGCGGTATGCACACAGCTGGCTATACACAAGGAATTTACGAAGTACTATGCAGTCCTGTACCACCAATGGAATCAGGCTACAGAGGAAGGGATTGAGGCATTTTTAGATTGTTAGATGGGGCTTTTTACTGTGCATACCAGACAACGCAAGGGAAGCACTGGGCGGGGCGTTAACTGCTGTAGATATAAAATTGCTTTATCCCAAATGGGTACCCCCTACACCATCAATCTAATAGCATCTCACCTAGAAAAACCTTACCATTGTTTCTCTAGTCGTCAAATAAATGTAATTTGGTTATTAAAGCAATCACAACCAACGTACACTAAAGTTATCACGTCCACAACATGAATCATTGTCTTAACGGTAATAAACAAGGATGGTGTTTATCAAAAAGTATTATTTTTACACTTGAAGAAAGATTTCTCATGTAACATTGTTGCCCACACATGTATATGTGTGCAAATGTAAACAAATCAATTGAAGACAAAAATACATGATGAACTCAAAATTCACTTCACAATAATAATTAGGCACATAATAAAGACAATCAAAGTAACATATATAGTGTCCTGCATTTTAACAACTGTGGGGTTGTAACCAATTTTAACCCTCTCCTATACAATCCAATATATACTGTGAGGCCCTTTTCATTGGTTGTCGGAGCACTGCGTCTCTTCGGGGGTGATGTCTTGATTTACAACACTCATATTACATAAGTCAATCCTTAAGCTTTACACTTGATGACAGCTCCTGGCCACACCCATAGGTGCGTCAACGCGTTTGACCTTCAAATTGGGCCTGGAATCTCTTTCAATGAAGGTCTTCTTCAGGGCTGAGGGACCTATTAAGTGGACACTGTGAAGTATCAAAATAAAAACAATTAATGTGTATTAAGTGTCTTTGTATTTCCTAAATCATTTAGGAATTCAGCATTCAGAGCTAGCACAACAGCAGATCCAGTATAAGGCATAAATCACACACTTAAGGATACACAAGAGGGGCACCTGGGAAACAAGCAGGTATGGCCTATCTTAGGCAAACGTGTTTGGTGTAATGGCTTTATGTTGTTGTTTAGATAACTCTTAGAGACAAAACACAAATGTCACTATGTAGACATAGATGACTGTCAAATGGATAGACTAATGGCTGCAATGGTGGCAAGCTGGATGAACAGATGATTTGATGGCTGTATGTGCATAGAGTGGTGGATGAGTGTAGTCACATAACTAGCTAGATGTACGTGTGGATATATGGATGAACATCTGAGTGTGACTGGATGGAACAATGAGAGGGAAAGGGTGGATGGATTTGTGCATGCTTGAGGATGGTTTATAGATGTATGGGTATTAGTGAATTAATGCACAACTGTGGGTAGATGCATGTGGATGAGTGAATTGGTGGCTAAGTGGGGGTGGTTGGATAGCTAGGTGCATCGGTGTGGGTAGGATGCATGGATGTTGATACATAGGTGGATGGTTGAATGCATGAGAGTGGGTGTGAAATTCATTGAGTAATGATTTGCTGATGACATACCAGACATCATATGACTAATTCCCATATCCATGAGAATATCAATTAAACATATACCTTTCTGTGCAAATAAGACAATTAGAAGAAACACAAACAGAACATACTTTGGAGGTGGGATATGCTTAGTGCTCACATAAGTACAATTTCTGTCTCTAACTGGAAACCTGTGCAATACATACACTCAAAACTCATCTCCTCACTGCTATGAGCAGTGGCATAGCTAGACATACTACCACCCGGGGTGGCCCCTAAGTTTTCCGCCGCCGCCTGGTAAGAGCGGGGGGCAGCCGATGGATGACTTGTTCCGGGTGGGGGGGGTGGCGGCGGCCGACAGACGACTTGTTCTCTGGTCGGGGGATGGTGGTAGTCAACAGACACGACTCCTACCGCCCCCAAAAACAGCAGTTCCCAGGGTATTGGGAAAAGGCAGGCACAGTCTAGTGGACTGGGCTTGCTTGGGCTTCATTCGGTATAGAATTTAGCCCAAGGGTATGTAGTCAGACATTTTGCTAGGATTTTTTTGCAGGAATTTTTGACAGTTTGGGTGGTAGCGTTAGAGGGTTATCCCTTAGTAGCTTATTAGCTTATCAGTGAATTCTGTGAGGTAGCAGGGTAGGGGTTAGAGTTGCGGGCGGTTACCAGTAGTGATCCCTCAACATTGGAATGGAAGACGAGAGAGTGTGCGAGGTGTGGTGGACTCAGGAGCATCAAGGGACATCGTGGGAGTGGGCACAACTTGGGGCATGACGGCCTGTATCACGGGATTACCTGAGTGGGTTTGGTACAGCCTCACAGGGTTGTTTGGAGGATGATCCTCAGGTGGGGCAGCAAGGGCCCCAGAGTGTGGTTGCCAAAACAAGAAATTTTGAAGGGCTTGCATTGCAAGAAGAGTTATTAGATTATGGAGACGATAATCTCGAGGAGGTCAAAATTGTGGATGATGAAGAGCAGGGTGCTGAGTTGTCACAGAGGAAAGAGGTTAAGTGGGAGGGGGTCCCACTAAAACGACGTCTGGTGCTATTTTGCATAGTTGGGATGGCGGAAGGCTGGGGGACATGCAACAGATAAGAAAAACAACTACACTGGTAAGGCGGCAGGCTACGGAGCAGGCACTGACCTTACGGCCAGGTAAGAGTGCTAATGCAGCACCGGGCCCAGTGATGGTGTCTACAATGGTGGATGCCGGGTGCGAATGGGAGAGGGAGTGTAGACTGAGCAAGGGTAAGTATGTCAAGGATGCGGGGAGGATACAGAAGTTAAGAGAGGCCAGACGGGTAAGACGCTTATACCGATTTCACCGAAAGGTAGGGATGTAGTGGCAGATGTAGAGAGAGAAGATAAGCAAGGAAACAAGAGGAAGGCAGAGGAGACAGACACAAAGGAGATTAAAGAGCTGAAAATATGTAAATTACCTTACATGGGGGTCACCAAACCAGTGGGGGCACACTTGATGTTGTCCACCAAAGAGTGAAATTGATAAGTGGAGTATGTGGAAATGTTTAAACTCCTACATAGGGAACTCAGGGCAAAAGAGTGCTCCAAAGAGGAGGAATATGAACTGGCCAAGTGGCCGTGTGTGCCCATGACAATTGAGAATTGCAAGGCGGCGTTTCTAATATTCGCTAGTGTGTAGTGTGAAAAGCTTCCAGAAAGGAGCATGGTGCTCTTCAAATACATGGATGTTATACGCAAGGCACAAATCTCTTTGGGGGTAACGCTGGGCCCAGTATGATGAGGAGTTTAGGGTATGAATGGCATGGGA
This sequence comes from Calotriton arnoldi, assembly GCA_963921515.1. Classification (NCBI taxonomy): domain Eukaryota; kingdom Metazoa; phylum Chordata; class Amphibia; order Caudata; family Salamandridae; genus Calotriton; species Calotriton arnoldi. The sequence continues at coordinate 932,489 of CAWUFW010006651.1, forward strand.
CCCAGACTCCAAGTGGGGGAGCTGGATATAGATATTTGGCAGCAGACCATGGGCACGGCCAAGTTTGGGAAGACATTATACACCGCCAGCGGTCTGCCGATCATCTATCGCCCCTTTCAGGCCTGTGCCACCCAGGGAAGGGTGGTTACTTCCAACAAGATGCAAGGGGGGAACACAAGGGGCATGCTGGGACTTTAATAAGGGCCTCTGTACACAGGAGTATTGCAGGTTCAGGCACAAATGCTCAGGGAAACATCCCCTCGTCAACTGTTACGGGAACACTGGGGGGGCAGCAGATCATCAGCTGGGTCACAATGCCAACTGGCAGCAGCATTCAGGGGGAGCAGGCACACCCAATGCAGGGATTTACAGGGGGGAGAGAGTGGCACAAGGATCTCAAGGGAAAGGCTCATACTTCTGTTAAGTTAGACAGGCTCACCTTTTGGCTATCATCTTATCCAAATAAGGATGATGTTTGTTCATTGCAGGAAGGATTCACATGGGGTTTGAGACTGGGGTACACAGGACCACGAATTAGGAAGTGGGCAGAAAATCTTAAATCAGTTAAAGTGCTTTCCCAGGTGGTGCAAGACAAGTTGATGAAGGAAATACAAGAAGAGAGGATGGCTGGACCTTTTGACACATCACCACTACAGGATTTGATGGTTTCCCCAATAGGGGTAGTGCCCAAGAAGAAGGCAGGGCAGTTTTGGCTTATCCAACATCTGTCATTGCCGGAGGGCAAGTCAGTGAATGACTTTATTGAGGACAAATTGGCGTCTGTCTCATACTCTTCAGTTGAGGTGGCAGTAGCCATGGTTGAACAAGTGGGGCCGGGAGTTTTTATAGCCAATTGTGACATAAAATCAGCATTTCGATTACTTTCGGTGCACCCTGATGATATCTCACTGCTTGGCATTCAGTTTCAAGGGGCTTGGTATGTGGACAAAGCTTTGCCCATGGATTGCTTGGTTTCTTGCGCTTTATTTGAGCACTTCAGCACATTCCTACAATGGATCTTTGTACAGGCAATGGGTCACGAGAAGGTGACACACTATCTCGATGACTTTTTCATGGTCACGGACTCCGGTTCCGTGGACTTCCAGCGTTTGTTGGTTAGTTTTCAGGAGCTCATGGAGGAAGTGGGGGTGCCTATGGCCCCAGAGAAAATATTGGGTTCAGTCACCGCCATTTCATTCCTTGGCATTGAATTGGATTCAAGGGCCATGATAGCACACCCTCCACAGGACGAGAATATGGGCATGCAGGTGTTATTGGATATGATGTTGACAAAAGAGAAGGTCACTGTCCGGGAGTTGCAAGTACTCCTGGGCCGTTTTGCGTGCCTAGTGGTGCGGGCGGGTAGGCCATTCTGCAGGAGACTAGGCCTAGCACTTTCAGGGCTGTTCCTTCCACACCACCATGTTAGGTTGTCAGCGGGGGTTAAAGAAGATCTGCATATGTAGAGACCCTTTTTAGACAACTTCAATGACATCCCAATGAAGACCCTTCAGGAAATAGATTGGGAGGTGCAGATTTTTTCAGATGCATCGGGTGGTGTAGGCTTTGGTTATATTGGCAAGGACGTTGGTGTGCAGAAGAGTGGCCAGAGGGTTGGAAGAATGGAGGACGAAGCATGGCCTTCCTTGAGTTTTTTCCATTAGTGGTAGCTGTTACACTGTGGGGCGCATGTTTGCAGCATAAGAAAGTCCTCTTCAGGATAGACAACATGGCTGTAGTTCAGGTAGGTAGCATGCAATCAGCACAGGACGTACAGGTCCTAAGTTGCTGAGGGTGATTGTGTGTGAATGTTTGCGTCAAATGTTGTGTTTAAAGCCAAGCATATACCAAGAGTGGACAATGACATTGCGGATGCTTTGTCTCGTCCACTGTAGGAGAGGTTCCATGGACTGGCCACAGAAGAGGACGGGGGCAGGACACACATGCTGCCGGAATTGTGCCCAGTAGGAGACAGAAGATATTTCAAATGGTTGTGGCGTCCTTGTTGGCTTCCACTTGTAAGGCATATGCTCAGGCCTGGGGCAAATTCTTGAGCTCAGGAGCTCGTCCTCGCCCGGGTGAATGGGGGAGAGTAGAGGACATAGTTCAGTTTATATTGAAAATGACTGAAAAATGTCTATCTAGAGTGACGATCGCAGGAAAGTTTGCAGGAATAGCTTTCATGGGAAAACAACTTTGGGGTTATGCCCTATCAGCGGGAGAGTTGGGTAGGAGGGTGTTGGAGGGTTGGGCTAGAGAACAGGGTAGGTTGGGAAGGACTAGGAAACCTCTCTCATTGAGGAGTGATGCATAGTTTGCAGAGATTTGCTATTCACAAGGGGAGACAATTTTATTTTCCACATTGTTGTTGTGGATGTTTCTTGGGGCCTTTCGGATATATGAGCTGTTAGGGGGTAGGGGAGAGCAGGGTCTAATTTGGAAAGAGGTTAGTTTTAGACAGGAGGGGTTGGAAATCGGCTTGCACATGTCCAAGACGGATAGCAAATCGAGAGGAGTTACAGTTCACCTATCAGCATAAGAGGGTGAGGTATGCCCAGTGGCGTTGGGCAGGAGACTCAGGACACATGTCAGGAGTACAGGTGACTTAGTATTTTTGCATCAGCAAGGGGACCAGGTGACTTCCTTTTAGCTATGGGCAGTTTTGAGAAAGGCGGAGACAAAGCTTGGTTTGCTGGCTGAAGACTACAGTAAGCATTCCTTTCGAATTGGGGCAGCCACAGGGGTGGGTAGGAGAGGTTGGTCTCGGGAGCAAATAAAGGGACTAGGTAGGTGGTCGTCAGATTATTATCAAAGGTATGTCAGGGCAGGGGAGGGGATGGTTGCTGAAGATCTATGAATCTGATATGCTTACACTTTTTTCTCTTACAGGTACGGTGCCTGGTCCTATGTCTGCTGGCTTGTCGGTGTGGATTATTGGACATTCATTTGTGAAGTGGGCGGATCGGGCAGCAGGGAAAAATTCCTGGGGAAGGAATCTGGGTTTTAACACCAGCTCGGTGCAAATTGAATGGTTTGGAAAAGGTGGCATGAAATGGAGGGAAATGCTTCTCAGGCTCAACCAGGTGATGGTTAGGTACTCCTTTCCTGACATTTTGTTGATTCATTTAGGGGAAAATGACATGTAGTTGAAAAGCGCCTGGCACTTTTACGTTGCAAGAAACAGGACTTGAGGGAGATAAAATCGCAATGGTCGGGTTGTTTTGCAGCATGGACAGAGTTTATTCCCAGGAGGTGTTGGCATGGCACGGTCAGCCATCAGCCATAGATAGATCCAGTAGAAAGGTCAATAGAGAAATGAGATGTTTTTGTAGGGAGAAGGGCTTAGGTAGAGCGCAACATGTGGACTTACGTTATGAAGAAGTAGAGTTCTTTAGGAGTGATGGAGTGCTTCTTTCAGATTATGGAATGCACCTTTATTTGTTGGAGATGAGGGATTTTTTTGTCAGATCTTTGGGGATTCAGGGATGAACAGTTGGGGGGGGGCAGAACTAATCAGTGATGCCTTTTTCTGGTGGGGGAAGGTCCACAAGGTTGCAGGCCTTAACTTAAGGTTAATTTGATTAAGATAGAATAAGCATGCAGAAACGGAGGGTCTCAACAAACCCACAACAGAAGTCCTGAATTTAAACTATTACGTCATAGGAATAGCAAGTTGAACATAGGTTAATTAGTCACTTTAGATGGGGGAAGTTTAAAAGGAAATGAGCAGACTGGTAAATAGGTCATGATGTCAAAGTTTGAAGGTAATGTATATTTGGGAGGGAGAGGCTAGGGGAGGGGGGTAGGAAAGGTAGGTGATGGGATGTATAGTGAGGTTTTAGTTTTGTAAGGCTTTGGGCCAAGGTAATTTTATGTGATGTACACCTGTTTCAATAAAGCAGCCCTCCTTTTTACCAAATAAGTGTAGAAAAGCTGGGTTTGTAAGGGACAGCACCACCTGCATTCATCACTAAGAAAAAGGATTAAGTGCAATGGGCTGTGGTGGTGCCATAGCTTCAAGCAGCATAAACTGTGAGCGTCATGTATTCTGCTCCAGATGCATTTTCCTAATTTTACAAAAACAAACCGGGAGCTTAAATATGCAGCTTATTGCTATGTTCCATTAAGTGTATTGAAGTTACCCAGTGTATGCCACAAAAGATTTTTCTTAGAACTAGTGCCTTAAATGCCAATGGTGTTTTTGTTAAATAGCACCATAAATGCTGAAAGATATTAACTTCGGAATTGTGCTGCAGAAAGTTATAGCTTGAGTTGATAGTTTTTGATGAAACAAAAGAATATTACATGCATTCTGTTAGGGTGCATGTGCACCAATATATATCTCTGTTTTCGGTATTACAATATGGCCCCCATGTTTACAATCACATAAAGGCCTTTCGCAAAAAGGCCCATCCTTTGTGTCTACATCGGGACCCTGAGAAGGAGCTTTCTCCTAAGTTCAATGATTTATAAACGCAATGACAGCAGTGTTGCTGGTCTTCTTTGAATGCCTGTACTGCAGCATACCAGTCTCACAGCTTCTTAAAGATTGATACAGGAGGGCCTTAATGGAGACTACAAACGGACTACTTTCAGGTGAATAGTCCAACACAGGGCACACAGAAAAGTTGCAAAATGCCATCACTCACAGTGAGGAAAACTAATGGCTGAAGTGGGTTGACCCCACTGCCCATGTTGAAAGGCATGGAGGGCATGAGCACAATGTGAATGACACTTGAAAAGACCTGTTGATGAAGAGGGATGACTCCCAGGCACTCTACGTATGAATATATGCATGTATTTTACTTATCATTTTTTTTACGTACATGAGGCTGGCAAGACAACTAAAGCTGTCTCTTTGCCAGACCTAAAAAACACATGCTTCCTACAATCAAACATACAACTCATTAGGTTTTGGAGCTGCATCATTTTAGCTCCACCCTTACACTTCACAGAAATGTTGTTTTTACATATACTTGACCATATATTCTGTGTTCCTAACTCTATTAACATGGAGTGAAGCATTCAAATGTACTTCTGAAGTGTATTCACTGTAGAAAACTCGAGATTTATGAATGTGTACACATTAATGTTTAGTTTAATCATGAATACATTATTCTTTTTGCAGTTATTTTGAAGTTATATGTACACATATAATATTGTATTTGAAGTGCACATTGAAAATGCTTAACTAAAGTGCGCTTGACTAGGCCTTTATTTTAACATGAAACATATTTTTTACTTGCTCTGCATGTTCTTTTCCTTTGCAGGTGCATTTTCATGATTTCATAGCTTGAGAAAGGAGTACTGTGTATCAAAGATAGTGAGGCCTGAGAAGAGAAATCTTGGCAAGAGCTTGATGATTTAATGAGCAGAAGAAGCCTCCTCTTCATTGCTTATCAGGAACGAGGGTGCCCACAGTTTGAGCTCTGTGTGATAGGAAAATCAATAGATGAACTTGTGGTCCTGTGATGAGAGGTAATCGGGGATTGAGCAGAGAGTGCCTTGAGGCTGCTGTGACTAGTGTTGGAGCTGGAGGAGGCTCTTATGGGAGCGGAGGAGGCGCCTTGTTCTATCTGGATACTGGAGATTGGAGACAGGAGATTGGAGATTTGGAGTAGGTGTCCTTGTGTGTTTTTGCTGGGAGGTTTTTGTGGTTGCCGGTGAAGATATTAGTTCTAATATCCATGCGGAGAGGTGGAGCTAAGAACTTGTAACAGCTTTATTTAACTTTAATTAACTTTGGACGCCTGAGGGTCCGGTCAGTTGTTATTAGCTGCCATTTATCCTGCCATTTATCCTGCACAGCACACCTTGGTTCAGACACGCCGTGAGGGGTACGGCAGCAGCGGGAACCACATCCCCCAGCACCCCCTGCGACGCTGCACTCGTGTGTTTCATCAATTTCGCATATTTGTTTAAGTCATTCTCTGCCCACGAGCTGACTGAGTAGGCATACTATAAACCATGGGGAAACGCACTACCCTACCGCCAGCACGCCCCATTACATCCAGCATTAATAGTATGCTCGAGAGGGTTGTCAACATCGTCTCAGGCGAAATTGCACTAACAGAAAGACGCCTGTCCCTGGATGTTGAAGGACGGGCGGCTGTTATCTTTCATAGAGGTGCTTCACCAGACAACTCACTGGAGCAACCTCTACTGCCACCAATTGACCCTGAGGCTGGAAATCCATCTGTTATAAACGAGAGTGCTAGTAGTTTGGAGATAACTGAAATAACTGAGGTCCCCCCAAATAATAACTCTAATCCATCTGCTGGAATATCCGCGGTCAAGCGGAAGAGAAAGATTGGGAAACCCACCTGCACTAAAAGGAAACAACCCACCCGTATTATCCCTGCCCGGAATAGTCTCACTACTTGGATGCAACTTCCCACTATTAATTCTACTAACTCTACTGATAATACTAGGACCCTTAACGAACCCCTTGCACCATCTACAGTCACCTCGAACTTGACCTGCTCAATTGGCACACAGACTGAGTTAACATTCTGTTCTGGGGGCTGTGGGGACATCATTGCTGCCTTGGTGAATAATCAAGTGGCCGTTCTCCTAGAAGAAAAATTTAATTTACTCAAGGCTACTGTTGATAATTTGGTTGCAATTGTTGGAGGGGGGGGTTATGTGACCAGGAGTGTACAAATGCCCACAGAATTAAAGAAAGGAGGGAGGGGCAACATGGGGGCAATTTTAACTATACCAAATACCTTGACCATAACACAACCCTCCCAACCATCTGCCATCGTACATGTAAGTCAGCCTTGTGAGACATCAGACAAAGCGTTGTCCCCCCCGCCCCAAATATAAATCAAGTTACCATGGGAACTAGTGCTAAACCCATTTGCAATCCTCCCACAACTACACACACTCACCAGCGACAGGAGAATGCAGGTGGCCCCAGTAGATCCGAGGCAGATGACCAAAATTCTATAATTGGCAACTTAAGGCACAAAGTATCATCACACTCAAGCGGTAATGTCTCAACAGTAAATCGAGACACGTTGAACCTACCGCCGGATGCCTGTCCCTATGTTCTGGTCCTAACAGGGGTCCCGCCACTAAAACAAGATCAGCGGGAAACGTGGGAACAACTGCGCAATAAATGCGTTGATTGGTTATCAAGACATAGGAGGCTTTAAGCCCCTGAAGGGAGGGACATCATTATGGCGCGCAGAGTTGGGTGGGTTGGTACTTTTAAAATAAATCTTGAAGGTGATTGTATTGTAATTAACTTTTGAAGCCCGGCTCTGGTGAGATATCTATTGAGACCTTGTGAGCTCGAAACCCCCATGAATACCAACATCTGCCCTCTATCTCTTGGCTATTTTTATAGATCACATAATGGGCCAGGTTTTAATGTGCCCCCCCTTGTTCATCTTGAGAATAGGTTTGAAGCCCTTTCAGGTTTGGATATGCAAGATTGACTACCGTTCCCCGCGGCAGTAATAGCTCAAACTGAAAATCCCCAGCAATCTATAGAAATGGAAACAGCTGCTGATACTGGTTTCCATATCCCCCATACATCATCTCCCTCATTACAGTTAATGCAGGCCCATAAAGCAAAAGATAGCCCGACCGACCTCATAACCATTCTAGGTGGGTTGAGAGTTTTGTCATGGAACATAGCTGGGCTAAGATCAAAAAAAGGTGATACTGCCTGGCTACGTTTCGTGAGTACCCACCATATTATAGCATTACAAGAAACGTGGGAGCCCACTAACCATTTTTTTCTGGATGGCTACATATCATTTTGGAAACCCGCTATAAAGTCAAGTATGGGTAGAGCAAGGGGGGGCCTCCTTTTGTTGTTCAGTCTCAAACTCTCCTTCAATATTAAATTGATTGACGTGTGTTCATCTCACATATTAACTGTAGAACTGACAGGAAAGAACCTACCGACACTCCTAGTGGTACATTTTTACAATCCTTTCACAAGGGTTAATGAGACAGAGCACCTAATGGCCTTGGAGGGCTTTCTTTCTGCTTACGGGGAAAGTTCTGTTGATCATTACAATACATTCATTTTGGGAGATTTCAACACGCGCCCTTGTCCCCTTAACTGTTTGGCATCACTAGAGGAGGAGGCTGGTTTGCAGGGGCTAAACCATTTTGAACATTCGCCATCTGGCGCCTTATTAGAAGGTATTTTATCAGCCCATAATCTGTATTGCCTACAACAGTTAGATAATTTTGTACCTGTAGCCACCTATATTGGACATGGATGTGGAAGTGTAATTGACCATATATTGGTATCCTCCTCGTTAACATCTGCTCTAGGAAATTTAAGAGTTAGCCAGAGTCTGTTCAGTGACCATAACCCTCTGACACTGGATCTCCATCTACGTGCTGCTTTTAAAGACATGATTGTCAGTCAACTCACTAATACTAACATAAATCCCAAAGATCAAGAACGCAGACTGAGATGGGACAGGATCGTTCCCGAAAGCTTCATGAATAATCTGTACACTACCTGTGCCTCAGAGTTTAAGGTGTGCATAGATCAGGAATCTCATGCTAGCTCTATCTTGGATGCCTTTGAGTCAATTATTAAATGTGTTGCCTCTAACTTGTCAACTACGACTAGAGTAGTACGCCCGAAGTTGAAAAGATGGTTTGATGATACCTGCATGACCACCCATAAGGAGCTCATGCAGGCTCTCAAGCAAAAACCGAGGGTGGCCTCTTTAGTTAAAAATAGTAGAAAGGCATATAAAACTGCAGTACAGATAAGGAAAAAACAACTGAGGGAGATGGCATGGGAGGAGCTCAGCCAAGCCAGTGTGTTGGCAAACAGTGCTAAATTTTGGTCTGTTATTAATAGCCCCTCTTTGATGATACATCATATACCGGTATAGAGTGTTTAGTACCTGCAGAGACATGGGTTCAACATTTCTGCAAAATTTATAGCGATGATAACCTGGAGAACGTGGAGAACTCCGTGGGACACATCGTTCCCGGATTAGCAGGTTGCCCGCTTGTTTTTAATACAGATGAGGTCCATAAAGCTATTACCTCGACATTAGGATGAAAAGCACCTGGTCCCGACGGTGTACCGGCCGACCTTTACAAGGCAGATCCCAAACTTTGGGCTACGATTTTAACCTATGTATTCAATGCAGCCTGCAAGTTTGGCTTCCCATTGTCATGGGCAAAGGCGGTGATCATCCCTATTTTTAAAAAGGCTCTAGGGATGACCCAGCATGTTACAGGCCAATTTCGCTTCTTGACTCTTCGGCAAAAATTATGGGGAAAGTGGTCTTGGAGCGTATAACAGCTTGGCTTGACAGTGCCAACATCGTATCGGATCTGCAGTATGGGTTCAGACCGGGGAGAGGGACTCTGGATCAGTGCCTTAACCTCCACCTGGTGATAGGAAAGTATACCGTCGCCAGGGGGGAATTTGCACTTGGCCTTTATGGACCTCTCCTCGGCCTTTGATCTAGTTAATAGGTCCAAGTTATGGCTGGTCCTTCAAGAAATGGGGCTAGACGCCGATCTGATAAGCTTTCTGGTGACTGCTCATGATAACACCACGGCGGCAGTCCGTTTTAATGAAGACGGCAGTCTGACTGATTCCTGGGCGGTCAAAAGAGGGGTGCGCCAGGGATGTATACTGGCCCCTCTGTTATTTACTCTTTATTTTAACAAATTAGGGCACTCGTTGACAAATTGCTGTAAAGATATACCTAGAGCAGGCGTAAAAATGATCCCGGCACTTTTATATGCTGACGACGCAGTTTTAATATCTAGAACCGCAAGAGGGCTGCAATTGTTATTAAATTGTTTTATAGATTTTATGGATTCTTTGGATCTAATTACGAATTTTAAAAAATCACATGCAATGACAATAGGAACGAGGAAGGCAGCAAAAGCAAAATTTTACTGTAAGGGGAATGAGCTAACTAAGGTGTCCACTTTCCCATATCTTGGGGTGCTCTTTGATGATCAACGCTCATGGTGTGCACAACGCACCCTTAAAATGAATGCTTTAGTTAGAGCGGCAGGGGCAACATTAGACTTTGCAAAAAGAATAGGTTTTAAGCCGCTCCCTGCGATTTTAAAGATTTATAACGCCAAGTGTATCCCCATGACCACCTATGGTAGTGACATTTGGGGCTATAAGGACGCGACAGAAATACAAGTGGCAGAAAATAATTTTATGCGTAAACTGCTTTCTGTCCCTGCATCCACACCAATTTTTAACGAACATGAGGAGATGGGAGTGGGTTACATCTCAGACCTGATTGCGGTTGCCCCACTTCTCCGCTGGATGAGAATTTGGGCTCAAACAACCCCAAACTTAAGTCAATTAATAATTCAGGACTGCTTCGTGCTGGATAAGGCACTAAACATTCCATGGCTTAAATATATTAAAGATCAGACGGAGAAGTTAGGCTGCCCCGAATTGTTTACGCTCCCTACCCCTCTGGCTAAGTCCGCCGTTAGAGCAGTTAAGCTGAGGTTTTTAGACAGATGTCAATGTTTAAGGGAAGAAAAGGAACTAATTAAGCCCTCGGTGAGAAAGTATGTCACACTGAGCCTGGGACAGCAGATGCAACCATATTTGACTTATATAAACAAAGCTCATCATCTCTTTGTTTTAACAAGATTTCGTTTAAATATGGTACCCTGGCTACTGGCCTTTCCGAAAGGTTATTTTAAACCAAATTCATCAAATAGGTGCACATGTGACAACTTCTCAGAGCAAGATACTCTACACATATTGTTCTTTTGCTCCCATTATGATCACCTACGCAGAAAGTACATCCTCCCGCTGCTAAGGGATCAAAATTTTGTGCAAGTAAGGCCAGCTTTGGTCTACTTGCAAATGTTAAGTTCACCTGTAATTTGCTTGGGGGTAGCCAGTTTTTTAACTGGCGCAATTAGATACAGGAATAGGATGAAGTAGAGTTAATCCTTCTGAACAAGACTGATAGTATGTCTATGCGGATTATAGTCTAAAGTTATCTGATAGTCATAATTGTGGTTGGTTTTTATTACCCTCTGTATGATGTTTTAATGGATTTTAAATACACAAAGATACGGATTTTTAATGGATTTAAATAATGTTTATACGATGTTTTATGTTTACAGATGTTTTATGTTGTACTTTTATGTCTCTAACCAGCCGAATAAAGTTGATTTGACTGACTGACTGACTGACAATAGATGTTGCAGATGCACACTGTGAGAAAGAGACGAAATTAGAAGAAACTGTGTTTTGGTAACGCATTAAGAGATATGGAGACTCCTGGAACTTGATGGTTTTAATTAGTGTTCACACCATTAGATGGTACAACGGATTCCTTTTGACTTTCAGAGGTACAGACCTTTCTGCTTCCTTTGGTCCTTGTGAGTGTTTAGCTTTATGCTAAACACTGATTTCCTTTTAGAAGACTTCTACTGTAGTCTTCACCATGCTTACACCTTCCTTCCTTTATTTCTGAATCCTTTCAGACCTTTTTTTCTGAACCATCCTCACTCTAGACTTAGTGCCTGATTAGATGATTTTAGATCCTATTCATGTTTAGGAAGGTGGTGCGGAGTTTCTTAAAGGAACACCGATTCTAAATTCTTGGCATCTGTATTGTTCTGACTGTCGTTTAATATATGCTTTATGTTTTAGAGTCATAATTTGTTTTGACGACTTAATTTGCTTGTCATAATTCTTTATGTTTATAACATGTTCTTGATTTTTGTATTTACTGGAATGATTTATTAACTTGTAATAAATCCACTTAACTTTAGTTACTGATTACTAGTCATTATTGTGTGGCCAAATGGTTTACACAAGCTTTAAATTATTGATTTGAATGTCAACTCCCTTTTGCCTCTCAGTCATTTCATTTCAAAAACTTTATATTGTTCATATAAAATTAACCATAAAAGCATCATATAAACACATTAAAAGGAAAAATAAAGGCATCCATTTCACAGAATAACACGAATTCATGAACTCACGAATAAAAATAAAAAATAAATTAGATATAAAATTGTTTTTAAAAAATTGTCTAAGAAAACGCCTAACATAGGGGCTCATTATAAGGACGGGCGGATCGCCACCGCCCGTATGGCGGTGGCGATCAGCCCGCCATTTCTCACCACCCGCATGCCATTTCCCCCCCCATATTACGATGGCGGGGGGACCCCGGCAGACGGAAAGACCGTCCGCCGGTTTTCCGCCGGTCCCACAGCGGACCGGGCGGTAAAGGGGCCTAATATGGTGGCGGTGTCTGCAAGACACCGCCATGCATATTAGGATGGCGGCGGAGAGCAGCCTTTCCATGGTGGCGTTGCCGCCATGGAAAGGCATACGGTGTTTGCTGTTGGGGGCCTATTGTGGGCCCCCCAGATGTTGGGGGATGGGGGGTGCACATGGGGGGTACTTATGGTACCCCCTGCATTTGCATGCACAAGGTGGCAGGCACCACGCGGTGCCTGTCACGGTGTGCATGCAAAAGCACAACTTGCATATATTGCATTGTGGCGGGTGCTGCTTACAGCACCGCCTGCCGCAATTCAATATATGCGGAATGCCACCGCCACCATGGCGGTGGCATCCTAATCCCAATGGCGGGACCGCCGCTCCTATGGCGGACGGTCCCATTCTCCGTTACGGTGGCGGGCGGACTTTGCCCGCCATCGTAATGTCCCCCATAGTACATAATAGGATGGGCTCTGGGTCACATGATAAGATCATAGGGCACATTAGTTGATTTAATTTCTTAAGTCGTTCAGCAAATCTCTAATACGAAGCATCTTAGAGAGAAACAAAGCAACCCTGTAAGACACTGTCAGTCACATCCCCTAGATCATACATATATTTAAAGGCCACCTGATGATAAATAATTATTTCTTGTAAAAAGAGAGGTTTAAGATAGATTTTCCTTGCAGGTAAATAAAACTTACAAAAAAAGTGATAAGTGCTAGGTGGTCTTTTCCAACTGGTTGTCACAGGTACATTTTTGGGTAGTTGACCCCCACCCTTCATTTTTTGGAAATCCAGTCATACAATGAAAAATAAGAATTTAAAAGTGAGTTAGAAGGTACCTATGCTGAGCATTATTGGTTAACTTAAGATATAATTTACAACTTAACTGCTCATTCAGTATGGTGTAACGAGCCACTGACACCTTATGGAGGTCTGTTTGGACCCCTTTCTCACCACAAACCCCAAACACATACTCTTTTAGGTATCTTTTGGAGTGATTGGTGATCTCCTCTGGCTATACCAGATATCCCTCTCTGTCTGACCCTGGCCCTCAAGAGCCTATTTTATGTGCCATACCAGGGGATTTTATTTGTCTTGTCTAGTCCCATAGAATCCTTAATTATAGATTTGGTGAAAGAGGTTTATTGCTTGGACCATACAGATCACCATAATAACAGCCGTTTACTTTCAAGGGTATCTGATAGAAAATCCATTCCCAGTTCCCAATAAATAATAGATTCCGGCAAAGAATGGGGTACAGCTCACAGCCTCCTTAAAAATGTTTTTTCTGATATTTGGAGAGCACCATACTACCCCATGCCCCAAATCCCCACACCATATACTGCAGCAGAAATTGTTTTAACGCTATAGATGGTTAACAACTCCGCAATGGGTTTGGAGCCCAGCTTAGAAGCAAACCTAGTTAGACTTTCAATGTTTCTAATCATGTTGGATACGCAGATCTCCCTTTGGCGCTTCCAATCCAATTTGTAGGAAAACTGGATCCCTAAATAGCTAAAGGTGTTCGTACTTTGTAGTTTCCTCCTATTAATGGAAGTATGATGATTCTCTCTTGCATGGCCACAACTCATGGTGTAAGTTTTAGCGTTGTTAATATTCATAACCCTTCCATAAAAAACTAAGAAGGAGTCTACTAAAACCTGTAGAATGTTAGGAGTGAGGGCCAAGATGGCCACATCATCGATGTACAAGAGTATTGGAGCTTGCCGCCTCCCAATCCTAGGGGTGTCTGCACCAGCTGCCTGAAGCATTTCTTCCACATCGTTTATGTATAGGAAGAAGAGGAAGGGTGCCAATACGCACCCCTGCCAAACCCCTCTCCCTATGCCAAAGGGTGGGGCCAATACAACCTGTATTTCAAAATGGACTTTGGCTGTTCAGTTTTTATACAAGTAGGCCAAAAGCGAGATGATCTCCTATGGAGCCCCCTTTTTATCCAAGCGTTCCCAGAGTCTCGTATGAACGACCAGGTCGAATGCACTCCTTAGGTCAATAAAGCATATGTGCAGTGAAGCTTCTTTGGACTACTTCTCAACTGTCCCCAAGCCTTTTCTAAACCCATATTGGGCATTGGAGAGGATTTCATTTTCTTCTCCCATGATTCTTATCTCTCTAACAAGACTCTCCCCTATAATTTGGCAGAGGAGTCGAGTAGGGAGTTGGGACGGTAATATTTTGGATCATTCCTAAGGGGCTCATTAGGATGGCGTAACGATCGCCACCGCCGGGCCGGAGGTGGCGATCGTTACGCCATCCTCTTGTGAAATACCCCCGCCATATTATGATGGCAGTGGGTATCGCGGCAGACGCAAAGTCCGTTTGCCGCTTTTCTGCCGGTCGGCAATCGTTACGATTGACGGCCGGGCGGAGCTGGGCCACTAATATGGTGGCGGTGCCTAGCAGGCACCACCAGCCATATTAGGATGTGGGTGGTTTAAAGGCCTTTCCATGGCGGCGATGCCGCCATGGAAAGGCTGGCGGGGATTGGCTTTGGGGGCCCATTGCGGGCCCCCTGGGGGGGCGGGGTGAGTGCACTTGGGGGGTACCCATGGTACCCCCTGCAGTTCCCTGCACCAAGTGGCAGGCACCGCGTGGTGCCTGCCATGTGGTGCAGGGAAATGCTGTGCATGCCCTTTTACCATTGTGGACGGTGCTGCAGCCAGCAGCACCGTCCGCAATGGTAAAGGCCAGGATGCACCCGCCAGTGTGGCGGGCGCATCCTAATTGGGCCGGTGGGACCGCCGCACGTCTGGTGGTCGGTCCCATCACCGTTATGATGGCGGGCAGACTGATGTCTGCCCGCCATCATAATGAGCCCCTAAGTCGCTTTTTGAAAATTAGTGTGATGAGAGAAGTAGGCCAAGATGGGGGGGGATTACCAGCTCCTGCCGCATTCAGGAGCTTAGTCAGAAACGAGCCCACAAGTCTGGTTCAGACTGGTAGGTGTCCATTGGGACCCCGAAAGGACCCGGGGTCTTCCCCTTTGGACTTTTATTTATGGCCCTCGCCACCTCATAAAGGGTGAAAACAATTTCAGCTGGACAGGTCCCTACTAGACGGTGGGGGCTCCCCCATCTGGGCTAGGGAGAGAGAAAATTGAAGCAAAATGATGCACCCACTGAGCGGGTGTGGTTGAGGATTCTAGATCGGGGCCTATTCCCCTGGTGAACAACGAGCATTAAGAGTTTTCCAGAATAGAATACTGTCTTTGGTTTCTATCGCCTGCAGGAGGTTCACTCAAGCCTCCCCTTGTAGATCTTTCTTTCTCTGTTTTAGAGCAATATGATAGGTGGGTCTGGCTCCGTGGACTGCATGAGATCCCTTGGGTGTTGGTTTAATAATTTGATCAGATTGCCCCGTGCCTTTGTGCACTGGCCATGAAACCAGCACTTTGTAATATTTCTAGACCGCTTTGGCCTCACAGTAAATGCATTAATTAATTTAGATACCTCAATGTGGGCGTCCCGTGTCTCCGCATGATTTGTTTCTGGGGCTAGACCTATCATAACATGGTCCAGGTTCCTGGCTACAAGATTTTTAAAAAGATAGCTGGATCAACACCTGCCCATTTTATTTTAATGCTTTTCAGACCTACAGGGATAATGTTATCAATCTTTCCTGAATCTGGGATTTTAGGAAGATTAATCTTCAATTTAAGAGTCCCTGGATTGTGATCGCCTATACAGTTAGGAATCACTGACAGAATATCGACTACCGAAATATCGACGACAAAAATATCGGAGCCGAAATATCGATGTCCAGAATATCGAAGTCCTATCTACATTATAGTAAGTACAAAAATATCGAAACAAAAATATCGTAAAAAATATCGTTGTTAAAAATATCGTTTTTTTAAAATGTCTAAAAAATAATGTAAAATACAGTAAATAATACATATAATTAAAAAAACATAGTTAGAATTAATAGAAAATTTTTTAAATTATAAATAATAAATATAATTTTTATAAAAATTAAACATACGTATATATAAAATATAATATATAAATTTACTTTATAATATAAAAAAATTAATATTATATTAAATTATAAAATGTTAGAAACATATTAAAAATTATAAATACATATATACATATACCAGTAAATATAAAATAAAAATACAATATTTATATAATAATTTAAAAAATTAAAATATTTTAAATCTTTTACAATTACATTTCACAGTACATTAACAGGAACAGTAGAGAAAAAATTGGATAGCGGAGAGGATAAAATTACTATTTCCACTCCAGGGAGTGCAACAGTAGAGAAAGTGTTGGATAACGGAGGGGAATAATTTACTATTCCCACTCCAGCAAATAAAACAGTAGGGAAAGTGTTGGATAGCATATGTGAATAATTTACTATTCCCACTTCAGGGAGTGCAACATTAACAAAAGTGTTGGATAGTGGAGGGGTAGAAATTACTATTCCCATTCCAGGGAGTGCAACAGTAGGGAAAGTGTTGGATAGCGGAGGGAAATAATTTACTATTCCCACTCCAGGAAGTGCAACATTAAAGAAAGTGTTGGATAGCGTAGGTGTAAAAATTACAATTCCCACTCCAGAAAGTGCAACAGTAGGGAAAGTGTTGGATAGCGGAGTGGATAAAATTACTATTCCCACTCCAGCAAGTGCAATAGTAGGGAAAGTGTTGGATAGCGGAGGGGAAAAATTTACTATTCCCACTCCAGCAAGTACAACAGTAGGGAAAGAGTTGGATAGCGTATGTGAATAATTTACTATTCCCACTCCAAAGAGTGCAACACTAGGGAAAGTGTTGGATAGCGGAGTGGATAAAATTACTATTCCCACTCCAGCAAGTGCAACAGTAGGGAAAGTGTTAAATAGCGGAGGGGAATAATTTACTATTCCCACTCCAGCAAGTACAACAGTAGGGAATGTATTGGATAGCGGAGGGGAATAATTTACTATTCCCACTTCAGGGAGTGCAACATTAAAGAAAGTGTTGGATAGCGTAGGTGTAAAAATTGCTATTCCCACTCCAGAGAGTGCAACAGTAGGGAAAGTGTAGGATAGCGGAGTGGATAAAATTACTATTCCCACTCCAGCGAGTGCAATAGTAGGGAAAGTGTTGGATAGCGGAGGGGAATCATTTACTATTTCCACTCCAGCAAGTACAACAGTAGGGAAAGTGTTGGATAGCGGAAGGATAAAAATTACTATTCCCACTCCAGGGAGTGCAACTGTAGGGAAAATGTTGGATAGCGGAGTGGACAAAATTACTATTCCCACTCCAGCGAGTGCAACAGTAGGAAAAGTGTTGGATAGCGGAGGGGAATAATTCACTATTCCCACTCCAGCAAGTACAACAGTAGGGAAAGTGTTGGATAGCGGAGGGGAATAATTTACTATTCCCCCTCCAGGGAGTACAACAGTAGGGAAAGTATTGGCTAGCGGAGGGGAATAATTTACTATTCCCACTTCAGGGAGTGCAACATTAAAGAAAGTGTTGGATAGCATAGATGTAAAAATTACTATTCCCACTCCAGAGAGTGCAATAGTAGAGAAAGTGTTGGATAGCGGAGTGGATAAAATTACTATTCCCACTCCAGCGAGTGAAATAGTAGGGAAAGTGTTGGATAGCAGAGGGGTAACAATTACTATTCCCACTCCAGCAAGTGAAACAGTAGGGAAAGTGTTGGATAGCAGAGGGGACTAATTAACTATTCCCACTCAAGCAAAATAATTAAAATTAATTAACAACATTTTAAGTAATTATAAAAAATTTACCTCCCATCATATTCTCCTATAAATCACACCACCAATATTATAAAACATAACACTATTAACATAATTAATCTATGATTAATTAATTAATACAAATTAACAAACATATTAAAAACAATAAATAAATTAATTCACACGATTAACACTATAAAAAAGTTTAAATAAAATATTATAATAAACAATTTTAAAAAATATATTAAAATTAAATTACTTCCCAGCCTACTCCCCTATCAACCCACAACCCACTCCTAAAAAAATAACACAATTAAGATATTTACCAATTAAATATTATTAATTAACAACCAATTAACTAATTAATAATTAATTAATTACCACAATTAACAATATAAAATATTAAATACATAAATATTAATTAATCAAAATTATTTTTTAATTACTTATAATTAAAATACTTCCCACTCTATTCCCCTATAAACCCACAACCCGCTCCTAAAAAAACCCACAATTTGAATAATTAATTAACGAAACAATCAATAACATTTAATAA
The DNA here is from genome assembly GCA_963921515.1 of Calotriton arnoldi. NCBI lineage: Eukaryota > Metazoa > Chordata > Amphibia > Caudata > Salamandridae > Calotriton > Calotriton arnoldi. Next base: position 950,998 of record CAWUFW010006651.1, read on the forward strand.
CCAATTAATAAAAAATTAATTATAAATTATAAATAATAAAAATTAATGATTACTTTATTAAAATTAAATTACTTCCCACCCTATTCCACTATAAACCCACAACCCGCTACAGAACTAAAATACGCAAAATTTAATTTACATAAAATAAATGACTTCTAAAAATTTCACAAATACATTCAAAAAACAGATATGCATATACAAAAACATTAGATCACATACTATTAACATACATACTAAAATACAGAACACTAATATAAATATCGATATTATTAACAACGATATTATGACAAACGATATTACTGACTTCGATATAAAAAAAACGGTATTTCTTACCTTCATGTCGATATTCTGGTCACCGATATTCTTGATGTCGATATTCTGTCCCTTCGATATTTCCATCTCGATATTTTTGTACTTCGAAAATAAAAACTCGATATAATGTCTGTTTACCACAGTTAGCCCCTACCTGTAGGTCCAAAATGGTTACTCTATTGCTATCGGACGTAAGAATATGATTTATCTTGCTACTGTAACCTCTCCCTATAAAAGTGGGATAAAGGGAGTGATTACTGTAATGGAGGTGTTCAACTAAATTCAGGTTAAGTTTCATCATCAGATCATTAAGGGCTAGGCCATAAGGACTGTGTTAAAAATGAGCCAGAGAATTCCCACCAACATCACTATACCCAAGAATTAGTTCGGACATAATAGGGCATTCCGTGACATTAAAATCACCAGCCCAAATTATGTAGGCATCCCGGTCAATAAATTATCCCAGGTCTATTTCGTTTGTCTTGACCTCATCCACCTTTGTTGAATCAAAAATATTATTGTAAAAATTTATGATAGATATGACCAAATTATTTCCTAAGGTAAGTGTGATGAATTGGTAGTAAGGGGAGTTTGTAAAGCTTTTCTTAATTTATGAGGCTATACTGGCAGATACAAATGTTACCGGGCCCCCTTTGACTTGCAGCTGTTGCAGGGGATTGCAGGGGAGTTAAAGGCTGCAAAGCCATCCATGTCTATTGGGTTGGATGCCCATGTTTCTTGTAAAAACACAATGTGTGCGGCTTTAACATATTTTACCCAGTCCTCAGTGTCTATTTTATTGGCAATGCCAGCAATGTTCCAAGTAGTAACAATAGTCACACTATTCTCTTTAACTGGGGCTTGACTGGAAGATTCTATTGTGTTGCTTCCATCAATGTGCGGAGTTTGGCTGGTGGGGGAATCGATCAAAAAGTTAGTCCTGAAGATCCAGGTGAAGAAGGGCAGAAAAGTTGTTATGAGTTGACACCTGGGAAGAGAAAGGCAGAAAGAGAAAGGGCTCACTCTGGGGCCTATGAAGGAAGCCCAATGGTAGGGCTTCAACTGGTGAAGGAGTCTGCCCAGAGAAGTGAATCCATGTCATAATATCATTAGTGACTGCCTTATCCTTAAAGTTAATGACTATGCAGTCATTATAGTCTGGTTTCCTACAGTGGCCCACCCATCCAACCCTCCGAACAGGGTTGATTTGCTTGTGCAAAAGCGTTTGTCTCTCTATTCTGCCATTAATCCAACGTACTGCTTTACTCAGATGCTGTGCGTGGTCTTTCCTTGCATGCTGCCTCAGGGGAGGGACACCTTTTAATACCATCACCTATGGGGTAGCCTGTGGAGGTATTTGCAAGGTTGGTAGCATCATAGGCTTTAGGAAGTGATTGACCATGGTTTTTGGAGAGGTGCGGAGTTCCTGTTTTTGGGACTCAGGGCCATTATGGCTGTTTGATGGTCGGTGATGAACACTCAGCCCTTCCGTTACAAGGTGAGTTGATCTCTCAGAGGCACTGTTAGCAGCTGCCCTGGATGGGCACGGCCCCCTTGATGGTAACTCATTTGGGGCCTGTTCCTCCACGGTGTGCTGCCCTCAACAGTATGCTTCCCTAGGAGGAGGCCAAACCAGAACATCCTTCTAGTCCATGTGCTGCTGGCCCAATAATCTCCCCCCATCCGACGGTGTTTTCAGTTTTGAGAGGACTTCTTCAATTTTAGTTAGTCATGCAAATATGGGGTCAAAGCAGCAAAGAATGATGATAGCATGCCCTTGGAGATTTCAGCGACAAGAAGGGCGTATGATTTTCCACCAAGTTGCATGTCCTTAACGCTGTTTTCTCCTGTACTATGCTCACCTAAGGGAAGGCCGAGGGAAGGTCTTTTAGATTTTACACCTCCCGCCGCTCTTTTCCTTTTCCTTCCTTGAGATTTCATCTTAATCCCTTTGCCTAAGACTTGGCCAGGGGATTGCATTCCTTCCCCCCAGTGCCCTAATACTTGAACTGAACTGATGCCTGGATCTGCCGTTATGAGTGCCGAGACTTGAGACTCATCAGCTGCACTGACGGTGAGCACCAAATAGCTATTTGGCTTGGCTTGAGAACTGGCAGCGGAGGAAGATGATAGTGATAACCTCCTCTCGGCCAACAAGATTTCTTTATTAATCACACCTACTGCTTTCTGTAGGAAACTGTCCATGGGCGTACTCGGTGTAGGAGCCGGGGGATTTGCTTTGCCCTTTCCCATGTAAAGTAATGTGGTGCTATCAAACCCAGACACAGATGTAGGACGGTGTAGAGATCCTTTTCAGCCCTGTTAGACACTTAGGGGCATATTCTCAAGGAGCTATCGCCGAGTTAACGGCACTTTATCGCAGCCAAAGTCGAGATAAACATATCGCAACATTCACAAGCTGGTGCTAACAGCCTATAACACCAGTTTACCTGCGAAAGCATCCGCAAAAAACATCGCCACAGATGACCCCTGCAACTATCGCTAATGAGATGCAGAGTAGGCGTTCCCGAGCAAAAACCCGCAACAACACCACACCTCAACATTCTCAATGACCAGCCCGATCAGCGATAAAACCACAAAACAGGCGATAAGGCGCGTTAGCAGCAGGAAACTAACACCTGCCCTGACCTGGTGCAAAGTCGGAGCACAGCCTGAACCACAAAATGGAGCCCAGCCCAGAGCCACACCTGAAGGGCAACAGATGGCATGGAGCTACTCACCATGCATCCCGGAGCCTGAGAGGGCAACAACACCCACCATCACCACCCCCCCACCCCCCCGGACACCTACCGCCCCCCCCGGACCAACACTGAGGCAGCGCAGACAAAGACAGCGACCCTCCGAAAATGGACCAACCCCACAGATCCAACACCAGAGAATGTCATTGCCCACTATATGCCGAAAGGGACAACCCTCCTCCGCATCCTGACCACCATAGCCCACATGCTGACGGTACCAACACAGCGGACAACCAACATCCCACCGCAGACAAAGCTGCTGGCCGTGCTGCACGTGTTGGCCTCTGGTACCCTCCAAAAAACCTCCGCCTGAGACGGAGGAGTCACACAGCCTGGCCAATCCAAGTCCCCCACAACGGTCATGGATGAGACCATCAGCTTGGTACCCCAACATCCATACCTCACACACACTGCGCAGGAACAGCTGGAGACCAAGCAGGGCGTGTACGCCACAGCTGGCTTTCCGCACGTGTCAGGGGGCAAGTGACTGCACACATGTCCTACTAGTGGCCCCTTGCGACACTGCACACAATAAGCGCAACAGAAAGTGCACAGATCCCACCAATGTGCAGGCAATAGTGGACCACCGTGGAATCTCCGTCAACAACGTCGCCAAACACCCAGGCAGTGTGCATGATACCTGCACCTCCCGATAGTCCATCATCAACCTGCGCCACCAGGATGGCACCCACGGAAATGCACTGCTCATTGGCCAATACCAAATGCACACACCACACACCTCAACTCCACAATCATGCAACACACAACACAGGAAATGCACACGTCACAAGCTCACATACAACATGCACACCCACCAGACACGACAGCACAACTCACTGTGGGAACCTGGCCCAGCCATGTACATGAGCCATCTATGGCATGGCACCTCGGACACACAATAGCAGAATGTCGGAAGAGGTGGGGACCAGGCATGTGCGAAGGAGGCAAGGGACCGATGAATGAGAATGTACACAATGCCAAGTGTGGCGTGGATGTGCTGGCCAGACTGCAGTATGCAGACCACACACATATCCATATCGACACACACCGCTGGTGTTTGGAGTGTAGTGGACAGTGGACGCAACCATGTCATCCCAGCCAGTGGGGAAGTCGCGGAAATGTAGCTTGTAACGTCCCCCCCGTAAGCGTGAGCGGAGTGGGCTGGCCCGGCGTATGCCAGACCAGCGTAGGGGTGTGAATAAAAGGCACGTAACCCTGGGCGTGGTCCTCTTCCGGAATGCCCAACGTCTCTGCCAGGGCGGCGCCCCTGACCCCACCACGAGGCCGACGCTGTGAGCGGTGTTGCCAGCGATCCTGTGCACCTGCTGCACCCCTGGACGCTGGTCCCCGAATCAGTCCTGCCCGCCCCAGCGCACCCAGGCCTCAATGCCCACCTTCCGACACCAGCGTGTGTCGATGAGGGCCCACCACGTGCCGGTGCAATCTCCAAGCCCGAGGCCTGCGACCTTGGCAGCCTCCTCAGACCATTACGGCCTCCGCAACACAGGCCCGCAGTATTCCTTTCACGTTTACGTACTCCACCGGCATGCACAGCGGACAAGTAGGTCACACATTTGGAATTGAGTCTTGATTACACCATGGCAGAGCACATAAATCATGGCTGAGTGTATGTCACTATACACCCTTGGATGTGGTGCCAACAGGTCTTAGTGTTACATCACAGCCGCAAGATTCTGTGGGCCCACGTGGACTACTGCTCTCGGCCTACGCTGCACTCGAGTAGGTCACAGAATTGGAACTGAACATCGATTATTCAAAGGCAGAGTAGGAATCATTGCACGCAAGGAGAGGCATATGAGGATGACGCGTTGCAGTTGGGAGGAAAAAAGGATCATCATTACGGAGGTGATCGAACACTACCGACAACTGCCCTGATGTCACTAACTCTGTGCATCGCGAGCCTACGACTCGTGGCTGTGGCCCACTGCTGACCGCTGCCTCCGGCCTACACTGCGGTCCAGTAGGTCACAGTCTAGAATCGTCAATGCCGGAGGCAGTGTACCGGCATCATCGCAGACTGCATCCCCTCTCAGCCCCGGTGCCACTAAGTCTGTTCCCTGACATTCATGGACACTCTCTGGTCGTACATTGGTGGCGTTTGAGTCTATGGACTAGGGGGTAGTTTTCATCCTCATGCAGCTGATACCGAATTGGTGGTGGCAAGGAGGCAGTCGCTTTCCACTCCTCCATTTGCTGCTTCCGGATAGCTTCTGCCCCCTGCATCATGCCCTGGAAGAACACCTTCCACTGTCCCCCGAAACACTCCGCGACATCCACCTCCGACATCGACGAGGACCCGCTCAGTCTGCGTGGCCCTACCTCATTGGACCGCAAGTCACCATCCCGTGGCGGTGTGCCTGTGCCTGCCGCTGTGCACCCGGGGCCACTAACTGTGCAGCTCAAGTCCGGGACCCTGTCTGAGTGAATATTGGATGACCTCTGTGATGGTGGTCCTGGGGTCATCGACGCCATGCGCATGTGGCCCTGCGCTGTCCGCTGCCTCCGGCCTCAACTGCGGACCACCAGGGCTCACACATCAAATCGAGTCCTGACCGGCCCGGATGTCGCATCACCGCAGGAGGCACACGCCACCATCGCCAGGGCCAACTCCAACCACCATCTGCCAGAGTCGAGACAGTGGTACTGGCAGACTGATGGAGTTGCTCAGACCTGTCGTGGATGCCATCATCTGCCTGATCCCCTGCTCAGCGCTCCAGGTGCCACTGACTCAGTGCACCGCAACCAATGGATCATTACTGATTGAGTTTTGTGATGTGGAGATGTTGCGCAGCAATGTCACCTCAGGCAGTGTAGGAGACCTGGGACGTTGATGAGGAAGTTGCTGCAGGTCTCACACACCCCACTGCATCTGCATCAGGAATATCCCGAATGGACACAATCCAAGTTATTTTCATCACATGGGCGCGCACAGCTCTAGTGCCCCAACCTCAGTGCACTGCAACTCACAGACACTTCTGTTTGTATGTTGGGTGACCTCTGAACTTGCTCCGGCTCCCTCCATGTTGCTCAGAAGTTGACTCTGTTATGCATGTGTTTTCTGTTTCCATTGCACTGGTGTCCACTGTTCAAGTTGTTGCCAGCACCGAGCACTCCGTGCGGGCTGGCTGATGCTCACCCCACACACATTCAGCACAGGCGTCACTGTACATGTGGCCCTGCCAATAAAGGGTCCGGGCGCACGTGCCCGTAGCCAGTTCAACATGAGATCTGCGTGTGTCTCTATGGCAGTGTGGGTCTCCTTTGTGGGGTGTAGGTGGTCCCAGAAGGGTGATTGACACCCACGTATGTGATCTAGTTCACCTTCCATCGGTTCGGACCACACCCGCACCTGTTCGGCCACCTCCTTTTGGCATTCTGACACCTGGCATTGGGGTGCCATGTGTGGGTCAGTGAAGTGTTGTGGGCCAGCCTTGCTTGCGTGTGCTTCATGCTGTGTGGTCTGTTGCAGGGGCTGGGTTCTCCTCAAAGTAGCTTGTCTGACCTGGTCCTGGTGGTGGGTTGCTTGGGATGTCCATGGGCTGTTGTAGGGCGTAGGTGTCGAAGGTGTGTTGGTCGTGTCCTGCATCACTGATGGGTTGTCTGGTCTGACCTGCTGGAGGTGTTGTTTGTCCCTCTGCAATGTAAAGGGGAGATGCATGTTGACATTGTGTTGGCATTTATGTTGGCGCATTGTTCTTGTAGACATGCAGACTGTGTGACAATGTACATTTTGGCTGTTTAGGCGGCGCTGGCAATTTGAGGGGGGACAGTGGACATTTGGACTACATGACTGTTGTGAGGTTGTACCCGTACATATGCATCTCACAGTTCCCTGCTCTGTCAAATGTGATTGGCCTGTTTATGCGCATGGGCGGACCCAGTTGTGTCCCCTGTTCAGCAGTGTCGGTATTGCACTTTGTGCCATATTGTCATGGGATGTGCTGTGTTTGCCATGTGTGTGTGCTGCAGTGTGCCACGGGGATGGGGGACATGACCCTGGGTTATTGTGGGTGTGCAGTGTGCTAGACGTCGTTGTGCATGTGTGCCATTGTGCCCATCTCCCCCCGTCCCCCCAGGACCTGTTCGTTACTCACCCTGTTGTTGTAGTGTCAGGTCCTCTCGAGCTGTGTCCGTACTCCCACCTCCTTGCACCGTCTCCACACTGATGGCTGGCTTCCATTTCCTCCAGCTCCTCCTGTGGCGCAGGACTCCCACCTCCTGTCGCCGTAGCTGCCTTCCTGTTGGCAGCGGCTTTGGGCCTGGTTTAGGTTTTCACGTCATGCCAGCTCCTCTTGGCCTCCTCCATTGGCCTCCTCGGCACTCTGGCTGCATTCAAGGTGGTCTGAATGTGGGTCAGTTGCTGGTAGTGTTCTGTCACATCCGTGACGCTGGTCTTGTTTTCCTACGGACTGCACCCCGTCTTCCTCTCCCTCATCTCCTTGGCCTTCCCCGACCCAGTTGGTCCTTGCTGGAGGTCTGTGGGGCTTGTGGGGTTCGCGTTGGCCTCTGCGCTGGGTCAGGGTGCATCCATGTTGCTACGCACTTTGGATTGTTTCTGGTGTGTTGTATTTGTTGCTTCTATGGTGCATTTTCCCGCCAGACGCGTGGGATTTACAGGCCTGCCGCTGGTTTTAGCTGCTTTTTGTATCGCGTTCGGCCTCATCGCAGCTTTTTTGGCGTTGGTGTTTTGCATATTTGCGGCGTGGCGTTGATTTTAACGCGGTCAGTTGACGCGTTATCTGGAGACTATCGCATGGTACCACCGTGTTGTGAATACTTAGTTAACACAGCGTAAATGTCCCGCGATGGACTGCGATGTTGAGGGTTGCGTTAAGTCACTTTTGCGATGGTTATCACACGTTCTTGAGAATATGCCCCTTAGATAGATAGACAACCTTGCTGGCTAAGGGGGGGGGGCACAGTCCAACATCCAACCAGTCACCAACAGACAGATAGCAATATTTGGAGACCCAATGTGATGCTATGACACTGTCTCTGTTCTGTTCTGCCCAATTACAATTGTTCAGTGATAAGAGCGGGACAGGGGCGAAGGAGGGCAGACTGGCAGACACCTCCTGAGTGGTTAGAGGGGCTAGAGTGGATAGGGACCACAGGCCCCCTTGACAACCACAAGTCCTGACAACTCCGGACAGCTCAAGACAATTCAGGACGGACCGGACAGCAACTCCAGACTCCAAACAAAGTCCAAACAGCCCTAATAATTACTGGTCACTGATCACGGATTATTGGATTACTGATTACTGGATATAGCTGTATAGCTGTATTAGCAGCAACAAATTAGCAACTTACCTCCGTCCCCTGGCTGAAGCAGGCAGCTGCCGCCACCACCTACAAGCCGAAAGCCACAAGCCTGCCAAACAAGAAAGCACAGATATTTCTGAATTTTTCCTCCAGCCTACCACGAAATTTCAATGCAAACTTTTGAATGCCTTCAAAATGCCTTCAAATGCCAGGTGCAGTAGTTATCACCAGTTAGTCCTTGATGATAATGCCGATTCTGGGCCAGCCTCCGGGCTTTGAGAGGCAGAAGGTCAGGGGGAGAGATGGGAAAAACAGAGGGGGGAAGTCTTTGTCCTTGCTTCTCCTTGTCTAGGGGGCCCAGTCAGTCTCCCCCATCAGACACAGCCCACCCGCACACTGGCCGCCACCCTGCTGCATGCCTCTAACACACTCGGCTCCCTGGGTGAGTTGAGCACAGTGATGGCAGTGCGAGAGCAGCACAATGAGCTGGGCCCATAGAAGGGTGAAAATGACCAACTGAAAAAAGGCCTGCAGCACAGTGCTCAAATGGGCAATCCCCACAGCATAATGACACCACTCTCCTCTGCAATTTTCAGCCTTCGGCTCGGCTTCGGTGTTCCTGCTGTGTTTTCAGCATGAGGCAAAGAGCCCAGCATGGAGCCCGACGCAGATGTGTGAGTCGGCATTTAGGGCATGTCAACATGTCAGCATTCAGCTGCAACTGGCCTAGGTGTTCGGACAAAATATCGAAAAAGAAATATTGAGATGCAAAAATATTGAGTTTTGAATATTGTGATACACAAATATCGTAATGCAGGAATACCATTGACAAGAATATCGATTTATTTTAAGGTAAATAATATTGATGTCAAAAATATCTATGTTGTTAATATCGTTTACAAAAATATCTATGTTGTTAATATCAATGTTAAAAATATCTATGTTTTTAATATCATTTGCAAAAATATTGTTGTTAAAAATATCATTTTAAAATTATTTTTATGTCTTTTAGTATATGTTTTAATTGTTTATGTTTTAAATTGTCTGTATAATTATTGGAAATATTTTTTAATATAGTTTGTAAATTTTGTGTTGTTTTTTAATTTAATTGAATTGTTTATTGTAATTTTTAGTGTTGTAGCGGGATGTGGGTTTTGTAGGAGTATTGGGTAGGAAGTAATTTAATCATATTTAATTAATAATTAATTTTTAATTATAGGTAATTAGTTAATTGATAACTAATTATGTAAATTGTGTAATAATTTATTTTTTCAGTTAAGTTTTAGGTGCGGGTTGTGGGGTTTGTAGGGGCACAGGGGAGGGAGTAAATTAATTACAATTAATTAAGCATTTATTTTTTATTTTTTATTGCTTAATTGACAATTGACAATTAATTATGTAATTAATTAAGTTATGTTTTAGGTGTGGATTGTGGGATTTACAGGGGTACAAGCTGGGAAGCCAATTAATTATAATGAATTAATAATTTATTTACATTTGTATTAATTGTTTAATTGATATTTACGTAAATTGTGTAATTAAGATTTTTTTAAATTATATGTCAGGTATGGAATGTTGGGGTTGTAGGGGTACAGGGTGTTAAGTACATTAATTATAAGTAATTGATACTTAATTTAAATTATTAAATATTTAATTGATAGCTAATTATGTAAATGTTGTTCTTAATATATCTTTTTATTATATATTAGGTGCGGGATGTTGTTTTTCAGGGTTACAGAGTGGGAAGTCAGTTAAGAAATAATTTATTGATAATTATTACTTAATTATCAATTACTTCATTGATAATTATGTTAATTGTGAACTTAATATATTTGTTAAGTTATATTTTAGGTGTGTGTTTAGTTTGTAGAGGAAGGGGGGAAATTATTTAAGTAATATAAATTAAAAAAATCATTTATTTTAAAAAACAATGATTATTTAATATGCTAATTGTGTTATACTTTGTTTATTTTCATCACATTTTAATTGTTGGCTGTTCTGTTTGTGGGAGCATAGTGTGTTTTTTTAATTATATTAATATTATTTGTGTTAATTGACAATAATTATTAAAAATAGTAATATTTATGTTATTTTTTATTTCTGTTAAAATTATAACATTTCATTTTTATATTCAGAATTTTATGTTTTGGGGTATTTAATAGAGTTGCAAAAATATGTTATTTGTTTGAAGTGAAGTAGTTTCTCTGTACTGTATCAGTGAATGCAGTGGGAATAGTAAATTTTACCCCTTCTGAGTCTAACGCTTACCCTACTGTTGCACAGACTGGAGGGGGAATACAAGATTTTACCCCTCCTGAGTCCAACGCTTTCCCTACTATTGCACAGACTGGAGTGGGATTAATAAATGTTACCCCTCCTGAGTCCAACGCTTTCCCTGCTGTGGCACAGACTGGAGTGGAAATCGTAAATGTTACCCCTTCGAAGTCCAATGCTTTCCCTACTGTTTCACGGACTGGAGTGGGAATAGTAAATGTTACCCCTCCTTAGTCAAACTCTTTCCCTACTGTTGCACAGACACGAGTGGGAATAGTAAATGTTGCCCCCCTGAGTCCGACGCTATCTCTACTGAATTTTACCCCTTCTGAGTCCAACTCCTTCCTTACTGGGCACAGACTGGAGTGGAAATAGTACATTTTACCCTCTCCTGAGTCCAATGCTTTCCCTGCTGTTGCACCAACTGGAGTGGTAATAGTAAATGTAACCCCTTCTGAGTCCAACGATTTCCCTGCTGTTGCCCGACTGGAGTGGGAATAGTACATTTTACCCCTTTGAAGTCCAATGCTTTCCCTATTGTTTCACAGACTAGAGTGGGATTAGTACATTTTACCCCTCCTGAGTCCAATGCTTTCTCTACTGTTGCACAGACTGTAGTGTGAATAGTATATGTATTATTCTTAGATTGTAATCATTTTGTTAATATTTTTTTAAATTATATTATTATAATGTTTTTGTGTATTAAAAATTATATTTGTTTATATAGTAATCTTTGTAATAAATAATATATTTTTAATAAAATGTATTTTTTTATATTGTTTACTTCTTTATGTGTAATTAAAATCGGATTTTTAAAAAAATCCAGTTAATTTGCTATGTTTTTTAATTTATTGCATATATGTAAATATCTACCTATATCTATCTATCTATCTATCTATCTATCTATCTATCTATCTATCTATCTTGTCAATCTACCGGCTGCCAACCTGGAAGCAGAAAGACAGTCAAACAGTACTAATTTTAATAATATCAGGAGCTTACTAAGAAAACTTGAACAACTTCAAAAAAATGAAATTACTAAATGGTGGGAGAAAAAAATCTTTAGAGAAATATCGAGATGCTGGAAGGGTGCCACGTGGCTTGAGAGTAATGATTGCACCTACCTTCGAGAACCCCCATCCGGACATGCTTTCAGAATGGGCAACGAACAATCTCCAGGCATCAATGAATATGGTGAATATCCTTCTTAAATATGCGGAGATTGACAGGGATAAAATCCTTAAAGAAATTGATGAATTAATCAGCACTCTTGAAGCGAGTGATCAAAAAGAGATGGTCTCCAAGGGTTGAGCTGATATTTTGACAAAACTTAAACAACACGAGGATACTATAAAAACTCGCAAAGCTTTTAAATTTGCCCGGGATCGGGATGATTATGCGGCGGGAAGGGTGTTCACCTTTTCCCGCAAATTTGACAATGTCAAGAGGAAAGCTCTAACTAGTCAAGTGTCTTCGACAGCAGTACCCAGCGGGGAAGGTAGTAGCACTGCTCAAGAGGATTCTGATGTCAATTCCCTGACAAGTGGTGATTCGGATGATGGTAGTGGCTTGCCCCCCAATGTACAAACGCAAGTGGCGACTAAATACACTCCAGGTGAAGAGTTACATTTTTTAACAATGGACAGGTGATCAACACGCCCAAGGAATCCTCAAAACACGACAGCCGTAGCACCAGCCAATGCCGGAGGGAGAGGCGCCGGCAACGGCTCAAACATATCAAACAAGGGAAGAGGAGCGCGGCGGTGGAATCGGTAAATCAGCAGGATAACACCATCATTAATCTAATTGATACCACACTCACCAAAGAGGAAATGCAGTTGCTAGCTCTGGGCTTGTCATTTTGTCCGGAATTGAACTTTTCATACAAACAATCTCGTATTGATATTTACAAATTCATACGGAAGATTAAACTCAAAAAGTTTTTTCAGTTGAACAAACCATTGAGTACGCCAAACAATGACAATGCCACCCAAGACAATCTTCAAGCCAGAGATCTCCTTACTCTACGTGTGTTACAATCATTAGCCAATGAGGATTCAAGCAATGAGGTAACTGATATGGACTCTATGCCAATGGAGGGGATTAATACAGGAATGGAGGCTGCCAGTCCGTTTCGTCCCCCTTCCTCTTTCTACCCTGTGATGCCTAAAGACTCTGTGGATGTGTTCAGTGAGATTGTTATTGAAGACCTAAAAAAACTTAACATCTCTGTTAACTCTCAGCGCCAACAGCGGAGTTACCACGTGAAAAGTTATTGGGAATTGATGAAAAAACTACGTGAAAAGAATGAAATTGTTGTTATGAGTTCAGACAAGGGTGGCAACATAGCATTATGGCCGAAGTCCGACTACCTTCTAGAAGCTCAGCGCCATCTCTCTGATTTTAGCTGTTATTCAAAGGTTGGTCGTGAACATTTGATTCAGGTGAAAGACACTGTAATTAAACATCTACAACAATGGAAAAGACAGGGTCTATTATCAAAAAATGAATTTTTATTTTTGAAAAATGATTTTCCCACAACACCCATCCTGTACTTTATTCCTAAAGTGCATAAGGGCATATCCCCTGTCCCTGGCAGACAAATTATCTCAGCCAGAAACAATGTTTTAGAGGCTATGTCAAAGTATGTAGATTATTTTCTTCAGCCACATATGACAAATCTCCCCTCCTTCATAAAAGACACGGGAGATTTTTTGAAAAACATTAATGAAGTCGAGTGGCGGTCTGGCAATGTTCTAATAACCATGGATATAGCCTCGTTATATACGAGCATCCACCACGTACATGGTTTGGAAGCAGTAAGACATTTTCTAAACAATCGTGCAATATATCTACATGACCATAATTGTATGTTGCTTCAAATGATAGATCTGTGCCTCAACAACAATCTATTTTTGTTCAATAAGACTCTGTATAAACAGCTGAGAGGGGATGCAATGGGGGCGTGCTTTTCTCCTACCTATGCCTGCCTTCTGGTAGGTTGGTGGGAGGAGTACGTCCTCAAAGTAACTCATGAAGAGCTCTGGAACACCCATATAAAATATTATGGCAGATACATTGATGATGTATTTATTGTATGGGAGGGCACAGAATAAGCAGCTGCCCAATTTGTAACATCCATCAACGACAATTCGATGAACCTACAGTTTACTGCCACTCTTAGCACACAAAGGGTAGAATTTTTAGATGTAGAGGTATATATCTGTGACCATCAGATTCAAACAAAACTCCACAGAAAAACTACTGCAGGTAACTCTACACTACACGCCACCAGTGCCCATCCTTCCCATCTCATTCACAGCATACCGTATGGCAAATTTCTTCGCATACGACGTATATGCAGTCTAGAGTCTGACCTAGAACATTGTCAAAAAGAGGCTTTTGATCGATTTTTGGCCCGTGGGTACAAACTTTCTAATTTGCAGTTGGCCTTGGATAAGGCCAATTCTCGTCCACGTGCACTTTGCCTTAAAACTAGAAAAGAATACAATGCAGAAACATTGATTGAATCCACACCAGATGATACTCAATCCATCAGATTAATCACCACCTACTGCAAACAAGAAAAGAGCATTCGAAAAATTGTTTACAAACATTGGCCTATCGTTTTAACTGATTTAACATTGAAATTTCTGTTACCTAACCTCCCTGCCATCACATTCAGGAGGGCACCCTCGATGAGGGATGCCTTGGTTAAATCCAGCCCAGAATTAACAGTTAAAACCACCTGGCTGTCCAAATCTGGCTTTTTTAAATGCTCTTCGTGTCGGGCGTGTAAGTTTGGAGTCAACCTATCCGAGTATCACACAGCTTTCAGTGACATCCCAGTCCCAATAAGAGATCACTATACTTGTCGGACGGAATATGCTGTGTATCTGCTTGAATGTAAGTGCCATCTTAAGTACATCGGCAGTACAAAACTGCCAGTATTCAATCGGATATTGCAGCACTTTCGTGCAATTGTCAATTCGGACTCCAACTACCCAGTTGCCCGACACTTTAAAGCCATACATGACAATAAAGTCAGTGATTTACAATACTCCGTGATTGGGGCAGTCCCTCCCTCCATTCAGGGTGGTAACAGGGAGAGGAAATTGCAACAGTAAGAGTCTTCCTTTATTTTAACCCTTGATACAAGAATGCCGAACGGTTTGAACACCAGCGAGGACCTACACAACTTTTTATAATCTAGTCAGTAGTAGGGTCCTCCAGGAGTAATGGCAGAGTCTTGTAACATGCATAGTGCTTTGAACTCACTGTCCTTTCCTGCATATTTTCCAATAGACCATTGTTTGCCTATTGTTCTGACATTTTACCTTTTGCAATCATGAATTTTTATAGCAACATTTGCACTGATATCATGTGTACTGTACCAAAGAGGGCAGTGGCAATTTAAGCACTAGCACTTTAATTACAAACCTACGGGAATTGCTGTAGATAGTACCATTTGCGACCTCTTGCACAGCCCCACTACTGTTTGTTTTATTGGTGTTCATTTGGGGTTTTATATTTAGTTTGTATGATAGCACTTTTGCACTGTTTTGCACATTTTTTAAAGGAGCGTTGTTTTATCTATAAGATGCCTTTTTATGATTCCGTATGTTGTTCTTTTTTGTAAATTTTATTCCCACGTGAGGAGTATTTATTTAGTACCTGTCTTAAAGTGGTTCGGTCTTCGACAGTGTCGACCAGCTTTTTGGCACTACAACACTTGGACAACGAGCATAGTGTTTTTAGGATAGCAATTTTCTTGAGAAAAGTGCTGAGTCAAAGGAAATGTATGCTCATTTAATGCCATATGAAAGAGGGCTATGCTAGCTTACCCCGTCCTAATTAATATTCTTATTGAATTGCGTGTAACGAAGAAACGCATTTTGTCTCTCCGCAATGTGTTTTTAAGACTGTTAGCTATGAGGAAAGTGATGAGCTAAAGGAAATATATGCCCGCTTAATTGTTTTATATGAAAGAGGGCTATGTTAGTTTAATACTGTTTTAACTAATATCTTAACTGAATTTTTATTGTATGTAATGAAAAATGTTTTCTTTTTAACTTGCTTTTATGATTGTCTGATATAACAATCGAATAAAGCCTTCTTTTGATTTGATTTGATTCCGTATTTATAACAACTTTAGAATGCACACTTTTTAATATATAAACCATGTCTGGTATCTATTTACTGTTTTAAAATATTGAGAATTACTTTTAGAATGAAGGGTTTTAGATGACATTTGCGGTAGATCAACTGTGATATTATTTTGGCACTACTGATTAGGCACTTGCCATGATTTTTGCCAATGTATGCTTATCTAATGTTATTTATATTAGCCTGTAGAGAACTGCTTATCACTCCATTGATGAGAGAGGGGGAAAAAGGGAACTCATTATTTAAATTGATATCCAAATCATGAATTGGAGTTTTTACATTTCTAATAGTACAATGGCTACACATGCATTACAAGCGATAACGATGTGGAAAAAGGCTTTCTTCTAATTACTTGCTCCTTGATAAGTATGTTTTCTATGTTTGCTTTCACTGATTTACCAATCCCCTAATTTGATTGGTTGCACTAAGTTCAAATGTGGTGACCCGTCACCAGCGCATCAGGTGATCAAGATCGCTGTGGCGATCGAAACGCGTCTGGGGCGGACACTTGTCTGTACCATTTGGGTGTATATGGAATAAAAATATGGAACTGTGAACCCGCGTCTCTAGAACCTCTTTGAACTACGTTGGTGGTCCATACCTGTGGTGTTTCTCTCTGGGCTGCAATCAGAGGGACAGGATCTTGGTTATATATATATATATATATATATATATATATATATATATATATATATAAATATATATATATATATATATATATATATATATATATATATATATATATATATATATATATATATATATATATATTATCTACTGGCGGTCGCCAGTAGATAGTTATAGTTAGGACCTATTTTCCATAGGCAATCCGCGACATTCTATTTGAAATAACTCTTGCGTCGGTTGACGAATCTTCGCGAAATTTTCAAACTTTATGGCCCGCTCCGGTCCGCTCCTACCCTGAAAGTCTCAGGGTGATTCGTCAAGCGGGGGCCGAGAAAAAGGGGGTCCCAAAACGTGTTTTCCCCATTCATTTTCCCATAGGAAACTTTAGACACGGCTACAGCCTGAACTGCTGAACGGAATTACACCAAATTTGGCAAAGAGGTAGTTCTTAGTTCAGAAAGAACCCTTTTGTTAAATGGTGTAAATCCGTTCAGTAGTTGCGGAGAAATTAAAAAAATAAGAGTCAAAAAATCAATTTCCCATAGGAAACTTTATGCTAGGCTACAGCCCGAACTGCTGAACGGAATTACACCAAATTTGGCAAAGAGGTAGTTCTTGGTTCAAAAAGAACCCTTTTTGTTAAATGGTGTAAATCCGTTCAGTAGTTGCTGAGAAAATCAAAAGTAAAAACACATATATATCTGGGCGGAGCCTAACCACACATGTCATCGTGAGATCTGATTGGCTGTCAGCACTTCATCCTGGAATTGCTGGCAGCCATCTTGGGACCAATATAAATGATAGTACCATTGAAATGCATTGTAGTGAATCGAAGATTTTGAGGGTTACCAAAAGGAGAACTATAAAGGGTGATAACAGACTTTAGTTACATTAGAATTCATTTGTTGATGGTACCATACTAATTTCAGGAATTGTGGTGTGTTCTAAGGTGATTTTACCCTGTGAAAAACCTTCTGCTGGGATATCATGAATCATGTTTGAGAGAAAACTATTTTCACATGCTTGTCCCATACAGTTTTGGAAGGTGCCCCAGAAGCTAAAATGAGAGCATATTTTCTGTAAATTCACATTATCTTTCTCAGTCATGTGAGAATGAAGTCTGACATTCTCAGTAAAACATGTACATCCAACAAGGGCAGAGACTGTCAGTTGATTCCTTTGTGTTCTACTGCAGCTTCCCAAAGTGTTCTAAAGAACAACTAGAGTGCTAACAGCCTTACTTATGACAAAAGTATGGCACACCTGAAGCCATCTTGATTGGAATAAACTGGTAACACTTAAAACATTTAATTTAAAAGGAACAAAATGATGGGGTTCATTTTGTCATAGAAATTATGGTTAGTGCTGTAGAAAGAAAAATTAGGACATGTTTCAAGTGTGATCTCAAATATCTTCCTGTTATATTTCAACAGGAGCAGCCTGTCAGTTAATGCCTTTGTGTTCTACTGCAGCTTCCCAGAGTGTTCTAAAGAACAACTAGAGTGCTAACAGCCTTACTTATGACAAAAGTATGGCACACCTGAAGCCATCTTGATTGGAATAAACTGGTAACACTTAAAACATTTAATTTAAAAAGGAACATAATGAGGGGGTTCATTTTGCCATAGAAATTATGGTTAGTGCTGCAAAAAGAAAATTTAGTGCATGTTTTAAGTGAGATCTCAAATCCTCTTCTATTTCATTAGAAAATTCTGACATGCAGACTGAAACAATCACTTTCAATACCAGCAGTAGACTTCCAGTTAACTCCTTGGTGAGCAGTAGCTTTACTACAGTGATCTAATGAACAACTAGAGTAATAACATTCTGAATTTATGGCAAATGTGTGACACATCTGAATGCCTTCTTGATGGAATCAAAGTAAAAAACTGAAAGCATTTCCTACTGAGGAGACTGCAGTAAATGAGGAAATTAGGAAACTTCATAACAAAGAAGTCTTCCAAGATGGCCACCAGTGAAAAAAGAGCCCAAATGTAGCACAAATATTACCCAGATGTAGCCCACATATAGCCCAATGACAAAAGTGTGCAAAACACTTTTTATTTTTAGTTTTTTGTAGTTTTATGTAGTGCAGACTGGTCAGGTATTGGAGCGTTGCATCTTAAAACATGACCCCCTACACTACAAAAACACCACTGCACTACCCTAAACCCTAAAACACTACCCCAGCACGACCCCCTACACTACACAAGCACCACTGCACTATCCTAAACCCTAAAACACTACCCCCAGCATGACCCCCTACACTACACAAACACCACTGCACTACCCTAAACCCTAAAACACTACCCCAACACCACTGCACTAACCTAAATCCTAAAACACTACCCCAGCACGACCCCCTACACTACCCAAACACCACTGCACTACCCTAAAACATGACCCCTACACTACACAAACACCACTGCACTACCCTAAACCCTAAAACACTACCCCCAGCACGACCCCTACACTACACAAGCACCACTGCACTACCCTAAAACCTAAAACACTACCCCCAGCACGACCCCCTACACTACACAAACACCACTGCACTACCTTAAACCCTAAAACACTACCCCCAGCACGACCCCCTACACTACCCAAACACCACTGCACTAACCTAAATCCTAAAACACTACCCCCAGCACGACCCCCTACACTACCCAAACACCACTGCACTACCCTAAAACATGACCCCCTACACTACACAAACACCACTGCACTACCCTAAACCATAAAACACTACCCCCAGCACAACCCCCTACACTACACAAGCACCACTGCACTACCCTAAACCCTAAAACACTACCCCCAGCACGACCCCCTACACTGCCCGAACACCACTGCACTGCCCTAAACCCTGAAACACCAGCCCCTGCACGACCCCCTACACTGCCCGAACACCACTGCACTGCCCTAAACCCTGAAACACCACCCCCAGCAAGACCCCCTACACTGCCCGAACACCACTGCACTAAAGCCTGAAACACCACCCCCAGCAAGACCACCTACACTGGCCGAACACCACTGCACTGCCCTAAACCCTGAAACACCACCCCCTGCACGACCCCCTACACTGCCCAAACACCACTGCACTGCCCTAAACCCTGAAACACCACCCCTGCATGACCCCCTACACTGCCCGAACACCACTGCACTGCCCTAAACCCTGAAACACCACCCTCAGCACGACACCCTACACTGCCCGAACACCACTGCACTGCCCTAAACCCTGAAACACCACCCCCAGCATGACCCCCTACACTGCCCGAACACCACTGCACTGCCCTAAACCCTGAAACACCACTCCCTGCATGACCTCCTACACTGCCGGAACACCACTGCACTGCCCTAAACCCTGAAACACCACCCCCAGCACGACCCCCTACACTGCCTGAACACCACTGCACTGCCCTAAATCCTGAAACATCAACCCCAGCAAGACCCCCTACACTGCCTGAACACCACTGCCCTAAACCCTGAAACAACACCACCTACACTGCACGAACACCACTGCACTGCCCTAAACCCTGAAACACCACCTCCAGCAAAACCCCCTACACTGCCTGAACACCATTGCTCTGCCCTAAATCCTGAAACACTAGCCCCAGCATGACCCCCTACACTGCCCAAACACCACTGCACTGCCCTAAACCCTGAAACACCACCCCAGCACGGCCCCCTACACTGCCCGAACACCACTGCACTGCCCTAAACCCTGAAACACCAGCCCCAGCAAGACCCCCTACACTGCCCGAACACCACTGCACTGCCCTAGACTCTGAAACACCAGCCCCAGCAAGACCCCCTACACTGCCCGAACACCACTGCACTGCCCTAAACCCTGAAACCCCAGCCCCAGCATGACCCCCTACACTGCCCGAACACCACTGCACTGCCCTAAACCCTGAAACACCAGCCCCAGCACGACCACCTACACTGCCCGAACACCACTGCACTGCCCTAAACCCTGAAACACCAGCCTCAGCACAACCCCCTACACTGCCAAAAACACCACTCCACTGCCCTAAACCCTGAAACACCAGCCCCAGCACGACCCCCTACACTGCCCGAACACCACTGTACTGCCCTAAACCCTGAAACACCAGCCCCAGCACGACCCCCTACACTGCCCGAACACCACTGCACTGCCCTAAACCCTGAAACACCACCCCCTGCATGACCCCCTACATTGACCGAACACCACTGCACTGCCCTAAACCCTGAAACACCACCCCCTGCAGCGCCCCCTACACTGCCCGAACACCACTGCACTGCCCTAAAGCCTGAAACACCACCCCTGCACCGCCCCCTACACTGCCCGAACACCACTGCACTGCCCTACACCCTGAAACACCACCCCCAGCACGACCCCCTTTACTGCTCGAACACCACTGCACTGCCCCAAACCCTGAAACACCACCCCCAGCACGACCCCCTACACTGCCCGAACACCACTGCCCTAAACCCTGAAACACCACCCCCTGCACGACCCCCTACACTGCCCGAACACCACTGCACTGCCCTAAACCCTGAAACACCACCCCCTACACTGCCCGAACACCACTGCACTGCCCTAAACCCTGAAACACCACCCCCAGCACGACCCCCTACACTGCCCGAACACCACTGCACTGCCCTAAACCCTAAAACACCACCCCCAGCACGACCCCCTACACTACCCGAACACCACTGCACTACCCTAAACCCTAAAATACTACCCCCAGCACAACCCCCTACACTACCCGAACACGACTGCACTGCCCTAAACCCTCAAACACTCCCCCAGCACGACCCCTACACTACCCGAACACCACTGCACTGCCCTAAACCCTAAAACACTCCCCCAGCCCGACCCCCTACACTACCCGAACACCACTGCACTGCCCTAAACCCTAAAACACTCCCCCAGCACGACCCCTACACTACCCAAACACCACTGCACTGCCCTAAACCCTAAAACACTACCCCCGCATGACCCCCTACACTACCCAAACACCAATGCACTACCCTAATCCCTAAAACACTACCCCCGCATGACCCCCTACACTACCCTAAACCCTAAAACACTACCCCCGCACGACTCCCTACACTACCCAAAGACCACTGCACTACCCTAAACCCTAAAACACGACCTCCTACACTACACAAACACCACTGCACTACCCTAAACCCTAAAACACTACCCCCTACACTACACAAACACCACTGCACTACCCTAAACCCTAAAACACTTCCCCAGCAGTACCCCTACACTACCCAAACACCACTGCACTAACCTAAACCCTAAAACACTACCCCCAGCAGTACCCCCTA
Source organism: Calotriton arnoldi (assembly GCA_963921515.1). Classification (NCBI taxonomy): domain Eukaryota; kingdom Metazoa; phylum Chordata; class Amphibia; order Caudata; family Salamandridae; genus Calotriton; species Calotriton arnoldi. The sequence goes on from CAWUFW010006651.1 coordinate 972,738, forward strand.
CACTACCCAAACACCACTACACTACCCTAAATCACTACCCCCAGCACGACCCCCTACACTACCCAAACACCACTGCACTACCCTAAACCCTAAAACACTACCCCCAGCACGACCCCCTACACTACCCAAACACCACTGCACTACCCTAAACCCTAAAACACTCCCCCAGCACGACTCCCTACACTACCCAAACACCACTGCACTACCCTAAACCCTAAATCTTCCCCCAGTATGACCCCCTACACTACACAAATACCACTGCACTACCCTAAACCCTAAAACACTACCCCCAGCACGACCCTCTTCACTACCTAAACACAACTGCACAATTTGTTACAGGCGTTGCAACGCAGGCCTGTGGTGCTTACTGGAAGTACCTAGTGGGCTAGTTGGGCCCCAGGGACCCTCAGGATTCAAGGTGACCTAATCCTCCAACTTAAAACGCACCACGGGGCGCGTTTGCACAGTGGTGAAGGGAGGGGGCGGGGCCTCAGGTGACATGTGCACAAACACGCCCTGTGGTGCATTTTAAGTTGGGGAATTAATTCCCTTTGAATCCTGAGGGACCCTGGGGGCCAACTAGCCCACCAGGTACCTTCAGTAAGCACAACAGAGTTGGGTTGCTGAGAGATGAAAAAAGGTGCGTGGCCTCGGAACGCCTCTCTGCAACTCAGCTCTGTGGTCCTAACTGTAGGTACCTGGGGGGCTAGTTGGGCCCCAGGGACCCTCAGAATTCAAGGGGACTTAATCCCGCAACTTAAAACGCACCACGGGGTGCGTTTGCACACATGTCACCTCAGGCCCCCCCTCCCTTCACCACTGTGCAAACGCACCCTGTAGCGCGTTTTAAGAGGTAGTTTTAATCCCCCTGCCCTATTATGTACTAGGGACTTGCAGAGGAGGTCAAGCTAATCACAGGGGTACCCCAACGCATAGTGTTCCCTAGTGTATGTAGGTGTTTTCACTGTATTGTAAGTGTCTTTTAGCATAGCACTGGCTCTGGTTAGTCAGAGTCAGTTACCACCAGTACCCGTCTGAAAAAGTTGTGGGCACAGGATGATTTTTCAACAAGGCCTCTTTCTGCTCCTCTGTTGGTTCTTTCTGCACATCTTTTGCTTCTTTCTGTGCGTTTTTTCTTCTTTCTTCACATGTCCTACCTCTGTAGGCATAGTTAGAAACTAGCATTTAAAAAACCTTTGAAATTCACTTAAAAAATCATAGGTTTTAGGCACGTTATAGTTAGAAATTAGCATTTAAAAAACCTTTGAAATTCACTGAAAAAAACCATAGGTTTCAAACACGTTATAGTTAGAAATTAGCATTTAAAAACCTTTGAAATTCACTGAAAAAAACCATAGGTTTTAGGGACAGTTATAGTTAGTTGGACATTTCACTCGTACAAAACCATAGAAATTCCCCGTTATAGTTAGTTCAGCTAACTATAACTCGCGCCCCGCAATGCACTGCTGATGACGTCACATATTACATCACTCATGACATGGTCAGTGACATCACTGATGACATCTCAAATGACATCACTGATGACATCATCCATGTGATAATTTCATGCATCTTCTCACACCCTAATATAACTTTTGATACACCCACTCTAAATTACAGACTGCCATTCTCAAAACCATAGACACTCCAACACCAAAAACTACATACCCACTCACTGATTCTTAGGTCTACACACACATCCAATCACTCACCCGTACAGTCACTCATACTTAGTCACTCAGTACAGGACTATCATATGCACTCATACACCTATATAAACACTCACACACCGCCACTCATCCATAGAGGTACTCACACACCTAGTCAGTCATGCAAAAAACTTAATCACACACCCATTTACTCACCTATACAGTTATACACACACCAGCTCACTTACTCATACAAATACTAGCACATTCTTACGCTCTTATACAATCACTGATACAAGTACACACTCATCCATACAGCCACTCTCACAATCTCACTTATAGCCATTTATATACTCCAACACACATATATACTGCCTTTCACATATGTAGTTACTCACACATGTACCACTGAGATATACATTCAATCACTAACACACCCATACACACACTCACCCACCCATACAGTCCATCACAGATGCACTCTTGAAACCATGCACCCAGTGAATCACCAACTCACACTTCTATGCACAGAGTCACACACACCCCACCCACACAAACACTCAGGCACCCATACAGATACTCAGACAATCAATCAATAACCCATGTAGACACTCATGTAGCTATTCAGAAAGCCATGCAGCCGCTTACAAACCAACAGACAGACGGATACAGACATTCACACAGTTTAGTCACTAACCCATGCATTCAGTAAGATACATTTAATCACTCACTTGTAGAGTCAGTCACTCACGTACTAAATCATCCATTCAGACACTTATACACCCACTCATTCTTCAATACGCCTTTCCCTATATATATTAAACATATTTAAACTTTACAGAAACACACAGTCACTGGATGATGTCATCAGTGATGTCATCAGTGATGTCATTTGAGATGTCATCAGTGATGTCATCAGTGATGTCACTGACCATGTCATGAGTGATGTAATATGTGACGTCATCAGCAGTGCATTGCGGGCGCGAGTTATAGTTAGCTGAACTAACTATAACGGGGGAATTTCTATGGTTTTGTACGAGTGAAATGTCCAACTAACTATAACTGTCCCTAAAACCTATGGTTTTTTTCAGTGAATATATATATATATATATAAATATATATGTATTCCAGCTCCTTGTCACCTAGTCGGTGCACTTGCGATCGCGCGGGTGCACCCGCATGCGTATACAAGCTCCACAGTTTTCAAAGGGTAGTCGTACCCAATAATTGAAAAGCACTCTCGGGGGTGAGTTCCGTTACTTTATTGCTCGGACTCGTGCACAAACAGACGCGTTTCGGCTAACGCCTTCCTCGAGGTTAGTCGCGCGCGCCAAAACCACCATTTTTTTAAACCATACTTTTGTGTGATGACACTGAAAAGGGACCAAGATTACAATCATGATTGGTTCCGCCATCTTAACATGGTGTGATTTTTGATCCGAAACAGCAATATTCAACAGTGCATGATTATTTTCATATTATATTCATTTGCACGATATATTCGTTCGATTTTCAAGCTTATTACGCCCTGTATGGGCCATAAAATCTAAGTGTATATGCGTTTCGTCTAAGCCACCTGTTATCGGCTTATAGAACAAAGCTGGTAAGCCTCCACTAGTGTATTGTTACACAGTTCGTATAATCACCATGCAAAATATCAGTCTATAAATGACTATTATTAAGAAACCTTAATTACGGTTGTTTCCTATAATTTTGACACTTCTTCAAAAATTATATAAGCTTTGCATGAGACTCCCTAAATGGGACTTCCTAAGTGTAATGCATGGTGAATCAATCATGCCCTGAATGGGCTAATTCTCTTAATCAATACACATAGAGATACCAACTTGATGCATACAAATTTTCAACCATCGTGATTTCCCTTATGTTAATATGATTCATTTTGAACATGGTGGCATTAGTGAAGCGAAATTCCTCGAGCAGATTCATAAAACAATCAAATCATTTAACTTCATTTGAATTCCTAATAGGAGAAAGAGATAAAGGAAGATAGAGGAAAGGAGAGAAAAGTCAGATAGAAAACAAATAGGAGCAAGTGAAAACGAAGATTGCAAAGTGGGTAGGTATATGGGTACATACAGAATTCTCTATGTCTGTTTGCTTCTTTCACTGTACTCTGGCCTAATCTCCCAAATGCACTGCTAATTCTTCGCTGCTATTCATACCTTTAGGGGTCTTTGTCTGTAAATCAATTATATAGCGAGATTCAAGTCGTCTCAAGTGTCAGATTCTGTCTCCCCCTCTCTGGTTTGCTGGAACATGATCGATACTGAAAAACGTTAAAAGATCCCTATTCTGATGATGTTCTTTATTAAAGTGTCTGGCAACAGGATATGTCACGTCCCCATTCGTTATAGCCCTCATGTGTTCTAATATACGGACCTTTGTAGGATGTATCGTACTGCCGATATATTTTAAACCACACGGGCAACTCAGGCAGTAAACCGTGTAGGGTGTTGTGCAAGTCAAAAATTATGTTGATACCTCTTGGTTTGCCCAATCCCGGAATACAAAAGGAAAGGACTCTCTTGCTCTTACAGCAAGCCTTGCATTTACTGTAAGGAAAGAAGGCATTGAGTGGTGTCAACATTGGCTTTGGGACTTCTATTGCCTGGTGACTATGGACCAAATTATTTCTAAGAGATCTCGCTTTTCTAAATGTAACCAGTGGGCTCGGTGGTATATCCTGACCTATAACAGAATCAGTTTGCAGTGTATGCCAGTTTTTTCGTAACATTTTTCTCAGTTCGCTCGCATCTTCTGAATAAGTGGTAATCATTCTAAACTTGTCACTCTCTTTTGTGACCTTTAATGTATCTTTTAAAAGGTCTGTCCTTGTAAGAGAGTTTGCCCTTTTCAGTGCTTCTGTCAGAACCTGACTACTATATCCTCTGGAGCTGAACCGCATCATACTTTCTTTTGCGGCTAATTGAAAATCTTGTTCTTTTGTACTATTTCTTTTCACTCTTAATAGCTCACCATAGGGAATGCTGTTGATTAATTTATAAGGATGGCTGCTAGAAGCATGGAGCGTGGAATTTCCCGCTGTGGGTTTTCTATATAGCCTAGTACATAGTTTGCCCTCGGATATGTAAACTCTTAAATCTAAGAAATTGACTGCCTGGGAACTTACTTCCCCTGTAAACTTCAGGTTGACTGTATTAGAGTTCAAAACCTCTATGTATGCATTCCCTGTTTCCGATGACCCCCTCCAAATGATAAAGAGGTCATCAATGTATCGATGCCAGGTTATTATGTTGTTAGTCCAGTTTTTGTTGGGTGTCGCCCAGGCCACCTGCTCCTCCCACCAGCCAATGAATAAATTTGCATAACTGGGGGCGAAGCAGGTGCCCATGGCCGTCCCTAAAATTTGTCTAAAATACTGATCCTGGAAAAGAAAAATGTTGTTATTGAGACAAAATTCAATGAAATCAATCAGCATGGCATTGTGTTCTAGGAATTTTAGAGGGCGACTGCCCAGAAAGAACTATACTGCCCTTAGTCCATCTCCATGGGCTATACAAGTATATAGACTGGATATGTCCAACACCATGAGTTGAAACCCATCCTCCCACTTAATTTTATTAATGTGTCTTAAGAAGTCTTTAGTGTCTCTGGTATAGGATACTAGTTTTTCCACTAATTGTGAGAGGAAATAATCTATATAAGTAGACATATGTTCAGTCAACTTTCTTGCGAGGAGACGATTGGTCTGCCGGGGGGGTTCAGGTTGTCCTTGTGAACCTTCGGGAGATGGTAAAAGGTCGGTGTTATGGGATGTAGGCACCTGAGAAATAAATATTCCTCCATTTCTAGCATATTTCTTTCAAAAAATTTGTGTGTCATCTGATGGTGAGCTGTAATACTTTGATTATACATCTTATCATTAATCTTTATGTAACAGTTGCCGTCTGACAATTGTCAATTAGCTTCCTGATCATATTGTTCTCGTGTCTGCAGAACAATGTTCCAACACAAAAGGGTGCCCCCTCAAATAGAGACGGCCAGTCCTGCCGTGAAGGAAGCCCCGCCGCGTTGTAGCGGACCTCTGCTGACGCCGTGTTTGGAGTTCAGCAGGTTGTTGGGCATGAGGGGTGCTGCGAGAGTTCTACGGAGCAACTTCGTTGTTATGAACTTTTCACCACCCACTGGGAAATAAATTTTGATTCACGTAGACACCGCGTGCACCACTCACTGAAGGAATATTTACAGCACTTCAAGAACCAGCAGGCAGTGGTACTGTCTATGCCCACTGGGGCGGGTCTTATGGATATTTTAGTGCTGGATGGTGTTGCGAGTGTTTTTCTAATGAGCCCATGAAGAAGTGCAGGTGTGCACGAAACGTGTCGGGCTTGGCTCGAGAACTGCTGTGAAGAGATCTGTCGTCAAACCTGCTGCTCTCTGCAATAAAGCGCTGATGTATACCCTCATTGCGTGTTGGATCCTTTGAGGGGACACCCTTTTGTGTTGGAATAGAGATGGCCAGTCCTGCCGTGAAGGAAGCCCAGCCGCGTTGTAGCGGACCTCTGCTGACGCCGTGTTTGGAGTTCAGCAGGTTGTTGGGCATGAGGGGCATGTGCTTTTTATGCTGCTTCTCTTTCAATGTACGGAACATAGGTGCACACTACCTACATCCAACCTCAAAACTTCACTACTGCTACAAACATAATTAGCAGAAAAAATCACAAATATATTGTAAACAAAATAAAACTTAAAGGACATTCTTTTGAGGTCGGGAGAAATATAATCGATAACAAATTGTTTTGGGAGTGCAGTGAAAACGTTACACTTTGAGCAACTTCCAGGTCCCAAGAACAGCGGTGGAGATTGCGGTAGAATGACAAGCTTGGACATACAGAGGCATATGTACAACGTGAAACTCAAATCTCTGTACACGTTGGTGACAGTCAAACAAATCGTACAAAGATCCCAAAACGATGCTACCAGCCACTGATAGCCCCACTAGTTTAACGCTCACATGTATGCTGAATGTGTTTCCTGTAATTAACCCCCCAAAGTGCTGGTAGCGAGGAGCAGTAAAATGACCAGGAGGCTGTAATGAACACCACATGTTTGGGTTACATGTCGCCCCTCCCAAAACAGCAGCACTCCTAGAGACTAGAGCACGTTATTGTGGGCACAACCGGCAGGCCAGTCCCATCCACTAGCCAGGCATTTCCATTGAACAGCAATTACTACCTGCGATCTGCAATGCAATTTGTGCAGGTCCAGCAAGCTGATCTAGACCATGTACACGGTGAACCGTACACCTCCCGGTACCCTATACCCTCCTGTGGTACGTGGGGGGAGGGGGCGTGAGAGTGGGGTCACACTGCAGCTAAGACTGGGCATGCTTTCTTTAACCGGAAACTCCAACTGCCCATTTCCCATTTGTTTATCAGCATATTGTGCCTACAGAGTTTTTTTTTCTCGACACCAGACCAGGCAATAGCATATGTCGACAGTCATGTCTTGGAAAAAGTCCAGCTTTTCCTGGCGTGTCACATCGAATGCGTTCGAATAGGCTTTCTGCAGAGTTAGCGAGCATCGGACCCGGTTACACAGACTTGCTGTAAGGGCATTGCATCACCCCCACCACTTACACAAATAAACGCCCCAAGGCTGCTCTGCACGATTAGGTGATGCAGTTCACCGTCTGCTGAGCCCGGCGCCCTGCCGGGGCAGGAGGCGACAATACAGACACCTACAAGCCTCCGCCAGGCTCAGGTTAAAAGGAATCGATGCCCCCTTAATAACAAGCAATGAAGTACAAGTAGACAGTAGCGCTTTTGAAAAGAACAGCGCTCTTAAAAAAAATTACATATTCCCCCTTTTTTGAAAGTGAAAGCGCAAATCGTGGTGCGAGTTGTCTAGATAGTAACTTGACCCAACAAAAAAAAAAGTTGTCCTCAGAGCAATAGTTAAACAGTGACAGCGTAGGGAGATAGTGCTTGACCGGTGCTCTGCAACTGCAAAGTGGAAACAGAAAGGCGGGAAAAGAGAAGAAATTGCCCAGTAGCAAGCAAGGATTTTCGAAGGACAGTGGCATACACAAATAAAAAGCAAGGGCAACCAGTGGGTGGAATTTTCACTTCACAAACCATCTACAAAAGGTCGCTAAGCAACAGCGCAAGCGCTGTTATGCTCGACCTAAAAAGGGGGAGTGGGGAAACTGGGCAAACTACTGACCAATTAGCCTACTGATCGCCCTGCAGAAAATCTATGCTCTACAATTGTTAAGTAAACTTAACAATTGGATTGAGGGACTAGAGATTGTGTCCCCATACCAAGCAGGGTTTAGGCCAAAAGTTAGTGCTATCGACCAAGTCCTAAGGCTGCTGATCATCCTCTAGAAATATACAAGATTCAGAGAGGGACACACATATATTGCATTTGTTGACCTCAGAGCAGCCTTCAATCTGGTTCCCAGGGGGCTTCTCTAGGCATCTTTAAAGGTTTCTAGGGGTCCCGGACACCCTCCTCACCCAGATATACAGACTCCACCAGATCATCTATGCCCAAATCCGTTGGGGAACAGGAGGGCAATTAACTGACAGAATTCTGATTGCCAGGGGAGTGAGGCAAGGGTGTGTCCTGGCCCCTACCCTTTTTCCCTATATATTACCAACCTAGTGGAAGCTCTCTTCCTAGGGAATAAAGATGCACCTAAACTGGACGGGGCTAGAGTGCCCACACTCCTATTCACCGATGACACCCTTTTAATCTCTCAGACCTGGATGGGCCTCCAGCAGACTAATTTTAACACATTTTCCTAGCTAAGGGCCTCGAGAACGTCTCGAAAACCAAATTTATGACCGTTAGACCACACAAAACATTTAACCAAACTATCTTTCTAGCAAATGAAAACCTGGGATGAGTACCTAGATTCGAGTACCTGGACATAATGCTCGAGAGTAAATTGTCGTGGTCTGCACACATAGAGAAAAGAAGGGTTGTGACTCAACACCAGGCCTCAGCAATATACAGGAGGTTCCAGGGAACAATATCGAGAGCCCTACTCCCGGCTCTTGGACTCTACAAACTAAAGGCCCAATCAGCCACATTGTATGGGGCAGAACTTTGGGGATATGCTAATCTAGATGCTCTCACCATAAGCAAAAACAAGTTTGTACGCTCACAACTTCATCTTCCATCGAGCACTCCCTTAATACTGCTGTTCTATGATGTCAATATAAAAAGAGTGGGAGAAGTAGCCAGACTAAGACCCCATTTGTATTGGGTGAGGCTCTGAAGCACGGAAGAGTTGAAGCCATACCAGATGGCTGTCCAGGAATTGTTGGTCCTCGACAAAGCCCTGACTTTTCCCTGGTTCAAATGCGTCCACCAATGGTTTGAAAAATTGGACATTGGATCTTTCTGGTCAGAACCCTGCCTCGTTGGAGGCATCTTCTAATTTGCTGTTAAAAAAAACGCTACTGGGAGCACGTATACACTAGTCTTTTTTGCAGTTCCTCACTTGGTAGGCTGTCAGATCAATGTTTGTACATCAAGGACTGGCCATTTTATGAAACCTTTCTTGACCTCCCGCTCCAGCAACTAGCAAAAACCTTATATCCAAAATTTCGCTATGATACACTGGAGCTGGGGTCATTTACTGCCCTATGGAATTTGAACAGGAGCGTTTTTCACTCATCCCTATGCACTATGTACTCACTAGCTGCAAAAGAATCCATACACCATGTATTATTTTCTGCCCAGCATACGCAAAGCCTAGAGGGAAATGGATATGCCCACTCTGTTTATATTATGGGTGCCGGAGATACCAAGAGGCATTGACAATCTTGAAGGGCAGCACAACTATTTACATTGTTTTTGCTCTAAGCACGTTTTTATTTATGGCCAGATTAATAAGGAAAGTTAAAGGTCTTAAACTGTAGCTCAGGCCTAAAAAGGCTGCTTATAAAGATTGCTTCCTTTACGCACGTTTTTAGGTGGGGTTACTGGACCTGCTCCACTTTCTATTTTTTTTTTAAAGCGAGCCATCTTGTAATTTTATTGTTTTTAAAGAGAGTCATACTATGTTAGGTCTTAAAGTGATCTCAATTGGTCTTAACAATTGTGTAGCATTGCATTTAAATCATTGTTTTATTGTGTGTAAGTTTTATGGAATGAATTTCCCAAAATAAACTTTTACTTACTTAACTGCTCCGTGACTATGAAGAATTTTCAGCAATCACTTCACCAGATATGAAGAAGGGGTAGAGGAAAGGAATTAATAGGACATTACAACAAGGGGAAAAAGAGGGAATTCTGAGATCACACACTGATTTCACCTGTGGTGCAACTGCCCTTGATTGGTCAATGAACCCTGCGTGGTCCTAATAACCTGCCTCTAGGGCTCTGGCTGATTTCATGACATTAAAACTTCATTGCATGCATTCTGTGGCATAGTTTTTCCTCTGTGAGTTTATATGTCTCCAATGGAAGCTGGCTAAGTTCATTCACACTCGCTCATAGTGCCCCTAAATCAAGGGTGAACACCTCATTCCAGGTCTTTACGGACACTGGGCCAGATGTACAATAAGTAGGAATTGCGATTTCCAAATTTCAATTCTTACCGAAGCGCAATTAGGCAATTTTTTATGTAAGAAAACTTACAACTTCTAATTAGCGATTCCTAGTAGGTCACAAATCAACTTACCTCCTTACTTTATGAGGTAGGTCGCAATTTGAGACCCATTAGGAATCGCAGCCATTACAGGGATGGTGGCCTGCTGGGGTCATCAGACCACCATGTCTGTGAATGCTTTTTAATAAAGCAATAAATATTTTTTTAATGCAGAAGAAAAAGGGGGTGCATTTAAAAAGAAAAAAATGAAACTTTGAAGTTTAATTTTTTAAGAGCAGGCAGTGGTCCTTGGGACCACTGCCTGCTCTTAAAAAATATTTTTTCAACATTTTTAAAGTGGAAGGGATTCCTACAGGACCCCTTCCCATTTGCGAATGGGTTACCGGCACTTATAAAATGGTGGTAAATTGTTACTGTTTTGTGACCGGAATTTGGTCGCAAAAAATAATACATACCATACCGATTCGGTATTTGGAAGGGAGGCCCAAAACACCCCCCTTCCAAATACCAATTGGCAAATGCAAATTATGATCTGGTAACAAGCTGCCGAATCGCATTTTGCATTTTGTACATCTGAAAAAGCATTTTTCCGTTTGCAAATGGCCCGATTCTCTGAATTGGCTTTTTGCGACCAGAAAAATGCTTTGTACATCTGGCTCACTGTCTCCATTACTGACCTGTTCTCCTGAAAATCATTGAAAAAAATCGATGTAAGGTGTGATGGTCTAATTAGTTTTAGGAAGAAAAGCAAGACTGCAATACCCAGAATTCAACAGGCCAGCACAGAAAAGGGCAGGGCTGGAAACAGTGTCCGTAATAATGTGGACGAAGATGGTCATCGTACATAAAACTTGAATCAAATTCCAAGGTTAACATGAATATCTTCGAGGAGTGCCTTAAGTAGGAGTGCGCGTAACTTGTAATTTGTTGTAGCATAATTAGTCAAAATTACAGCAACATTATACAAGATTTTGCGGAATTACATGAGGATTGTAACCTGCGGCATAATTATATTTTCTTAGCAAAAAACAAACCCTTGCATCCAAAATGGACCCAAGGGTGCATTTTACGCCAAGGAAATAGCCCTAAGTGCAACATAAAAGGAACAATATCGGCCGCTTGCACTCTGTTCCTGTGCTCCTGGGTGGCATTTTTGCCAAAATAACTCAAAATTATGTGAACTGGGATAGTCGCATCATTTTCGGGAATCATAAGAGTAATGCAAAATGACCACAATTACTTTGATTTCTCCGACATAATTGAAATTTCTCCCAGGCCTGGTCTTAAGGTACAGTGGTCATGAATTAATCCTAAGTACTTATGGAGAGTGTTCCACAGTTTTGTCACCACATGAGAAAAGATTACTCCCCCTCAGGCTGTTCCTTCTGACTTTAGGGACCACTAGATGACTCTGAGAGGCGTTATGCAAAATTCTAATCAGTCTGTGCAATTCAATGTGGATTCAAATGATGTAATGGTCATCCTTCTTAATATCCAGGTACAATATGCAAAGTTTCTTAAAGTTTAGGATATTTCTAGTGTGCAGTTAATGCAAGGCACAAAGGGTTGGAGGTTACATTGGAACACCATCTCAAGCTGTAGAACATTTGAGCTGTAGCATTTAGTAGGACTTGCAAATTCTGCAGAGATACCTGTTATAAGCACTGGTAGACACTGATAGTATAAAAAAAATTCAATAACACTGAGGTCATAGTAGTTTTTCTTTTTTGAGGGTGGCGTAGAAACTCAAATATCTTTCATGGAGTTGAAAAAGGCAGGTTTTAAAGTGCCAGAGAACTGATGGACAAATGTTAGCTGAAGGCCCATGAAGACTCCTAAATACTTTACTTTTACTACTGGGCTGGAAGAAGTACCATCTACCAAAGTTCACTTACATCTATTGCTGATTATCTACCGCTCCTGGTTGGGGGGTGGAAGGAAATTATACCTATTTGTTAAAAAGTCTCTCACCTTTTAGGTTTCTTGTGCCACGCTTCATCCTCTAGTCCTCACCAAGATACTTGCTGTATCTGGGTGGGCTCAACCTTGCACAGTAAGGGAGCTCTTTTGATTTTGGGGGAGGGACTATGTCTAATATTGCCTACAGGTGTCTGTCAGAACCCCTCTCAGATAAATGAAATGATTTTTATTCTAGGTCCCTTTGGCAAGGCTAAAAGCACAAGTGGATTTTAGTGGAGCAATTGTTAGGACTCCAACATCTAGGAGTCTACATATTTCAGCCAAATAACTATTTCTTCACAGTTAGTTATCTTTCATTAAGACAAAATCCTAGAAGCCCCCAGAATCCAAATTAGGTTACTTAATGTTATGTATTTTTTTGTTAAGCACACTATCACCCGTAAGGGTATGTTGGCACTGAGCAGATGTGTGTTGTGCCTAGCCCTGCCTGTGGTAGGTTGGTTAATTGAAAAGACAAAACATATAGAGGTGGGTAGTGATGGGGATTCAATCGCACCTCTTCTGTAGTGCACAGTTACGTAAGTATTACCCAATACATTTATTTCATCTCCAGGGTGCCGTTTGGGACATATGCATCATACTACCCAAATGCACTATACACTCAAGCTGCAGCTTTCGTGTTACTCATGAAAGATAGAGACCATCGCACTCCTGCCAACAATCTATGAGCAGTTATATTTCAAATTTGTGATAAAGTCATTAAGCATAAACCAAAAAAATATTCCACAATACAAAATCCAATGTTTTTCAATGATGTTTATATATTTCCGTTGGTACAAGCAACAGCCAGTCCGGAAAGTACAGCCAACATGTGTTTCGTCACGCCAGTGACTTTTTCAAGGCTAAGACGGTGGTGTAATGGTCGCTGATCAAAATTGCGATCCGGTAGTTCGTCAAGAAAGGCAGTGGCCAAAGCAATATTGGAATTTCAAACACAGTCTGTGTGTTATCAAAGATGTGGAAATCCAATGGTGGTCATCACAAGAACCAATAATAAAAATAAAGGACACCTAAATTATCCTGTTGTGGTGGAGCAAAGCATAATGCTCTAGACGTAAATTATGTCCTCCTGTTGTCCACCCATGGACACGTACCGCAAAAGAGCCTTGATTAGCCCCCTATATATTTCCGTTTAGTGTGTTCTCTGTACAACGTAGTAAATTAAAATGTACTTCCCAAGGACCCTGTGTGAGCATCTCATCTACTCTGCCTGTGGCTGTGTCCTGTCATTTAGGTCCCTCAGTACCCCTACCATGAGGCATCCCAAGGGCCCTGTGGGAGCGTCAAATCTACTCTGCCTGTGGCTGTGTGCCGTCATTAGCTCCCTCAGTGCCCTAGCCATGAGGCAACCCAAGGACACTATGTGAGCCTTCCATCTACCTCTAGTACATTTTCTCTCTTTTGTATATCTTTCCTGGGTTTCTTCCGCCTCACCTCTGCCTTGCGGCTGCGACGCCCGCGTCCTTAGGTGTGGGTGGGTGGGATTCCTTCTTCTCCTTGCAGAGGGGGGTTGTATGCTAACTCAGGGCCTTGTGCCCTTATTTAACCCCCCCAGCTGCTTGCCAACTCGCCCCCTGATTGGGGGGCTGTTGGCTATCTTGGGGCGACCAATCCTGGTTGACCCCTCTTTCGCGGGCTTCCGCAACGGGGGGGGAGGGCTTCCCGCCTCCGGGCGACGTTTGCCCAGGGCCCCATTGGGTCTGGATGCGCCTTCCCCAGCCCGGGTCTCTTTCCCCGTTGGGATGGAGCCTTTGGAGGCTGTTTTTAAAAGCTCAAGAGTATTCCTAGTGCCACTTTCCCCAGCTCAAGAGGTTGTTTGCTGCTGGAACAGCGAGCCGTAAATTGTAAGAGGGCAAGGGAGAGGAAAGGTGGAGCGAGAGAGAGATCAGAGAGGAAGAGGAGAGAGAGACAAAACAAGGTGAGAGAGAATGGATAGATTGAAAGAGAGAGATAGCACGAAGAGATGATGGGAGTGGGGCTGGTTTGAGCATTGTTGCCAGAGCAACTTTTGGTTCCCCAGTCCTGCCCTGCTCTACACCTATGACTTCGTATGACTGTGCAAATACTATCAACAGACACACAGCAGCAGAAAAAAACTAACCAAGGGGCTGTCTGGAGTAGTGTCATGAGGGTACCTACACGCACTGCTTCCCTGAGCTGCTGCACAGCTTATCTCCCACCCACAATTCCAATATTTAATCCTTTGCTGTCATGTTGCGGCAGATGGTTAGCCCAGTGGCACATTTCAACAGTGGAGAATGGCAGTACGTGCCCTATGTAATAGTAGCCTCCCATGTGAAGGCGGCCCTTACTACACCATGTTTATTATCACTGGGGCCCAGAGAGTCCGATTCAGCATTTCAGAGACATTACAGAATGCTAAGTAGAGGCCCTGGGCCAAGTGGTTTCTTGAGGAGCTCGAAATTATGTGTAACACTGAACTCTAGAGTCATCACTTCCGCTTGACTGACACTGATGGCTAAGCCCCTTGTGACTGCCACGGCTTCACGGGCATCATGGCCTGTGTCAGTGACTTTGCAGAAACTTGATTGACTGACAATTCGCGAATGACTATTGTGATGCTTGCTTTCATAATGAAATCTTTGTAAGACTTAACACAGATCATAGATTAATACATTTTATTTATTTTTTTAGCTGACTGTGTTTGGTCATTTACTGGTGCATTTATTCCGAATTTGTAGTTTCTTTTTTTTTTAGTGCGATGAATATGGTAAAAAGCACACTTTTGTATTATTAACAATAAAAGAAGCATTGGCAAAGCCAACAGGACTGGGATTTCTAGCTTCACGGCACAGTTTGAGAACACTACAGGCAGACAATCGTGCAAAACATATTTACATCGATTCAACATTAACAGATACAAACAAAATGCAAACTGATCCACGGGCATACTGCCCACAAAGGCCCAAAGTGCCTATGCACACACAGACAACCGCACAAGTATATAGCAAATTTGTTCCTCAACCAATGGGTGAGTACCCTATTCGAGAGCCATAATTGAGATTTTGCTAACAACATGATTGTTCTGCACATGCATATCTATTGATAGATATTGATGATAGAGAGTAGCCAATCACTAATGGTATCAAAAGCACTAGAGTAATGGGTGAGTAGTAATTGAATAGTCTGGATTACTGTGCAGGAGCTCAACCGCAGTTTATATATTTATACTACAGTCCCTCTACCCATAGCTTAACAGTCCACAGTATTTTAAATTGGAGAAAAATACTAAGGGGCCAATTACGATCCCACTCGGAAGGGCTCCGAATTGGATTCAGGCTTGCCAAATCCGATTCGGAACCCTTGTTTCCGACCGAATCGTACCCAGTTCTGAACGACCGATTACAATGCCCAGAAAGCATTCGGGCTGTCCGAATCAGTTCCAAAAGGCATTCGTACAGGTCGAGCCTTTCAGAGCCGATTCGTAGAGCTCTATGGACATGGTTTCTGAGCGAGCGATTACGATGACAGAGTCGGACAGCCGTTCCAATTCGGTTTGCCCGGAACAAAACAGCTGTCGTAACCTGTCTTTGGGGGCCCGTAGCAGGCCCCCCTTCACCCGGGGCAGTCTGAATCAGGCCTGTGAGGGTACCCACGGATCCCCTCTTCTCAACCATGCACAGTGTGTCAGGCACCATGGGGTGCCCACCACAGGGTGCATGATTTTCCCCAGCCACCCCTTTCTTCAATGGAAGCATGTGATCTCCTTCGGAACACAGGCTCCTATTGAAGTCAATGGGAGTCCGACCGAATCGTATCCGGAAACATCTGGATGCATCCAAATCACTCGGTCGGACTCACCCGATCCGAGTCGTCCGGAAAGCATTTCGGAACCGATTCGGTCAGAAAGCTTTCCGGACAAGATCGTAATCGGCCCTAAAATGTGTAGTACACCGCTTAACACACGCTTCATATGAATATTGATTTTGGTTTAGTAAATATAAAGTAACGCGAGGGCGCACATAGCAATGACTTGCGTTACTTTGTATTGGGTAGGCATTACAAAGGTGGAACATGGGGTTCCCATGCATCCACCCATGTATTGTGACGTAAACCCAGATTTGCAAAGACTTGTAATCCTGGGTTCACTTCAAATTGGTACACCTACCCGACAGAGGCATGACGACGAGAAATATCTTTATTTCTTTTTGTTACTTCTTCTTTCCAGCACACATAGAAGAGGAATATGCAGCTAAGGATTGTTTTTGTGCAGGAAAGTGTCCCTTCTGGAAAACCTGTTAGGGGGGTCGAGTGCTCCGCCCAGATTTCTTGAAGAATAGCAATATGGAATTTGTGCAAATATGTAACAAGGTCACTCTCAGTCAGTTTATTACGAAGGCCGGCCATGTTCCAGGAACAGATGTTTAAAAGGTTGCTGATTCACAAATCTAATTTTCCTGGTCACTTTGAGACCTGTAATCAGGTGGTGGGACTTGGGGCCAGGAAGGCACTTAACCAAGCCCAGTCTGAATCAGGGTCAGTGCACTGATCATATGTAATGTGCTCTTAGAGCCCGTCCAGTTTGAGTTCTTTACTGTTTCCGTTTCTTGACATATTGGATTACGTAGGATAGAATAAGGTTGTTACCTTTTACCAGTATAGTTGAGATCTGTCTTGCTGTGTTGTGTGATCTGGTGGAAAAGGAACTATGGGCCAGATGTATCAAGCAATGCTTTTGCGATTCTAAAATAGCGAACTTTACCGATTCGCTATTTTGGAATCGCAAAATGCAATGTATGTAGGAATCGCAAAATATTTTGCGATTCCTTCGCATTCCCTAATAGCAAATCGCATTTTGTGATTCGCCATTAGGGAATGCATTCCCATTCATTCCTATGGGCCTATTTGCGATTACCAAATTGGTAATCGCAATTTGCGAATGCAAATCCAAGGGTGCTAGGGGGCTAAGGCCCCCCTGATGCACCCCCAAAAAAGGTAAGTGTGCACATATGGCACACACACATGCCCTAAGGGCATGTGTGTGCACCACATGGCACTTTGAAAAATGCTCTTTTGGGCATTTTTCAAAGGATTCGCAAATTACCATCAACTTGAAGTTGATGGTAATTTGCGATTCCTAAATGCAAAGTCGCATTTAGAGAATGCTACATACATTGTATTTAGGGAATCGCAAATTGCGATTCTCTAAATCCATTCGCAATTTAGGTAAGCACAAAAAATTGCGATTACATAGCAAAAGGCCTTTTTGCGTTCGCAAACTGCCCGATTCTGCGAATCGGCCCGTTTGCGAACGCAAAAAGCCTTGATACATCTTGCCCTTTGCTCGGAAAAGGAGCTTTGTTTGAGCTGGAGGAGTATGGATTGTCATGACCTTTATACCCCAGTCCCTTAATTTTTCTATGAACCAATAAACCTCCTGCTCAACCATTCTTGAGGAAAACATCACACGGGTGGGCTCCATTATCTGTGTTTTTCTTGCTGTCAGAAATTCTATGGACCACAGATCTGAGGGTTTTATGGTCACCAGTTTGTGTATACTTCTAAAGAGTCTCAATAAATTACCTCAGTTTAAGATGTCATGTTTCCTATTGATTAATACTCTGGAAGAAGGAGTAACTTGGACGTTTTCTGTTCTCACCCACTTACACAGTCACTTTTTTTGGTTTGCTTCTACACTGGATAGAACAGAAATGAGGGCTTGTCTGTGGATAAATTAAGGCTAAATTCCTTGAAGTCTCTAGGTGGTTGTTTACCCAGTGCGGTTTGTGGTAGAGGTGTGTGCTGGTTTATTTGATTCAATTTTGACATTGGTTGCTCATCAGGGTTGGAAGAATTGTCCTGGGTGACTGACTATCCTTTGATTAGGCGCAGGATACCTACCCTTGTTTCCATTAGAGCTCGTGATTATTTCCACCTTAAATAATTTTGTCTAGTCAGATATCTGGAATTTGTCCTTTTTGGTGGTGCCATATTTAGGTATAGGCTGCGTGCAGTCCGTCTCAGGATGGTTTATTGTTAATGCTGTAATCGAGGAACTAGGTGCTTTCTGATCCAGTTGTGGTGGCCTGGGTGAAGGGCACTAGGACCCTGCACCGGACCACCAGGCAGGAAGGGAACTGGACACCAGTTCCGGTCAAGGGGGGACACACACAATACAGGACGAGGGAAAGAGGCAGGACATGCATGTGGGCACGGGCGAGAGCAAGTACGAAATAAAGGGAACAACTGCACCCTTACCTGTCTCCTGCGTAATCCTTTGGGTGGGGGCAAGCAAGGAGAACACGACAACTGGCGAC
This sequence comes from Calotriton arnoldi, assembly GCA_963921515.1. Taxonomy (NCBI): domain Eukaryota; kingdom Metazoa; phylum Chordata; class Amphibia; order Caudata; family Salamandridae; genus Calotriton; species Calotriton arnoldi. The sequence continues at coordinate 991,256 of CAWUFW010006651.1, forward strand.
GAGGGTGGGATTTTCAAGGTGCCGCCAAACGCATGCACCGAGGTCCCGTGGCCCCTCACAAAGAAGAACGGAGCCAGGAGCCCACCCTGGTCCGCCTGCTGCCGGAAGAAGCAGTGGAAAGGAAACCGCGACGTCCGGAGCCCACCCGGTCGCGGGAAGAACCGGGCCGGGAGCCCACCCTTGTCCGAGTGCTGCAGGACGAGAGGAGCGGGAGCCCGCCAAGCGGAGAAGCGGTAAGAGGCCCCCCATCCGCCTGCAAGCAACAAGCAAGCAGTTCCTGAGGAGCTTTGTGCGCCCTGCAGCGGTGCCCCCGACTGTGTCTCTGCCCGATGCTGAACGACGAGCCGGTTCGCGCGTAGAATTTAACGAAATCTCACGTGAACACGGCCGCCATCTTAGGGCCAGGCGGGAGCACCAATAAGGGCGCAGAACGACCCGGCGGCCATTTTGAGAGGTCAGGCGAAGAGATTGCGGTCTCGCGAGAGCCGGCGGCCATCTTGGGGTCAGGCAAAAGGAGCCAATAGAGGACAAGGAAGGCCGGGAGGCCATTTTGAAGTCAGGCGAAGTAGAAAAAAAGTGCATATAAGGGCAAATAAAAGGCCAGGAGGCCAAATAAAAGGTGAATAAAGGCCGGGAGGCCAGTGGAAAAGTGGAATAAGGGTGATTAAAGGCCGGGAGGCCAGATTGCATTCTAAAGAAAGCAACAAAGGAAACAAAGAGAAAATTGAAAGACGACGAATACGCAAATTGTGACATCATCATCAAGTGGAAAAAAAAAAAAAAAAAAAAGGAAAGGTAAAGGAAACAAACACAATGGTTGACACAGCCGAGCCTCCCAAAAAGAATCCGCAAGCAATTTTCCGACGACCACTGCCGTTCACCCTATCAGAACCACAAGCTGGTATTAGGTGGGAAAGGTGGATCAGGCAATTCGAGCGCTACATGTGTGCCACGGACCTCGTAGACAGCAAACAACTTGACCTCTTTCTGAATCTCGCAGGGGATGAAGTGGAGGATCTGCTCATAACCTTTCCCAGTGAACAAACAGCGACGTACAAAGGTGTGATAAAGTGCCTCACCGAGAAGTTTGACCCGCAACGGAACATTGACTTTGAGAGATACACCTTCAACACAGCGTGTCAGCAAACAGAAGAGTCCCTTGACGACTTCACAACACGACTGCGGAAGTTGGTCACATACTGTGAATTTGACAAATTCGACAACGAGCAGGCGATACGACTACGCATCATCGAAGGCTGTCAGTCGGTGGAGTTCCGGGCACGTGTCCTAAAAGAACCAATGACCTTGAAGAAGATACTGATCATGGCGCGCACAGAAGCAAGAGCAACGGCACACGCCAAAGAGATGGAGCTGGGGAAAGGAAAACGAGTGGAACAAGCGAATCGCATGGCAGAAAACGGCAAGAAGAAAGGACACCAGGCACCCCCACCAACAAAGAAGAATGGACAGACGTGCTACCGATGCGGACTGGAGTTTCCGCACATGGGTGCATGCCCGGCAATGGGCCAGAGGTGCAGGAAGTGCAACAGAGACAATCACTTCGCAAGCGCCTGTATGAGCAGACAGGGTAGAAGTGAGCGGGGGAGAGCAGCATACCCAAGGATGACCAACAGCCGATATGTCAGGCACATGGAAACAGCGAGTCGCACCTCCTCTGATGAGTCAGAGGAAGCCGTAGCACCTGTGGGTGTGGCCAGACTCTATCTAATGTCAGACGCCCCCAAAGAGGACAGGAGGCCAGAGCACATTCATCTCGTGGAGAAGCGCCACATCAAGAAGACTGCAACAGTAGACATTGTAATAGGGCAACATACCACAGAGTTTGTGCTTGACAGTGGGGCCACATGCAACATTATGTGCATGTCGGAGTATGAGAAAATGAAAGTGAAACCGCCGCTCTCACCTTCTACTGTGGACGTGTTCACGTGTGGCTCTCAGAGACCAGTAGAGAACATGGGAAATTTCACAGAGACTTTGACATACAAGGACACGTCATGCCAAGAAGAGATTCATGTGCTGAAAGGTGATGTCCCAGCACCATGCCTGCTAAGCAACGTTACGGCACAGATGATGGGCCTACTGGCGATGACATATCACATGTCGGATAAAGGGAACATTCTACAGGAACATCCGGCCCTGCTGCGCGGCCTAGGAAAACTGAAAGGGAAACAAGTGACGCTGCACATCAATGAGGCGATCAAGCCAGTAGCTCAACATCATCGACGGGTGCCCATACACCTACAACCACAAGTGGAAGAGGAAATTAAAAGTTTGCTGGCCCAGGACATTATTGAGCCCGCAGAAGGGCCGACGCCATGGGTGTCTCCCATAGTGGTGGTTCCAAAGAAAAACACTTCCAAGATCCGCATTTGTGTGGACATGAGGATACCGAACACAGCCATTGAGCGAGAACGCCACCCAGGACCACATCTAAACGAAATGATCAGCTGTCTCACTGGGGCCTGCCGATTCTCGAAGTTAGACCTGTGCAAGGGGTACCACCAACTAGAGCTGGACCAACAGTCGAGATACATCACCACATTCTCGACGCACATGGGCCTATTCCGCTACAAGCGACTGAGCTTTGGCGTTTCATCGGCTGCTGAGATCTTTCAAGAGACCATAAGACAGGTGATAAGGCCGGTAAAGAACAGTTTGAACTATAGTGATGACATCCTGGTATTTGGGCGATCAGATGAGGAACATGACAGGGCTCTACATCAAGTGTGCCTGCAGCTGGAACAAGCGGGCCTAACATTGAATGCAGACAAGTGCGAGCTGGGAAGAAGCAAATTGGTATTCTTCGGACACATCTTCTCCAAGCAAGGAATGAGGCCTGATCCCAGCAAAGTAGAGACATTGAGAAATGCGAATACTCCGACAGATGTAGCGGAGGTGCGGTCATTTCTGGGGCTGGCCAGCTACTGTGCTCGCTACATCAAGGACTTTGCCACTGTGAGCACACCGCTCCGAGAGCTGACAAAGCAAGGGCAGAAGTTCCTCTGGTCACAGGAATGTGGTCGGGCGTTTGAAACTATCAGAACAGCTGTGATGAGGGTGGAGCATCTTGCCTTGCATTTTGACCCTTCGATGTGCACGGAGTTGACAGTGGACGCCAGCCCAGTGGGTCTGGGAGCCATACTGACACAGCACCTGCCGGGAAGAGACTCCCCAAGAAAGATCGTCGCGTATGCAAGCAAGAGTTTGTCTGACATTGAGAAGGCGTACTCCCAACCAGAAAAAGAAAGCCTAGCAGTGGTGTGGGCGTGTGAACACTATCACATGTTCATATATGGGAAGCCGTTTACCATAATAACAGATCATCAGGCTCTGGTGACGATATATGGAAATCCGTCGGCAAAAATGCCGCCTCGCATTGAGCGCTGGGGCATACGGCTGATGGACTATGACTTCAAAATTGTGCACAAGCCAGGGAGGAACACAACCCGGCCGACTACATGTCTAGACACCCGTTGCTGCAGGGACCGGAGTCCACATCGATGGCTGAGGAATATCTCAATTTTGTACTCAAGCAAAACACTCCGGCGCCAATAACTATAGAGGAGCTAGAGAAGGAGACAGCGAAAGACGTCACCATGCAGCTGGCCAAAGAGACGACAAGGATGCAAAGATGGAGACACGTCAACAATAACTGCACCTGGGAAACGGGAGTGAACAAGGAGGAAATGCTGGCGCTAAAGAAGATACATGAAGAACTGTCGGAGACGGTAACAGGTGTAATGATGCGAGGAACAAGGATAGTGATACCAAGGTCACTAAGGCGACAGACTGTCAATGTGGCTCACGAGTCACACCGCGGGATGGTGGCCACGAAGAAGATGCTACGGGAGAAAGTATGGTTCCCTGGCCTGGACAGAATGGTAGAGGACACCATTATGACGTGTCACATATGCCAAACGACAGGACAGCCAGCCAAACCCGAACCGCTACAAATGTCCGAACTCCCAAGGGCGGTGTGGACAACGTTGGCCGCCGACTTCTTTGGGCCACTGGACACGGGCAACTACCTGCTTGTGATCATTGACAAGTACTCACGATTCCCCATTGTAAGACATGTATCCTCAACGTCAGCCGCAGCGACGCTACCAATCATGGACGACATATTCGCGGCCTGGGGAGCCCCAGAAACCTTAAAGACAGACAATGGTCCCCCATTTTCAGGAGAAGAATTTAGAAAGTTCATGTCTTACCTGGGAATTCATCACAGGAAGGTAACACCGCTGTGGCCGCAAGCAAATGGCATGGTGGAACGATTCATGGGGAACATCAAGAAAGCGGTCCAACGAGCCAAGCTGGCGCAAATCTCCACCGGACAGGCTCTGTGTCAGGTCCTACGAGACTACAGAAACACCCCTCACAGCTCCACGGGTAGGTGCCCCGCGGAAGTGGTATTGGGGAGGACAAGCAAGACCAGGCTACCGCAGATAGAGGCGATGGCGTCACCAGATCACAGCAACATCGCAGCCAAAGACAAGGAAGCAAAAGAGAAAATGAAAGCTTATGCAGATGCACGGCGTCATGCCACCCCATCCCACCTCAAAGAAGGAGACAAGGTGGTAGTGCGTCAGCGACAGCAAAGAAAGTCTGACAGCCTGTTCGCAAAAGAACCGCTGACAATCACTAATGTGAAAGGGCCAATGATAACGGCTGCGTCAGAACATCACCGAATAACAAGAAACAGTTCTCATTTCAAAGGACTGAAGACAGTGAACGAAGATGGCCGAGACACTGCAACTGAAAGAGATGGAATGATGGATCACAGCGGGCAGAGGACGGACACGGGTGGAGAGCCGGCAGAAGACTTGCAGGACGACACTTGTCCAAAAAGAACGAGCAGAAGGCCGAAGAGACTAATTGAAGAAATGCAGTAATGGGGATGCCCATGTGTCATTTTATTAGGAACTATGTTCTTTCTCCATATCTATTACACTTCATTCTTTTCTTTATCTTCACTATCTATATCTATTACACTTCATTCTTTTCTTTATCTTCACTATCTTTTATGACACCCGGGGGAGATGTAGTGGCCTGGGTGAAGGGCACTAGGACCCTGCACCGGGCAGGAAGGGAACTGGACACCAGTTCCGGTCAAGGGGGGACACACACAATACAGGACGAGGGAAAGAGGCAGGACGTGCATGTGGGCACGGGCGAGAGCAAGTACGAAATAAAGGGAACGACTGCACCCTTACCTGTCTCCTGCGTAATCCTTTGGGTGGGGGCAAGCAAGGAGAACACGACACCAGTGTGCACAGCAGTGTCTAATACTGGGTTTAATTTGTGTATGCCTGATACACGGTTCTCTCCATGAACAGTTTTTTGATTTCTTTTGTCTTTATTTGATTGACTAATATGTATATTAAAAATTGGAAACACTTTAAGTGAGGTTTGCCTTTTTGCCTTGATGGCTGCTACATATTTATTCTTACGGCCTTGGCTCTTGCATGCTTTTTTGGATTTCTGGGAGGCCCTTCTATCGCACGTTGCTGGAGATGCTTTTCTGCCTTTTACCAATGCTATACTGCACATGCTGTCTCACACGAATTATGTGTCTGCATCAATTCAAAGGCTAAGAATGAACAGATGCTCTTTTCAGTTATGAACAGATACCATTAATATTTACATTTTCTTATTTTGCATTTATATTTATAATTATATTTATGTACATTTTATTTTTTACATTTATATATGCAGTAAATATTTCAAATTTATATTTATCTCTCAAATGAGGTCCAAAGCAATTCATTTCAACAAGATGTCAAAATGGCTGCTGAGGTATTTGGGAGAAAGTGTAACAATTTTCCAAATAGTCCACTAATACAGCTCTCTGGGAAGTGAGCCAAGACCAGTAAACTCGTTTTACAAAGTGCTCCAGTCTATCCTTATACGAGATTCTATCATGTGGAACTAGAGCTGAAAGCACAGTAACATAGTGTAAAGAAAACTTATTCTACGGTGAAGCTTGCACTGTTTTTTCCTAGTGGAGTAGCGCAATTTAGACTCTATCCTTTACACTGTGTCAATATGCAATTGTTATCATTGAGTAATTATTCATTTATATTTGACATTATATTTATTGTGTGCCTTAATAATATTAACATGTGTGAATATTTAAACGCAATAATGAAATGTAACTACTGAAACTGAAGCTTTATAAACTTCAGAAAAAATGTTAATTTAAAATGCTTACATGTATTCAGTATTCACGTTTTATATTTACGCTTCAAGTTATATTTGCATAAGTAAACATGCATTCTTTATTTCACTTTTGCATTTATTTTGAAATCTATATGTGTGATATAAAATCCTATTTTTGAAATGCACATTAAGGGACCGATTACGATGTCAGGTGGAAAGCCTGCGACCTCTGGTCTGAGGCTTTCCGCCCGACTTGGTAGATTTAAAGTCCGACCACCGCATTAGGAAGAGGGAGGTTGGAGTTTAAACCGGCGGGGGAATCCGACGCGGTTCCGACAGGCTCCTCAGTCGAAAAAGCACCATAATCCCTTAAGGACGGCGTTTCCGCAGACGGGATTATCATGTCGGTTTCTGACAGCCAATCCATGTCGGCCTTTCCGACATGGATTGGCTGTAGGAAACTGACTTTGGGAGTCCCTAGCAGTTCTCCCATCCCCCTGGCTCTGCGCATTTGGGCCTGGGGCCCAGTACCATGTGGCAGGCACCATCAGGTGCCTGCCACACGGTGCAAGGATGTTTACAAACTTCCTTTTTTCAATGGGAGCTTATGATGCGGGCGTTTTCAGCCCACCGCACAAGCTCCCATTGAAAATTGGGAGTTTCCGACTGCACTATGTGTGGTTGCATCCTAATTGGGAATGCGGAACCGTCGACCCATGGTTGGGCGGTTCCTTTCCCGCAGTGGTGCCGGGCGGACGCAAGTGAAGACCTAATGAGCAGATGCAGTCTCCTATTCATCGTGTATCAGGAACGGGGGAATGCTCAAGGTTACAGTAACTGTCCAAGTTCTGTGGGATGGGAAACTCAGGTTATGTTGCAAATGCACACCACGAGAAGTGAAATGATTGGTTCCTGGTGGGGTGGGAAGAGATACAAATGTTGCAGAAGTTTCTGTTTGCTTAATTAATGTTCACACTGTTAGAAGTTAGAGCAGATTTTCTTAGACTTTGAGAAGTACTCTCTGCTTCCTTTACTCTTGCAAATGTGAAGCTTCATGCTAAACACTTATTCCAATTCTGGGAGTCTTCCACTGGAGTCTTCACTACACTGACACCTTCTTGCATTTCCGAATTTCCTTGTGACCCCACTCTGCAAACCATCCTTATTCTAAACTTAGAACCTTGTTTGATTAGATGAATTTTAGAACTTATTCATGTTTAGGAGAGAGAATCTGAGTTTCATTACGGATCACCTATTTCTAGTTCTCAGTTTCTTTATTGCTGTGATTATTTTGTATCTTATCCTATTGAGACTGAACCTATTACAATAGCTTGCCAGCTGTAATCATGTATCTTTTAAAATTCTCCTGACTTGCAAACATATTGGACTGACTATAATCAGATATAAAATTCCTTAACTTCAATCACTGATTCCTGGTCCCTATTGTGTGGCCAAATGGGCTTCACGAAGATTGAATTGTTTTATTATTGTTAGCTCCCTTGGCGCCTCAGTCAATTTAAAAAGATCCATCAGATGAGAGATTGTAAACCACGCACCTGCACGCTCTCAGATGGTAGCAGAGGATGGTTTAGTTATTGAGACAGAGGGAGTTACTATTTCCATGTGAGAGCCCCAGACTTGCCCAAGTCCAGTCCTCATTCCAAAGTCCATGTCCAGATTCGGAGGAGCAGCCGTATTCCAGAAAGCTAGAATGGAGTTGTAACAGCAGAGCAGTGAGTATTAATAGGGTTGCATGTTGCAATTGCATATGTCTAGCTTGCAGTGTTTTGCTGATATTGCGTGGTGTGACGCAGTGATGTTTTAAGTTGTTGTGCGGAGGTGGAAGCACTTAATGCAAAGAAGTTGTAGTGGTTATCGGGCTGGACATAGCCTAAGATCCTGGGATAGTAATAAGTTAACAGTGTAGGAAACACTGTGTTGTAACTGTTAATTTTAGTGGTGCTAGTCGTGAGGTACCATTGATTGCACAATTGAGATAGGGACAAATACCTTTGAGTGAGAGTAAGGTGTGGTTGGTATGGTGGATCCTTTTGCGCAGGGGTGAAACTACACTAATCCGGGTGATTCCCTACTGGTCGAGGTTTCACTCGTGTGTGAGTCAGAATAGGCCAGAAAGTGTCAATCCAGACCATTTCTTGTGATTGAATACTATTGATTCTTTAGTGTAACAGACAAAGTTTGACAAATGTGCTTGGTGTTTGTTGTTGTGCTTGTGTTGCATTGCTCAAGAAAAATCATAAAGGAAGGTGAGCTGCTACGTGGAGTGAGAAAGACGTCACAGTGTACTGCGCTGAGAATGGATAGTTGGCGTTAGTGCCACCCTGTTATTGGTTGAAATGTCATAGAGTGGCACACTGTTATTAATTGTTAACATCGGATGAGAATTGTGGGCAAAACAAAAATATTTCCAGTTTGAAATTAAATCTTGTTTGTGATTGTGACATTATTGTTGGAAAATGAAATTCTTTAAGGCTATAAGAAATCTTATTAGGGGAGATGTGAGAATACCTGTTCAAGAGAGGGAAGAGGCACCACCCTAAGAAACGCCTGGTCAATATATGGCCTTAATGTGGGCCTTGATTTGATTTGATTAGCAATTTGGGCAGTGCTTGAATGCCCTGAGGTTTCTTGGCGCTGCTTCTCACAAAAGAATAATGTTGGATACTAGGCGTTCTGCTACTAATTATTAAAAAGCTAGGTTTTTAAAGATATTCTAAAAGACCAAAGATTGGGATTGTTTTTTAGATTTAGGGGGAGCATGTTCCAGAATTTAGCTGTTCCTACGGTGAAGCTTCTCCCTGCCCAGTGTGCTGTCTTAGTTCTGGGGACCACCGAGGGACCACCGAGCCTGAGGTTCTGGGGACCACTGAGAGCTTGCCAGCAGAGGATCATACATTTCTTGCAGGAGTGTACCAGACAAATCGATTTCTCAGATAGTCTGGGCCAATATTATATTTCCATAGTCCAATTTGGACAGAGCTAGTGCAGTCATGACTGTCCTCTGTAGATCTAGTGGAATGAAGGGGCGTATCTCCCCAATAATCTTTAAAATAAAAAAGACTACTGAGGTCAGGGCATTAATCTGATCTTTGAAAGTTAGTCTATGATCAAAGATATGATCAATGATAATCCCCAGATTCCTCACGTTTCTCACAGGCCATGGAAGGGAGCCCAGTTCGATCGGCCACCAGCTAGATGACCAAAAGGAAGTTTCATTGCCCAGGAGGAGAACCTCCATTTTCCCAGAATATAGTTTTTCGGCAATTGATCTTCATCCATTCACTTGTCCGGGCCATACAGAAATTATATTGTTCTGCTGTTTCTTTTAAGTTGCTGGATACTGAGACAATTAGCTGGGTATCGTCAGCATAAGAGATGACTGAGAAGCCAAAGGACCTGATAAGCATAGCCAGTGGGCCTTCACACATGTATTTGGCAATGTCAAAGTCAATGGCATAAGATCACTGAAAGAGAAGGTGCATTGATGTTTCCATGCTATGGCATATTTAATTTGAGAATCATTCAAAATTTGAGAAGGGTATTGTATGAAATGAAGCCGCCTCCTAGGCCCACACAGTTCAAAGCACTCAATGCTTGGGAGCACACAGCTCATGTTAGGCAAAGGGAAAAATATCAAGGAAGAGTCCGAAGTCAGTGCGTAGCCGTGCTGATGCTAGATGGGATGCAGAATAACAACGATGGAGAACTGATAGAATAGAAGAGGGAACTTGACTGTACCCTGCATTGACAAGTGAAATGTAAAGAAAGGGAAGGAGAAGGAGGATAAGCACAGAAAGTACATGTGAAGACAGTGATAGCAATTCTAACGATGAATTTCCTAGATATGTTGTTATCAAGACTTCCTCCTCCGTATAATGTGGCCAAACCTGAAGGGACAAAATGGTGCAATTGCCAGTGGAAACTCTGGAATAGCCACTGCACCAGTAAATACAAGTCAGAATCTGATGGGAGTTAGTTTAGGAATTAGTGCCCCTGTTAGTTCCACTGTTCCCAATACCCCAGATGCAATCGCTGTTCCGGCCATTATTGGTCCGCAGTTCCCTTTGTATAAACCCGAGATGGCAGTAACCATGACATATACTTTGACAGTCCCTACTGGAGTAGATATATCAGCTAATGCTTCTGTGGTTCCAGGAATGGGAGGAACTCCTTTAGTCCTGACACAGGTGAATACCCCATATGCTGCCTTTACAGCATTAGCCATGAATCAGACAGGATTTACTCCTGTAGGAGAGTCCGTTCAAACTTCCAAAATTCTAACATTTCTATTTGGAATTCACCTCAGAGTGTTATCCACAGTAGTCCCAGAGAAAGGATAGTGTCTAATACCTCTGTAGTACAGAATGGTACCAATTCCCAGGAACTAGAAGATTTGAATAGATTTTTTAATGGGACCCCAAGCAAAAGTGAAGGTTCAGGATCAGGCAGAGAAATAATTCAATCCCTGGTGAGGAAAAATACAGTGGATGTGGTCAGTGGCGTAACGAAAGTTGAGGGGGGCCCCCTGCAAGGTATACGGAGGGGCCCTTGATCTGGATTTATTCCAGAGCTCTCAGGCCTGAGTACTGTGCTGAGGGGCCCCCCTGCAGCTCGGGGCCCCCCGCACCATGGGGGTCTGCGTTTGGCTGTGTTATGCCTCTGGATGTGGTCAGACTAAAGTTAGAACTGGATGAGATAATACAAAGAAACCTTGATCTTTCCCAATTAGATAACTACCTAGAGAACAAACTTGTATTCATGTGTAAAGACATCACTAAACATGCAAGACAAGCTCATGATAAATTGTCTGATTTGGCCCAAACTTATGATGTAGATTTAAGCTGAACCAAGTCATTGCAGAAAAGTTTTCGTGTATGTTTTGATGAGAATGACATTTGCAGTATGAAAACATCAGGAATGAAAATCAAATTAAGGAACTAATTAGTATCATCTGAAAATGGAGTGACCTAGATAAGTGGGAAGGCAGTTGGGCGAAGAAGAAAGATCAAAAGAAAACAAAGGGAGAGCCACTCCATCTTTAATGGATGGAGAGGGCGCTTCTAACTTTCCATTGAGGGAAGTGCCTGGTGTAGGTTATGTCCATGTGCCTTGGAGTAGGAGTAATCTTGCATCATTCACCAATGATTTCCCAAAATTGAGAGAAAAGCCAGTGGAATGGTATGCACAGGTTGAGCGATTTGTGAAGATTTTGCAAGTCTTGCGGATGGATTTGAATACTTTCTTCGACATTGTGGTACCGAGTGATTTGTGGGAGGAATGTAAAATGGCTATAGAGTGTCCAAGAAGGATCCACTGAACAACCCTATATCACATGCCGCATCACCGTTGGTGTTGAAAAAGTATCAACTGGTGATAACCTTTTTGAAAGGAAAGTTACCAGCTAAAGACATTGATTGGGTTCAGATTGATAGGATGACTCAAGAGCCCAAGAAGTCAGTGTGTGCCTATTATGAGAGATTGTTGCAGGTGTCTAAGCATCACAGTGGAATGGAGACTCTCAAAGCTAAAGAGATAAGAAAGTTTGTGTCTCTGTCTGTGACAGGATTGAGACCTGAGATTAGCTTGATGATTCAGCAGCCTTTGATCTCATTGGCAGAATAAATCGGTTGATGAGATTTTCAGTTATGCTAGATATCATAGTGATGAATTGGTAATGAAGCAGAAGTGATTAAAGGAGAAATTGATGATGGCAGAGATGAAAGCAGCACAGAGAGGAAGTCAGAGTTAACCCTTTGTAGGGAATGCTGGTTCTATGCAAGGAGTGTATCAGCAGGGAACTCCTATTATACAAGGTGAAAATGGGTTACCGCAACAAGGTAGAGGTCATGGTGTTCCAATTGATCTGAGAACTGGGATTGATGTGGCAACTTTGAAGAGATCGGACCCTTGTCACTATTGCAATAAAATAGGGCATTAGAAGGGGGAATGTCATCTTAATCCCAACAAAGTGATGAACGAGAACCAGGTTCAGAATTCAGGGTTTACACAGCCCCAGATTAATAATCCCATAGAGTCACAGAACGTACAGAGATTGAGAATGCAAAATTCTAATGTGCCCCAAGTTCCAGTGATGCAGATTCCACAAGCTCCGATGCCTCACCAAAATGCAAATGGTCTACGATTTAATTCAAATCAAGTCCCAAATTTAAATCAGAATTCCTTCCAAAATCAGAATGGGTTTTAGCAGTTTCCTATGTTTGATATGCTTGAGGGCTACAGTTCTTTTCAGTCACATTGACAGTGCCTAAGGGGGGAGGAAGATTGTGTACTTGCCACAGTCTTAGAGATAGACCAGAGTGCTCTACTGCGGAAGTTCCAAACCTACCTCCTCTGGAAAAAGAATTCAAGTTGTAGGAATTGCAAATAAGAACATGACCTTGTAACAAAAGAAGTTCCTGTTAAAATAGGGTCCTTTGAGGAGAATCATCAGTTTGTGGTGTGTGATTCAAGTCCTGTGAGCTTACTAGGACGTGATTCATTGCGAAAATTAAACTGCACTATCTCTTGTACCTCGAAAGGAGTAGAATTCCAGACCTATGGTGAGGATGTAGGCTTTAAACTGATGAATTAAGGGCCAGAGGTTGGGTGGTATCCTATAATGACATCTGAGGAGTTACCGCCACACCTTAAGGGTACAGTGAAGCCTGAGGTCTGGGACTTTTCAAGAAAAGATATTGGTCTCATAAAAGGAGTTTAGCCTGTTCGCATAAAAGTAAAGCCCAATATTGAGTACCCAAAAAACCCTCAGTATAATCTGACCCCCAAAACAATTGCTTCAGTTATTGAGTCGATTATGCAACAAGGCATTTTGAAGGACATAATGGGGAGTCCATGTAATTCACCCATTATGGGCTTGCAGAATCCTAGTGGTAAGTACAGTATAGTGCAGGAGCGGAGAAAGATTAACAGTATCATTGTTCCCCTGTTGTCCCGTGGTACCGAATCCAGCTGTGATTTTGTTTCAAATTCCATGTGAGACTGAGTGGTTTACTGTCATCGATTTGTCTCAGGCATTTTTTTTGTTCCCTTGCATGAAGACTGTCAGTACCTCTTCGCCTTCTGGTTCCAGAACTGTGTTTGGTCTTGGGGTCGAGTCCCACAAGGGAATACAGAGAGTCCCTCAAGCTTTAATCAGATCCTCCAAAAGAATCTTGAGGCTCTAATCATGCCCTGTAATTCTGTCCTAATCCAGTATATTGATGACCTGTTAGTGGTGTCTAATAATCAAGATGCTTGCAAATGAGACACCATTGCATCATTGAACCACTTAGCTGAGAATGGACATAAAGTGTCCCCTAGTAAGTTGTAGTATTGTCAGAAGGAAGTCCTGTATCTTGGACATCACATTGAGAAAGGAGCGAGGAAGGTGTCACAAGAAAGAAACTTGGCGATTCTTAAAATGAATCCGCCAACCACCTAGAGAGAAGGCAGGATGTTTTGGGGGATGGTGGGCTACTGTCACCAGTGGATACCCAACTTTTCCCTAACGGCCAAGCCTTTACAGAGGATGACACACAAGGATGTGTCGGATCTGATACCATAGGATAATGACTGCTTGATTGCCTTCCTAAAGCTGAGAGCAAGTCAGTGCCATTCCCTGGCATTGGGAATGCCTGATTACAATAAAGCTTTTACTCTTTTCTGCAGTGAGGGCTGCGCTCTCTCAGTGCTTACACAAATGCATGGGAATGCGAGACAACCTGCAGCTTACTTTTCTGCTACTCTTCATCCTGTAGCCGCAGGGCTGCCTGGGGGCCTTAGAGCTGTGGCAGCCGTTGGTGTCAGCATAGAACGGTGTGAAACTATTGTGATGAGACATCCCCTAACTGTTCTTGTGCCATATTCGGTTGAGATTTTGTTGAAACATACCCACACACAACACTCGACAAGCAGTCGCTTGACAAAATATGAAAAGATTATACTTGCTGCAGAAAATGTTACCCTTAAGATATGTGCTACTTTGAATCCTGCCACCTTAATGCCTCTCCCGGAGAATGAAAATGATGAGGGGGAGGTTGAGCATGATTGTCTCAATGTCACTGAACTACTTTGCACCAAGCCAAGACCAGATATACAAGATGAGAAACTGGAAGAGTCTGATTACATACTGTTTTGTTGATGAGTCATGTTTAAGAGACAATGAAGGAAACTTGAGAGCTGCGTACGCAGTCTGCACAGTCTCAGGGGTAGTCAAAGCCTCCTGGCTTCGAGGGGTGTTCTCTGTACAAGCGGCTGAACTGACAGCTCCTACTAGGGCTTGCTGTGTCTCTGAACATCTAATTGTAACTTGGCGTTGTTCATGACTTCGGACAGTTATGATCACAAAGAGGATTTATGACATCACCTGGATCCCTGATCCACAAAAGGGGACAAGTCATGAGACTGCTTGAAGCACTACAACTGCCAGCAAAAATTGCAGTTGTAAGTGTCCCGCTCGCCGCAGTGCTGATTATTATGTGACAGTTAGCAACCGTTATGCTGATGAGGTTGCACAATACTGTGCTTATGGGTCACGACCATTCTATGGCAAATAAACAAAATGAGTCTCAAGGTAAGATCAACTATAACCTATTGTTGTGAACAACTGATACCTGGGAGGAAGTTAAGGGCTTGCAGGAGGAAGTGTCAGAGGCAGAACAGCAGGGTTGGATCAGAGCAGGATGTGTGAAGAGAGAGGATGATATATGGGTATCTGTAGTTTGAACACCAGTTTTGCCAAACATCATGTTGTCCCCAGTGGTAAGACCCAAACATATTGGGAGGGATGCAATGGCAAGATTGTTTAGAGTAGACAACATTGGTTTAACGCACAATATAGACTGGTGACTGAGGAATAGTGGCACAGATGTGTTGTGTGTCAACAGATGAATGTAGGGAAAAGAACTCCAGTGACATTGCATCATATAGGAAGATCAGGAAGGCCATTCAACAGGATGCAGATGGACTTCATCAAAATGCCTGTATGCAACAGACTGATATATGTCCTAGTGATTGTATGCCTCTTCTCGCGTTGGGTGGAATCCTGCCCAACTAGGAGAAAGGACAGTATCACAGTAGCCAAGTTGTTGTTGAGGGAATTGATACCTAGGTTTGGTTTCCCGACTTCCCTAGAGTCAGACCAAGGGACTCAATCAATAATGAAGTCCTGAAAATGTTATGTGCAGCATTGCAAGTGGAGCAGAGATTGCATTGCAGTTATTAGCCAGTAGCTTCTGCCTTCTTGGAGCAGGTGAATGGAATGTTGAAAGCCAGATTGGCCAAAGTGTGTGCGTGAACATCTCTGGAGTGGCCAGACACTTTGCCCCTTGTGCTGATGAATCTTCACAGTGCTCCTGACCAAAAAATGGGATTGTCTCCGCATGAGATAATCATGGGTAGAGCAATGAGACTGCCTGCAGTGCCCACAAATGTGCTTGTGAACATCACAGATGACATGGGTCTTGACCACTGCAAGGGACTAGCAGACATCAATCAATCAATCAATCAATCAATCAGAACATTTGTAAAGCGCACTACTCACCCGTGAGGGTCTCAAGGCGCTGGGGGGGGGGGAGGAGGTGCTGCTACTGCTCGAACAGCCAGGTCTTGAGTAGCCTCCTGAAGGTTAGTAGGTCCTGGGTCTGCCGTAGGAGGATGGGGAGGGTGTTCCAGGTCTTGGCGGCGAGGTAGGAGAACGATCTTCCACCGGTGGTCGCTCTTCGGATGCGGGGGACGATGGCGAGGGCGAGGTCGGCGGAGCGGAGCTGGCGGTTCGGGGTGTAGCAGGTGAGTCGTCTGTTGAGGTATGCCGGTCCGGTGTTGTGGAGTGCTTTGTGTGCGTGGGTGAGGTGCTTGAAGGTGATCCTCTTGTTGACGGGGAGCCAGTGCAGGTCTCTCAGGTGGGGTGAGATGTGGCTGTGGCGAGGGATGTCGAGGATGAGGCGTGCTGAGGCGTTCTGTATGCGTTGCAGTCGTTTCAGGAGTTTGGCCGAGGCTCCCATGTAGAGGGCGTTTCCGTAGTCCAGCCTGCTGCTGACGAGGGCCTGGGTGACCGTTCTTCTTGTTTCGGTGGGGATCCACCTGTAGATCTTGCGGAGCATGCGTAGGGTGTTGAGGCAGGAGGACGAGACGGCGTTGACCTGCTTGGTCATGGAGAGTGTCGAGTCGAGGATGACCCCCAGGTTGCGTGCGTGGTCGGTGGGTGTCGGTGCTGCTCCCAGTGTGGTTGGCCACCAGGAGTCGTCCCAGGCTGACGGGGTGGAGCCGAGGATGAGGACCTCCGTCTTGTCCGAGTTCAGCTTCAGTCGGCTCTTCTTCATCCACTCGGCGACGGCCTTCATTCCTTTGTGGAGGTTGGCTTTGGCGGTGAGGGGGTCCTTGGTGAGGGAGAGAATCAGCTGGGTGTCGTCGGCATAGGAGATGATGTTGAGGTCGTGCAGTCGGGCGACGTGGGCGAGCGGTGCCATGTAGATGTTGAACAGTGTCGGGCTGAGGGATGATCCTTGGGGTACGCCGCAGATGATCTCGGAGGCTTCGGAACGGAATGGGGGAGGCGGATGCTCTGGGTTCTGCCGGAGAGGAAGGAGGTGGTCCATTCCAGAGCCTTGTCTCGGATCCCTGCGTTGTGGAGGCGTGTGCGTAGGGTGCGGTGGCAGACCGTGTCGAAGGCAGCTGAGAGATCCAGGAGGATGAGGGTCGCGGTTTCACCGTTGTCCAGCAGGGTCCTGATGTCATCGGTGGCAGCGATGAGGGCAGTTTCGGTACTGTGGACATAGTTCATTCTGTGTCCAGCCAGGTTGAAGTTGTTGCCGCCGCTCCATGACTGGAGCAGTGCCATGACCTCAGTTCTGGTGACTGGGTTTTGGTGGAGAAACATGTTCGCAAAACGTGTCTGAAGCCAAGATTGCGTGGACCATACCAGTCCACTGTTAAGTGTGGGGGTCTTCCCAACTGGATTTATGCAGCCCACACTCGTAGAGTGGAGCGTCCTCTGGATTATGTGACAGCACTTCTCCCTGAAGTGCAACCCACAACTGAGAGACAGCAAGAAGAGGGTGCACAGAGTACTGAGATTGGGCAAGAGTCTGAGACAGCACATCCTCAGCCAGAGGCGGGTCTTGATGAGCTGACAGTTGAGGAGTCTTGGCCTGAACCGCTACCTGAGGCAGACTCAGACCCTGACGAAGGGCCTGGTGCTGTGTAAGACAGAGTAGAAACTGAGGACCGTTAGCCGAGAAGGCAAGAAAGAGAGAGATTAAGATTGCCTACAGAATGAGGACTGAGTACTGTACCGGAGGATTCTGAGGACAACATGGAAAGGGATTGAAAAGAACTAGAAGGGATATGGAAATGGATGAGAATCAGTGTCAATTGTATGATGACATAAAACACGTGGAAAATACTAGATGAAAGCTGTTGAGCTTCAAGGCTTTGATTTGATTTCACCTGATAAGGATTCATATGTGTATTATTGTGATGGCTAATATCTCCATCAGAGGGGGGATTGGAGTAGCACAATTTAGACTCCATCCTTTACTTGTTATCAATGTCCAATTGTTGTCAATGAGCAATTATGCATTTCGATTTTACATTATACTTACTGTGTGTCTGTATAATATTAATGTGTGTGAACATTTGAATGCCTTAATGATATGTAACCACTGAGACACTGAAGCTTTATAAATGTGCACACATGTTCATTAAAATGCTCACATGTAATCATTATTCAAGTTATATTTACCTAAGTAAATATGCATTTTTATTTCACTTTTGCATTTATTTTTGAAAGTTCTATGTGTGCCTGTATAATCATATATTTGAAATGCACATTACATGTTTAGCTAAAGTTAGCCTGACTAAAGGCCTTAATTCTGAAATGTATTTTGTTTGGTTGGCATGTTCTTTCTTTTGCAGGTGACCTCTCAAGATTTAATTAGTTAGAGAAAGGAGTATTATTGTATGCATTAGTTTAGTGATAGTGAGATCTGAGAAGAGAAATCTTGGCAAGAAATGTGAAGACCTAATGAGCAAATGAAACCTCCTATTCATCGCATATCAGGAACGGGGGGGTGCTCAATGTTGCAGTAAATGTCCAAGTTCTGTGGTATGGGAAACCCAGGTGATGTTGCGAATGCACATCACTAGAAGTGAAATGATTGGGTCCTGGTGGGATGGGAAGAGATACTAATGTTGCTGAAATGTCTGTTTGTTAAATTAATGTTCACTCTGATAGAGGTTAGAGCAGATTTCCTTAGACTTTGAGGTACAGACCTCTCTGCTTCCTTTATTCTTGCAATTGTGAAGCTTCATGCTAAACACTTATTCCAATTCTGGGAGACTTCTACTGGAGTCTTCAGTATGCTGGCACATCCTCTCATTTCCGAATTTCCTTGAGACTCTGCAAACCATCCTTATTCTAAACCTAGAACCTTTAATAGATGAACTTTAGAACTTATTCATGTTTAGGGGAGAGAATCAGAGTTTCTTTACGGAACACCTATTTCTAATTCTCAGTTTCTGTATTGCTGTGACTGTAAATATTTTGTATCTTATCCTATTGAGACTGAACCTATTTGGATATTTCAGCTTGCCTCCTGTAATCTTGTATCTTTTAATATTCTACTGACATGCGTATATATTAGACTGACTAATAATTGGAAATAAAATTCCTTAACTTCAATCCCGATTCCTGGTCCTTATTGTGTGGCCAAATGGACTTCACGAAGATTGAATTGTTTTATTATTCTTAACTCCCTTGGCGTCTCAGTCAACTTAAAAAGATCCATCAGATGAGAGATTGTAAGCCAAGCACCTGCGTGCGCTCATAATGCACATGCGTGCATTATGTGCTTGCAAGAGCAGATTTGCCTTGATGCAGGCGCTGTGTGTATAACACTTGTGGGAAGCAATGTACATGAGGGTGGGGCAGCGACCTACCACCAGTCGTGAATGCTGCCACACAGGGCCCACACTCACTGCACTGAAGGTTGCTCGCTGCTTAACAGCATGCCTGAACCAGTTTGTATGAAAGCACGATTTTGTCCATTTGTGTATTCCAGCAAGCTGAATGTGCAATGTGCTAATGCCAAGCCCAGAGACTTGACAAGAGGAAAGGAAAAGGCTCAACCTGGAGTGATGTTCATTCATCTGCAAAATGCCTGCATAGAAAAGCTTGCAGGTGAATGTCTGGATTGCTCTTGTGTGAGGGACGTAATTCAACTACATCACCTCACACAGGCACAATCCATGTTAGCAGATGAATGGCGCATGCTTCGGTCACTGCAGTACATCTACTAAAATAGAGCAGTCAAGACCATCATCAGTGGGTCCCCAAGACCGATATAACACTAAAGAGATTAGCCGGGTGGGCCCCCAACCCCACTCCCAGCTTCTGATAGGGATGTAACTTTCTGCCCCATCAGAGCTATGAAAAGGCTCTAGGAGAACCGTCCTTTCCTTAATAAGACCCATGCTGTTCAACCTGCATTCCAGGCAGTTGCATGCATGTTGGCTTAGTGCAGACTTTCTGGGGTTGCCACCATGGAGATTAGAAGATCAGGTAAGAAAGAAAAATATGTAATCAAGTAAAGTAGTGTGTGAGAGTGAGCTCGAGCACACCTGTGTGTGTGCGTGCCTGCTTGTTGGGTTTGTGTGTTTGAGTATGTTTTCATATTAGTGATCAATTGCATAATGATCCCCAGTGCTCTGATGTATCATTATTCGAAGTTGCTAGGGATGGGTTGTTGAGTGAGAGACTCCGCCGAGCTCATGGTCACTTCCTTTGCCTGACAATTCAATAAATGATATGTACTGGGGTATTGCATGCGTCTTCAGCATGCTAATACACATTTTTCTAAGTGCCCTACTTTCACCAGGTAAGAGAGCTGTGATAAGGGCATAGAACACGTGCAGCCCAGGATCACTTTTGTTCCAGTGCAGATCCTGTGATTAGATACATTTATTCCACTCCTGGCGGTAATGCAACCACACATCCTCATTTAGTCTTGGGGACATTTTAAATATGTTTTTGTTCTACTAGCTTGCCTGGATAATGATAGCACAAGAGCGTAAAATAATTTATGTGATGTCAATTTAGGATTTGGTGAGAAAACAGGGTGATTAGAGTTTGCATACATATCGGCTATATACCTGCCTTTTGCTTTGCCTTTGAGGACCAGAATAAAAAGATGATTGTTTGTGGAATTTTACTGTAATTAGGATGGAAACGTGATGTCAGTTCTGACTGGAGCCTGTGAGACTTGAGAAATACTGCATGCTGTTGTGTTCCCATACCTGTACTGATTTTAATCCTTTTCACAGTGAGGCAATATGGCGTCCTGACTAGAGCTGCTGACGCGTGTACTGGGGAAGCAGGTTCACAATCTGCAATAACCTGAAAATCTTGCGATTTTGGACTATTGATTTAATCTCCAGTGCCAAAAATGTTTAATGGATGATTCTCTTGTAAAGCGCTTGCAAGCCCTCGGGTCAAATTTGCGCTATATAAAACTCAAACAAGCATTGGAAATGCCAATAGGTCTGGCTTTAAACGAATGAGGTACGGCAATGTGAAATATTCAAAGTAGATAGCCTGGAAATGGATATGTATTTGTGTAGAAGCAAAAAACTTGAGAACAATATTGGTGTAGGTTAAAAGGTCAGGTGACAGATGCACTGTCAAGCCAGACCTAACAATCCTTGAAGGTTAGTGGCTGTCCTGAGTTTGTTAAGGTCATATCTTAGAAGGCGACAGGCCCAAAATTAGTAAAGCTAGATACAGCTATAAAGCCCGATTGCAACAGGCAAAAAGGAACTAGGACAAAAAACTTTGGCATGATTTGCTTGCTGCTAGCAAATTAAATGATAACAGAACTTTTTGGAGATTAGTAGCCCAAACAAAGTCAGGAAGTGCGAAAGCCCATCGCTATAATATACCTCCTGAAAAATGGGTGCCGCATTTTACTGTTCTTTATACAACAAAAGACTACAATGATTGTGGGCTAAGTAGTTGTCAGGCCTCTCCCACAAAGACACCTACTGCAGACCCCGAAGTAGCTATTACCCCTGTTTCTTTTAGCCTCGATGAAACAAGCAGTGCCATTAACTCTCTAAAATCTGCCAAGGCACCAGGTCCAGATAACATTCCAGGAGCACTATATAAAACTGAGACGACTTACCTGAGCTTGTTATCTAATGCAATAGTTGCAGGAGGTAAATTACCAGAATCTTGGAGGGGAGCAGAAATTATAACTATATTTAAAAAGAGTGATGCAAGCAACCCCTCAAATTTCAGGCCGATCAGCCTAATTGAAAACATTTTGCTAGACAGGTTTTAAATAAACTGCTTGACTGTGGATTTCAATAAAATCATGTCCCCTTTCCAAGCTGGTTTTAGGCCAATCGTCAGTACAATTGACCAGATTTTTAGATTCTCAAATCTGTACTGGAAAACCGTCTTATTACAACACCAAATGCTTTACGTGGCATTTGTAGATCTAAGAGCTGTATTTGATCTCATTCCACGCCCAAATCTATGGCACGTTTTACTAAACATGGGGGTCCCAAGCAATCTTGTTTAGCTTATAAGTAAGGCTTCCTGTTTTCTGTTTGTACTGATTTTTATAGATAAATACAGACAGAAAACCATTTATTTGCTTGTCTATATTTATTTTTAAATGTGGATAAAAGCAGAAATTGGGTGCTTTTTGAGTGATTCTAAATACACTTTGCCATGTCTGCCAGGCCAATAACTGTGTGGATTGATAGGTAAGGGGGTTAAAAAAGAAAGGAATTTTAGCAAAGAGGCTTAAACAGCAGTAGCTATGCACAAGGCTGATACTGAAATGTGCATATTTTCAAATAAGTGCAATGTGGAAATATACCAGTTTCAGCTTTACTTTTTTCACAAGACCCATGATAAATATGGATAAATACAGATAAAGTTGACAAAAAAAAATATGGATAAATACAGACGGAAATGACAAAAAAATAAATACCATAAAACCGAGAGCCCTACTTATAAGCAAACTCCACAAGAGTAATTTTGCAGAGGTTTGCTTGGGCGCAAATGGAGAGCTGACTGAACGCATCCCAATCGAACAAGGTGTGCACCAAGGATGTGTTCTTGCACCCACACTGTTTTCATTATATGTGAATGATATTGCTGAAGTAGTAGAAATCTGTAGAAATTACTCTTCTGTTTTGAACAACAGGAAGGTACCTATTTTACTTTTCGCTGATGACTCTCTCCTCATCTCAAAGACACCCATGGGCCTTCAAATTTAAATTGATAGGTTTTCAGGTTTCTGTAGCTCAAGGGGCCTAGAACTAAATATAAACAAGACCAAATTCATGGTGCTGGGCAAGGAAGTGAGCAAAAAAATGGTAATTCATGTTGGTAGCGAGGCACTTGAAAGGGTAGACAGCTTTGATTACTTAGGGGTGAGACCTATGGAGAACTTTAAGTAGCTGAGCCAATTAAATAAGAGCACCCTTGTAATTGAGCACGGATCAAATACTATTATTAGAATGCATAGGCAATCGGATTCACATGTAGTCTCACCAGCTCTGGATATCTACCGCACCAAGGCCCAAGGCGCTGCACTCTACGGTGCCACAATCTGGGGCTATACCGATGTCCACCCTTTAGCCACAGCTGACAAACATTTTGCTAGGAAACTGGTTTGCCTTCCATCTAGCTCACCACTTATCCCACTGCATTTTGAGTTGAGGTTAAAAAGAATCACAGATGTGGCTGTATTAAAATTTCTAGTTTATTGGGTCCGCCTCTGGACTACATACGAGTTAGGAGATTACAAGGATTCGCTTGTAGAATTACTGAAAATCCCAGGGGCTAGGAATCTTCCCCGGGTAAATTTTGTTCGTACATGGATGAAGAAGATGGGGTTACAAAATTATTGGGTTGATCCTACTGTAATTCGCAAAGCGGACTTGAGTGTACTGAATGCTTGTTACTGGGCCTATGTTAATGAAGAGTATATAAAAACAGACATGTTTTTAAACCATAAGTTGGTACCGTCATTTGAGTAATACTTAGATTTAATACCATCTTTCCTAGCCAAGAGCCTTTACTTACTCTTTCGCTTTGGGACTCTCCCATTAAGATCCTTCACTCAAAAATGGTGCCCGGACAGGAGCCTATTGTTTGCCCTGAATGAGGCCTGAGCGACTAAAATGAATATCATTTATTGTTTTTTTGTCCTGAGTATCTGAACTCTCGCCGCAAATGGATACGCCCTTCATGCCTTGACATGGGAACAACTAGATACTTGGTAGCTCTCAGGAGTTAAAAAAACGATACCTCTCCTAAAATTGTATTTGCTGTGAGTACATTTCTATAGGCAATCTGGTATAGAAGAAGACAAATCTTAAAAGCCGCTGTTTAAAGATTTTATGCATCCTGTCAGTCACTTAACTTTTCAAATATTTTATACATTTTATCACACTTTTGAAATTGATTGATTCCTGTGATGAGATTATCTTTGTACTTCCTGCTATGTGTTTATGATTGTTGGCCATAATTGGACAGACTCCACCAAGTGGGTTACTTTTCTTTTTAAATTCTTTCAATGTGCATACTGATATTTCCTATTGCTAGGGTCGTGTAGTTATTTTATTACCATTTTGGATACTGATATTGTAGTTTTCCCTCTGTTAAGCATAGACCACACTATGTATTAGTATTCTTTTATAATATTGAGGGCTGTGATGTAGCATGTAATTAATTGAACTGTATGCAATTTGTTTTATGAATTATTTTAGCATATCATATTTTTAATTTTTATTGTGCATGTACACTGTGATGGTTTTGTAACACACCGAATAAAGTTTATATATAATAGTGACTGCCCTCCTCCCATCTGTGCTGCTGCCAGAAAAAAACACTATAAAGTATCTAGTTATCCAAGACAAATTAATCACATGTGTGTGCCCTTGAAAGTTCAACCTCAGGCAGCTGGATAAATAAACAAAATGATCACAGCTGTCTTGAGAGCAAGCACTTTTTTGTGGAAGCACCCAAATTCTGCCCAATCAAAACATGTACTCCTGGATCCCAACATGTGGGTGGAGCCAAAGCCCCTCTCCTGGTGTTCTCACAAAATTGTCGGGCGACAGCTGCCCTTTCAAGGCAGACCAAACAAAAGACTCCCTTCTTGCCATAAAGTTATAGAAGAGGGAAACGAAGATATAAATTGATTTAGATCATTTTCAGCTGCCAAGTTATGGGCTAAAGGAATTATGAAAGAGATGCTGGTGCAGTTGTTAATATGCATTTACTGAAACAGTTCTCATCCCCATATGATACATTTTAAAAGTGTCTTTTCAAATGCTGCGCTTTGTAGAAATGTGTGCATGCAGCCGGATTTCTCACTTCAAGAAGTGGCGGTCTGTGTAGGTTATTTCAGCATGAATGCTCTGTTTTCTCTGAATTGATTTGAGCTGTTTTGCAAGTGAACAGTTTAAGTGCAGGTTTTGTGGGAATTGCTTTTGTTAGCTGGAAGATTAATATTAACATGCTATTGTCTTTCTTAAAACAAACCCTTCTTTTCCCCCTTTATCACTTTTCCTTCCTTAGGTTACAGGACAATATACAGAATGTTGAAAATACTATATTTTTAATGTACTGTTTAGACTTTTTGTAGAGAAATTGTTCTGAAAAAGCACAACATTGGGCATTTGCTCACCTTTTTTTCCTGGTGAGCGACAGGCTTTTATGGCACACCATTATTATTTCATGAGTGGCTTTCCAGAGTTAATGGATTTTTATCAAATGTATGCTAAATATGAGCTCTCAAATGCATCATTTGACACCGTTTCTTTCAAACCTTTCGCAGGTGGAAACTCCACTCCAATGCTTTTGTAGCCAGTAAGGCTAGCTCACTTTGCTCACTCACTCCCCACAATTTAGGAGAAGCTAAGTCTGGCCGTTTTCAAAGATCACCAACCACCACTGGTCAAAGGATGCTGTGTTCATTGCCATATATAGCCAGGAATGCTAGGCATGTGAATGCTTCTGCATTCATTGAAAATCTATTGGAGGGCTGTGAATTATCGGCTAGTGTTATTAATATTTTGCTGTGCTGCCACTTATTATTCTTAAATGCAGGGCTCTTTCCCTTGCTCTATAAATTTGGTCTCCCATGTATCTTTCACGTATTAATTGACTATGTATTGTCCTCTATATGGTGCCAGAAATTCTACAAAATCAAAGTAAATCATCAAAAAAAGTCCTCCATACAACACATCGGGCCTTTTCATAAACTGCACTCTGTAAAAAACGTACTACAAAATGCTATTCACAAACCCACGTGCTGCGTTTACGCCTCCGACTCTCCAGTTTTTTTATGTACAGAGATCTCCGCCTGAGTGCGGAGTCTCAGCACACGTAAGTATACATTTTAGTAGTTAATATGGGAGGGACAGAGAGGAGTGGTTGGAATATGGTGAGGGTGTAAGGAGGAGGCAAGGGAGGGCCAATGAGGGGTTAGGGAGTTAAGGAGTTACGTGTACCCACCCAGACAAGAGTAAGTCCATTGCTATTCACAAAATGCACTTCTAAATTTGCTATAACTTAAGAGGACCCAAATCGGTATTAAATTACTCCACCTCAGAGCTGAAATAAGGGCAGCACCACACATGGCCAACCACTTGTATTACAATACCCTCCAATAGAAATCGATGTAGTTAGGGACTTAAGATTTAACCTCTTAGAAAACCTCCTAGAAAATAATATTAAATTAAACTAATGTAAATTATTAAACTCTAAATAATTATAATTCCATTTCTACAAAAAATCAAAAACAATTCATATTGTTTAAATATTTTCACATTGTTTAAATAATAAAATAATTTAACAGGAGAGTTTATGACATATGTTTAAATTACTTTTAATTTATTCTAGAAATCACTTTTAATAATTATTAGTGGATAATACATTTATGTAGTTTTTTTAATTTAGGTCTGAATTTCTTTTACACAATTTGAGTTAAATATTTTACATTTATTTTGATATATTTACATTAATTGAAGACTTAATTTTAAATTAATTTAATAGTGCTGTAGTATTTTTTTCAGTAGTTGTACAGTTAAAATAAATATATACAAATAGTTTATAGAGATATTTATCAGAAACATATTTGTACAAACTTTTCCCAACTTCAGAAGTAAAATTATTTACTTTTCTGTATACTTTACCATAGGGAGACTCCGCAGTCAGGATGGAGGTCTCTGTATGGTAAAGTAGGGGAAAAAGTAAAAAAGCTTATTACATTTGTAAAAATAATTGGTCAAATATATGTATGTTGCGTATGTTTGTGATTTTTTTTACATATTTATATTATATGTAGATGTAAGATGTGTGCCCTGCAGAAGTAATAGGTCCACATTCACCCCTCACTGGGAACCAAACACCCCATTGTAGTGCTTGACTCTCTCAGGGGAGCGAAGCAGAGTAGTCCAAGCCCGACTCAGGGGGAGGTGGTGTGGG
This sequence comes from Calotriton arnoldi, assembly GCA_963921515.1. NCBI lineage: Eukaryota > Metazoa > Chordata > Amphibia > Caudata > Salamandridae > Calotriton > Calotriton arnoldi. Next base: position 1,017,963 of record CAWUFW010006651.1, read on the forward strand.
CTAGTAATAACCATTTGCTGGCACACAATAATAACACTCAGAAAATGATTGTCTAGTCTGTGCTTTTTTCCTTAGAAAAAGGAGAAGTACATTTATTACACACAGACCACATAATACAACACAGTAATTTACAAATATACATAAGACTGGTGGAAATACCTTTGGCAACATTACATCTGACCTCTAAAGGTTCATGACACCATAAATGACAGTACCCCATCCATGTACAATGCAGCACATAACCATGTAGGAGGGTGCCATTTTACATCCGGTCAATGTTGCCACATTTAATGATCAGAGTCACATGTCATAATACGTCATTCCATCACTGACTACAGTAACCTTAATACATCTGCAAACATTACGAGTAATAAAGCATTACAACCATGTGCACACATTATAATTAATAATGCATCGCAGCCTTTCATGAATAATCATTACTGTCAGCAATAACAACACCTTTAAATAAAGCCTTGTAAATAACACTTTAAAATAAAACATTGGTTAAAGCAGTGTAAATAGTACTTTTAAATAAAGCATTTGTACAAACATGAACCGTGTATCTATCTCTTACCTATGCAAACATAGGCCTCAGAGAATGCAGTCAGAGAACCAGCCCTTAGAAGACGCTGCATTCCCAGCTGTTGAGCAAAAGCTGCAGGCTTGGAAGTGCTTGAAATGAATGTGAAGACTAGGGTGGTCCTAATTCTGCTGACCCTGCTGACTTAAGGTCAGTGCGTTTTTAAACTTTCCTCGGCAAGAGTTGCTGCACTATTGCAATACTCCCCCCCACACCGCACAGTCTCATCTTCTCCTTGGTAGTGGCCCCACCACCCTGGGGCCACCGCAAGCAGTAGAAAACTTTGGTCTGGTTTAGCAACTTGAGCCCCACAGGTCATTATGGGGCACTTCATCCCGGGAGCGCGAATATCCAATATGCCACACCGGCCTCATTATACTTTACTTTACTTTTTACTTTCCCTTGGAACCCTGCATGGCTTCTGTTTTTGAGGGAAGCTCTGGGAGCCCTCACCCGGCTCCCCCGTCTGATTCCCTGCTCGAGCAGCTGTCATGGGAGTCGGCAGCTCCTCCCCTCCCCGCTCCTGTGAGCAAAGTATCTTCCTTGTGGTGGGCCCTGCTTCCTCAGCCACATGTTTGGGAGTGGGGGAAGACCCACCACAGCTTGGGGAGCGCTGCAGTGCTCCCCTGGATCCTTGGGGCCCAAAGATGGGGTTCTGGGCCCCTCCTCCTCTTCTCAGGGAAGCATGATGGTGCTCCCCGTCCACCCACGTGCATCAGTGGCCCAGAGATGCAGTCCGATCCCCTTTCTTCTTAGTTTGGGGGGACGCGATGACACTTGACCATTTCTTTGGTGGTGGAGTCCCAGAAAAGGGGTCCCATGCCTCTGTACCCATAAACTAACCTGGGGGTTGTGATTTTGGGCCTCCAGAGCATTGGGGAGTGGCTCCATGCATGCACCCTTCCAGGGTTCTTACATTGCAGATGATCATCACATTGACCCTCGGGCACTGACCCAACCCAGGTGTTTTACCACTGAGCAGCGGAGCTCCATGAGCTGCATTTCCTCGCTGCTGGGTCAAAGATCCAATCCTTCTTTCCTGCTTATCTCGGGCCCGGTTTGGGCCTACTTGTGTGATCTTGGGCAACTTTTGCTCCTCGTAGCGAGCCACAACCACGTGAGTCATTTTCTCAGGCCTCCCGGCCTCTAAGGTGGCACACTTTGCAGGGAGTCAGTTCCACTGGCTCCCCTGACCAGCCTTTCTCCTTTTTATGTCCTCTGGTCCTTCTCTCTCCACTCTGGGTGCAGACGCCCAGTCCTTCCTTCATATGGTCCTTAAGGGGTGTAATGGAACGTATGTCCCATGTCCTGAAGAGATACCCACTGCTGCTGGGGTTATCTGTAGTCAGACTCATTAGTCCAAGGGGGCTTCTGTAGTTAATTCTTCCTGTTGTCCATTGCTGCGGCAGTATGGTACCACTGTCCAGCTCCAACAAAAAGCATATCCCCCCTTTTGTCCAAGACTTTTTAAGTCAGAGTGGAAAGTTCTAGAAGCCAGGTACTCCTGGCCAATCCTAGGGTGCCACATCACCTCTCCACTCCTGTCCCAACCCTCCTGCACGGCATGCTGGGAGAATTCAAGATGGCGCCATCCAGGAGTCACTGGTAACATCTCCTCTGGGGGCCTTAGCTCTGCCCCTCATTGACATAACTGCTAGGACATTTCCTACCACAACTACAAAAAGGAGCCCCCTCTTCTGTTGGCTCCAGAGGTCTGGGCTCCTTTCTTTGTTCTTTGGGCCTGGGCTGTCCCAACCCTGGTGCAGTGTGACAGCTAATTAACAGATGCAGTTTTTCTACCCAACCCTTTCCTCCTCAGGAGCTGAGTGAATCATTGTTAATTGCTCCCTTTGTGTGGGAATGACTTTGTTCCTTCTGCTGGAGACCAATGTAATTAGCTTGGCCCATCAGGGTGACGAAAGGCCTGGGCTCTGGTCCTAAGCTGAGTCAGAGAAATATGGCAATTCTGAATGACCTATAAGATGTACATATAGCTTTTTGGAACTTTCATAATCTATCTTGGCGCACATGTTTCACTTCATATTGATATGTTGCTGGACTTTGTAGGAAAAAGAGAAGCAAAACTGCACTCTAAGGCAGATTTCCTCCTATGTGTATAATAAAGCATCACTACAGACCAAACAGTAAACCACACTGACTTTCCTTATGAGTGTCCACTATTATAATAAGGCCTACCCAGGTCAATATCTAACCCTGCAGAGTCTCCTATTGTGCAGTCTACCTGTGCGCAACTACCAGGCTGCACACAACAGTAGTCTTACAAACGCAGCCCTCACATGTGTGCACATGCATGTGCACACGTTTTTACATGTAACATCCACGTTCTCCTTACCATTGCTGCATTGCAACGGCCTTCCGTTTACTGGGTGATTACCATGGGTGAGTCACCAGCTGTGAGGCTCACCCACAGTAAAAAGTCCAAAACAAGGTGATCAAAAAGCAAAAAATCTGAGTGGATTACATGGGCAGAACCCATTTCATTATGGTAGAGCTAAAAAAAAATGCTATAACAAAAAGGTTGTTTAATGTTTGAACCTAGTTAAATGTGTGTTTGTACCGCTTTGCTATTTTTTTCTTACAAGCAAATGCTTGACATGTACATTACAAGGATTAAAACATGTGAAACACACCTAGTAATGAAGTGAGTGATTGTTCTCAACTCCATCACCCATTTCCAGATTAAACTCTTTTCAACAACAACCAATCACTGGTTGGCTGACTGCATAAGAAGGCAATCCACACATTAAATCTCTTTTTCTGCCTTCACTCTGTTGTTGAACGTCTTTAAAAGTATACTTCTTCTTTTGAGGATGAATTACATAAGGTGGAGATGAGATCTCATGCGATCATGATTGCCTGCTGGGAGCAGCAGCTGGATTCACCTACAGACTGCTCCAAGGCTTTTCCAACCTGTGTCAAATACTGGCTGCACTTCATTTAATGGCCATTGGATCTTTCAGACTGTCTCCTCTGATGTTGGTTTCTCTCAGGCAAGCCCCAGGTGCTGAGATGCATCAACAGAAGAGTGCACCTGTTTATCACCATGCTACAGTCAATGGCAGGAAGGCAAAGGGTGGCAAAGGAATTTTATGCCTTTGACCAATTCCCTCGTGTGCTAGGTGCCATTGCCTACACCTACATGGCACTTCAGCCACCTCACTACACAGCACATCTTTTCCGCAACAGACAACAGTGACACTCCATCAATGTACAGGCTGGTTGAGATGCCAGGGATTGCTTCACTGATGTGTTTGCTGCTTTTCCTGTCAGCATACACACCAGTTATATTTTCTGATAGTCACCTCTTGCACAATGTTTGCTTGCTGCAAATATCAGGGATGTGGCTTAATGGTACATAGCAACATCTTGCAGTGGGCCTTCATGTATATCTGTAGTTGCATCTCAAACATAATCATTAATCACTACAAGACAATACACACACATTACCCTGTCACACGCTGCATGTAGATGGGCATGTTGGGGTACAATTACAAAAGACGCCCCTTTACTAAAAAATCACATTTCTTTTTGCAGGTGGTAACGAGTATGCTCTCTTCCCACATCTTCTCACACCCTACAGATGTCCAGTATCTCAGCAGAGGTACAATAGGGCACACATACACACACAAGCAATTATTGAACACACTTTCGGTATCCGTAGGTGAAGCTTCAGATGTCTTGATCATATGGCGGGGCCAGGGAGCGCTGGTGTGCTCCCCAGGAGTTGTGTACAAGATTCTCTATAGCCTTTTGTGTATTGCACAGCATCACCATATGAAGCGGTTTACATATAGATGTTAAACCTAATCTACAGCCATATCCAAGGACCCACATTGTGGGCCAGAACAGCGGTCAGGGTATGCAGGTGCAGGATTAGCTGGTCAACTCATTTTTCTCTTGGCATGCTAGTTTGGTTACTGCTTTATATGTTTGGACCATCTCTTGTCAGTGACGAAAGGTGGACGTCTAACACACTGTCCATGCATGCCATTCTGAGACAACTCTGTTTACTGTACACAATGGGGCAGATTTACAAGGAACTGACGCATCTGCATAGATGCGTCAGTTTCCTTGCGTCAGTGCCAAATGTCCTTGCGCCACTATGGATGCACTGTATTTACAATACAGTGCTCCATGGCGCAAGGATTAACAGATGCGTCAGAAATTCTGACGCATCTGCTGGCGCAAAAGTGACGCATTGCCGGAGTTGCTCATGAAAGTGACGCAACTCCAGCAATGCGCCACAATAGATGGGTGAGTCCCATTCAAAAAGCCCTGCGTCATTCCTTATGCCTGGTCTGAGCAGGCGTAGGGATTTTGACGCAGTGAACTCGTAGAGTGACGCAGTGAAATCTTGTAGATTTCACTGCGTCAGTTCTACATGGCTTTTTGCATGGGAACGCCTACCCTGCATACATTATACCTGTAGCAGGTATAATGTGACGCAGGGGTTTACAACGTGACTCATCTCCCTAGATGCGTCACGTTGTAAATGGGCCGCAACATTTCCGCCGCGGGTGCGTCACAAAAGTGACACAACTGTGGCGCAAAAGTCACGCAAGGAGCTTGTAAATCTGCCCCAATGTTTCCAAGTAACTTGCCATCCTCAAGTGAAAAAAGTTGCCTGCAAATGTTTCCAAACATTGTAATGCTTATCCAGACCAAGATTCAACCACCATATCTAAAGGACTATACTCATGGTTTAAAATAAACAGACATATATTAGGTCCACAAACTATCTTTGTTTACTTTTAATTACTCACTGTCATTTAGAGGTCTTGTATTACATGTACACTGTCCCCCTCCAGCACAGACAGTCTCTGCCTCATGTGTAGAAGTTCTCCTTTGCAAGCAGTGCAGAAATTCCTCACCTTAGTCAGAAGCACTTCACTCGAGGCAGAGATCTCTGCCTACCACAAATGAACAGGAAAGGAGGAGGTGCACTATTTTGTTTTCATTCTGAGCCATCCTCTCCTCCAAGCAGCATCTTCCTCCATCCTGCTGCTTCATGGCACAATGTTGGCCAAAAATGGCTGAGGGAGTTGAGAAGAAGTCCCCACTTTTTCCAAAACTGAATTGGCGACCATCACAGAGGGGATCATTAGCAAGTACCAATAGCTTTATGAGGGACCAGATATTGAGCTGAGCAATGCAGCAGGGCCCAAATCTGGTGGGACATCACCACGCGTTGCAGTGCAGTGGGTTTCCACACCCGGCAATGGAAGCTGTGCCACAAGCTCTGGGAAGACCTTCATCACTGGACCTGTATTAATACTAAGGATATTATGGGCTTGTCCTCCCAGTCATATAAACAGCACCCTCTCATGACACCACTGTACCAGAGGGTCCTGAAAGCTGCCTGACTCTACCTCCAAGCTCAGCTGGAGGAGTTTGAGCAGCAGAGAGTCCATAAGTATATGAAAATTAGTATTTGGCACATAGATGACCATGAGTTATGAAAGTGCTGACCTGGCATGTATTCTCTGTAAGCTTTGGCATAACTTTACTTATTTTATTTAACAAGTTTTGTTGTATGAAAGTCATGAATATTCACATTTAGTAACATGAATTTGTTTTCTTCACCTTAACTACTAGTCTTCTTTTGGCACCATGGAAATGCTGTGATTGTGTACCTTTTCCTTACTTCCTAACCACCGTACCTATGAGACGTTTCACTTTCTTTTCCTGTGTTCCAACAATTACTGTGAGAAATTGGGTTGTTGGTTGACTAGGTGTGAGCCCTGGTCAAGCATCAACCACAGTCCTTGTCAGGGTAAGGTACAAGAAAGCCCCAAATTAACCTAGTCTTCACCTGCTGGTAACTTGGCACAGAGCAGTCAGGCTTAACTTAGAGGCAATGTGTAAAGTATTTGTGCAACAGTTCAAACAGTAAAACAGTGAAAACACCACACAAAAAGATCCCACATCAGGTTAGACAAATAGAGAAAAATGTAATAAATAAAACAAGACCAAAAGAACAAAATTCCAATCAGTAGTACCAAAGTTGTGAATTTTTAAAGAATAAAGTATAAAGAAGTGCCTAAAAGCATAAAGCGCCAACTGCGGCTATCTGGTCACGCTGGACCGGGTCCAAGTCAAATGTTCAGACCAACTGTGATGGAGCGCAGGTCGGATACAGTCCCAGATTAGTCCCTCTGAAATTTTACCTCCCCAAGTTTTGTGCCAAGAGTCCCGTTTGCATTTGAGAGAGTCACACAGAGGGAAGAGAGGGTCATGGGTGGCTGTCGGCATGGTGCGAAGAGAAAGCAGGGCGTCGCGGACAGGTGGGCTGGAGCTTCGCATTGGCGGTCTGCCTCGCGTTGCCGATGCTGCTGTGCAAAGAGAAGGACTGGCAGTGTCTCGCACTGGATTTCGGTGCATGCAGCGCAGTCTTGGTGCGAATGGACCCATCCGCGATCGCAAAGAGCCCAAAAGCTTGATTTAAGAGCCCATGGGCCACACCAAGGGTCTAGGACCTGAAAGGCACTACTTGGGGGTCAGGAACTCGCTGCAGCTGGGTCAAGGAGCTGGTTGGGGAGTATTTTATGTCCCTGAGGCTCAGATCAGGAGGCCATCAGATTGGCCCTTTGAGTTACTCTGGGGTCCTGGGTTCAAGATGAAGTGGCAGGTCCAGTTCTTTTTTCCCAGGAGAGAGGGCAGCAGATCAGCGCAGATGGGCAGCAGTTCCTTTAGAGCAGCATTCCAGCAGAGTAGCAGTCCTTGTAGCAGTCCTTGTAGCAGACAGCAGTCCTTCTTCCCTAGCAGAGTATTCACAGGTCCAAAAATGTAGTGAAGAGTTGGTGTCTAAGGTCATTCTTTTATACACAGTTGTGCCTTTGAAGTAGAGGCATACCCTTGAAGTGCACAGATGCTCTGCGTCCCATGCCTTAGCTCCAGACTAACTACAGGGCGTATGCAGGCCTTTGTGTGGAGGCAGGACACAATCTATTCTGGTGTAAGTAAGGCTGTGTCCAGCTTCTACTTCCCATCCTGCCAGTGATGGCCATCCAGTCACACCTAATATCCCCATTTTGTGTGGCTGTCTAGAAGGAATGCACAAAGCCCAACTGTCACCCATACCTAGGCAGGCGACTTAGGTGACCCAGAGACAGGCTGCAGGCACCAAATGGAAAGAAAATGCCAACTTTCTAAAGTGTTATTTTCAGAATGGTAATTTAAAATCCGACTTCAACATAAGTTAGGATTTTTAATTAGGATTCCAAAGACACCAAACATGAACTGGTTACATTTTCCCATTTGGAAATTACACTTATAAGATGAAATAAGGTAATTCCAATGTTATCATATGGGAGAAGTAGACCATGCAGTTGTGAAAAATGAATGTAAGACTTTTTCACTACCAAGACACAATAACACTTAAATGTACATGTCCAACTGTTTAAATACATTGCACCTTGCCCTCTGGGCTGTCCAGGGCTTATCCTAGTAGTGACCTATATGTATTAAAAAGGAAGGTTTGGGCCTGGCATAAGCTTTATTTTACCCTATGATCACAAACAACCATGCTAGGTTGAATTCTCCGGGAATGCTAGTGCAACTATTTTTAACCCTGACCCCTGGGTGTACCAGTAAAATTGTTTTTTAACATACCAGGGAGTTAGTTTTACTTCACTAGCACACTTTCTCACACTCTCCCTCCACACCCGGCTCATCATAAGGTTTTAGTATACCTCTTGTAACATACAACTAAAACATCCCTCAGCTCCTCCCTCTCACTGAGGGGGTTGTAGCCCGCACTGCGACCTGGTTCGCAGTGCGAGGAGGTTCCCAATGATGAAGCATGCTTCCCTCGGGTGGGTGAGGGCATTCATCCTATAAAAGGGAACCCCTCCCCTTACACTCCTTTCACTTTTTCTTCCTTTGTCTTGACCCAGGGTGGCCTTTTTGTGTTATCAGTTCCGATATATAAGAAGGGTGATAAACAAAAAACACAGAACTACAGACCCATTTCATTATGGGACACTATGGCAAAGCTAATGGGACGCCTACTATTAAATAGGTTAGAAGAGTGGGCAAAGGAGCATAAGATTCTGATGCAAGTGCAATATGGTTTCCAGGCTGGTAGAGGCACTATAGGCCAGTGCCTCAATTTAGCTATGATAACTGATAAATATACCAGAGCAAAACAAGGTCAGATCTTTTTGGGTTTTATGGATTTAAGCGCTGCTTTTGATTGCGAAATCCATTCTTGCTTGTAGAACATAATGGAGGAAATGGGGGTGGACCCCGAACTTACCCGTTTTATTCATCAGTTGTACTCAAATGCGACTGCCAGTGTCAGGTACGGGAAGGACGGGGAGTGCACCCACTCATTTAAGATCGCAAGGGGTGTTAGGCAGGGGTGCGTTCTCGCCCCCTTCCGCTTTTCTTTATACACAAACGGGATTGGAGCCGCACTGACTGGAGGCATATTAGATGTCCCCCTTTTGACTCCCAAACCATACCGATTCTCGCACATGCTGAGGACGCGGTATTAATAGCCCATATGGGGGTGGCCCTCCAACGATTGATTACTGCCTATGCTTCCCATATGGCCTCAGTGGGTCTAAGAGTAAATGAAGAAAAGTCCTTTGTCCTTATAGTAAAACCCCTGCGGTAAAGAGACCACAATCCTTTGCCCTAGGTACAAGAAGACTAGAGGTGGTTGATACTTTTTCATATCTAGGGGTCAATTTTGACAAAAAACAGTCCTGGACAAATATGGTGAAAAATAGAGCCCTGGGGATAGAAAGGAGCATGGAAGCCATAAATACTTTTGCTAGTAGACCGGGCACAAAACCACTTGCCATTATGAAGACAATATACCAAGCAAAGACACTATCTGTAGCCACATATGGGGCAGGCATATGGGGAACGGTCCCGGTAATGCAACTCCAAAACCTAGAGGACCAATTTTACAAGAAAGTACTATCTCTCCCTAGATTGTGTTCAAACTATATTTGCCACTTGGAAGCAGGATTACCCTATATAACAGATACTATTAAGATCGCCCCGATAATTTTATGCCACCCAATATGTCGCAGAGACACTGTAAACTTAACTCAGCTCATAATTAAAAATTGTATTGACTTGGATAACGCATGTAAAATCCCCTGGCTTCAGTATGTGAGGGTAAACCTAGCTGCTTTAGGATTAGAGAAATTGTTTACCACCCCCAATTTGTGCAGAATAATCCCGAAGAAAAAACTGAAGGAAATTTTTCTATCGTGCTGAGAGCTCAAGAGCATTGGAACACACAAATATTTTGCAGCTCGATACTTCACGTTGCTGGCACAAGAGCCATTTAATACTATATTGCTGCCAGATCTGAACAGTCATCCGGCAAGTCAGCACGATAGAAAGGTGACGCTGATTGGGGAATTCTTAGTTGAACCAGCCTGATGACTATTTCTTCGGTTTGAAATTGACAATGATAATACTTCTGCCCTGACGAAGTTCTTGTAACAGAACGAAACGCGTTGGCTGCTTGGTGTCTAATTTCAAATAAAATGAAGAATAAAGATTTCTGAACATTATCAACACTGGACGGACATTCGTAAAATTATTTGTTGTTGGATATTTGGATTGGGTGGTGCAACCTACAGTTGGCAAAATTTACATCACCTGTGTTTGATGAAAGTGTTGCATAAACGGAGTCTTTGGCTCTGCTCCACAAGGTTTGTTTTCACACTCACGGATGACACAAGCAAACTAAGTTCAATGCACCGACGCTTGAATGTGAAAGACAGGCATCAATGGTTTTGGGTTACTATCAGTCCAGACACAGGAATCCAGGGACACCGTAGTGATTGGAAACAAACCTACTTCATTCTCAATAACACAGACACAAACTGCACTAAGAAAAAGACACTTTAACTGAAAAAGCATGTTTATTTCAACAGGATGGCCCTGTTGCATAGCACATCTAAGACAACCACAAAGAATATAATTAAAACAGCACAGATGCATGCTCAAAACAACAAAAATAAATTGAATATTTCTACCATGGTTAAAGTGTCATCTAAAAAACATAACACACTAAAACCTACTTCTATCTGTATGCTAGGGGGGGCATGGAGTAGTATAACTTGCATCTAGAGTTTATTAGGAAGAATCAGCGCACTGCATACCTGATCAAGAGCCAAGTGATGTAATTATCACTAGTCAGGTAAGCTGTGTTACCTGCGAAAGACAAACACGTGTTGCATCTTCTTCTTTACTCCTGGACTAAGCTCAATATCAGCTTTCAGTAGAAAGTGAGATGTGGCAGCATCTCTGGCAGTCAATTTCGTCTCTGGCCGTATCTTGAGCAATAATCTAGGGCGAAGAACCTCTCCTGCCAAGTGGTAAAGTCAAGGTCAGCCCTTTTTTTTTTTTCCAATTCTTTTTATTTATCATTTTCTCAGTTTTGTTGGACATTTCCCAGCAGTACAATTAACATTTCAAGATATTAAAGTAAGATTGCAATACAATTCCATTATTTGAGTAACTCTGGGGCAAGGCCAAGGCTACATGTCATACATGTTAGATTGGTTCACATTACACAGTCAACAGGCTACACCGTCCCACACATATATTTACGGAATCTTCGGGGTATCAGTTCAGTGCCCTCTGTATGCCTCCCATAAGCCCTAAATCTTTTCCCACTTGCGTGGGCAACCCCAACTCTGGTACACCACTTTCTCTGCCCAACTACACCAGTCTAGATCTACTTTCCAGTCTTTCACTCTCGGTGTGTGGTTTGCCCCCCAAGCCTTTGCTATGTTCTTTTTCGCCACCACAGCAGCCACCATATCTTAGAGTATTTAAGCCATGACTTCTCCCGTCACATGCAGGATATTCCACTGCGCCTCCAGCGGGACATCTAGTCACGCGACCCCATTCATAGCCTGCGTCACCTCCCGCCAGTATTGTTGAATAATAGGACAGGCCCATAGAATGTGAACGAATAATCCCTTTTCCCCACATCCCCTAGCACACTCGTCAGTGTCACATCGTCCCAGCCGGTGCATTAGTTTTCTGGATGAGTATGATCTGTGTAAGATTTTTAACTGTATAAGGCGAACACAAGCCTGAATAGCTACCTCTCTGGAACTTTGAAGCGCTTCAGCCCAGTCGTCATTCTCATCTGTTTCCCACGCCTCCCTCAGGGCCCCAAGTGGGTCTGGTGAGTTATTCATGAACTTCCTGAATGTTAGAGAGGTATATTTGACCAGCATATGATCTAGTAGTAACCTACCTTCCAATGGCATGTACTCCGGTATTTGCTCTCCCTCAAGTATGTGTCAGCGCAATGCATGTCCTAGTTGTAAAATCAGAATCCTTCCATATCTGTCATCTGGCATTCTGCTCTCAAGTCATAAAATGTCATTGGGTACCTCAGTGTCTGCAAATACCCAGTCATTTATTGCGATCAGCTGGGCTGCCCAATAACATTTCTTAACATCTGGGACCGCCAGTTCTCCTTCAAACACCCCTGCCTGAAGTTTACGCAGCGCAGGGGTGTTTGAGGGGTGTTTGAGGGGTCCTTTAAGAGATGCCCCATCCCAAAGGAGTTGGCTTAGCTCACCGTTCACTTTCTGAAAGAAGTCCAGTGGAATTTTATATGGGGTGTTCTGTAGAACATAGAGTAAGCGAGACAGGGCCATCATTTTGAAAAGGACAACCCTGCCCATCAAGAACACTGGTAGTGTCCTCTAGTGTGCCACATCGCTTCAGAGTTTCTTGAGTTGTGGAAGTAGGTTGTCAGTTCTGAAATCTGTAGCTGTCCTCGATATCTGGATGCCAAGATATTTGAATTTATCTTTTACCATCAAAGGTATGTTCCTAGCCAGTCTGGGCAGGACATCCCCGAGAGAGGGAAGAGGAGGGATTTATCCCAGTTAATCTGGTACCCAGAATAGCTACCAAACAGCTGAAATATATGAAATAATCTTTTTACCGAGCGGTAGGGTTGAGTGACGTACAGCAGTATCTCATCTGCATATAGAGATATGCGTTCCTCCTATTCCCCTGCCCCCTTGATACCTGACACTAATGGGTCTTGGCGCACCCAGGTGGCTAATGGCTCAAGTGCCAATCCAAAGATCATAGGGGACAGCGGACACCCCTGTCTCGTAGCCCTATGTAGTGCAAAATAGTGGCCAATCGCTGGTCCTCTGGCAGGCATTCTTCCACCCTAGCCATCCGGAACATGGTGAGCATGTGTTGCGCCACTTTATCTGCTATGCCCTTGTAGAATTCTACCGGAAGGCCATTGGGATCAGTCGCCTTACGAATTGTAAGTCCCGAATGACTCCCTCTATTTCATCTGCCATTAGGGATGGGTCTAGTGCTTTCATGTCATCATCTGAAAGTGTGAGGAGGGAGATATCTTGCAGGAACTCAGTGCAATCATTTGCTGATCTCACTGAGACAGGCGTGTATAAAGCCTTGTAGTAATTAGCAACGCCTCTGCAATTTCCCTCCCAGTCTTATGTGTGTTCCTGTCAGGTGTATACATTTCTAGGACCCAGTTACTTTTCGTGTCCCTCTGTTCCAGCCAGGCTATGACTCTGTTCGACTTGTCCCCAACATCATATATCCTTCTCTGTGTTGCTCTCGCTTGCGTCCGGACTTTAACTTCAGCTAGGTCTCTCATTTCCCATTGTTGAAGGTGAATTTGTTGATTTATGTGAGAGTCAGGTGTGTCGTCCTGCAGCACCATGGCCTCCAATTGACCTATTTCCCTTTCCAGGTCCTTTTTTTTTTTGTTGATAATCAACTTTATTGATTTTGGAGAAGATAAACGAAAGAAAAACAGAAGACCAGCAGCAAGTAGAGACATTAATGTACAGCGTAGCATGGCAACAGTACAGCACCAAATAAGTCATTGAAAGCACAGAGTCTGAAAGAGGACAAAGTAAATGTTCATCGCGGGGCCACGGGAGCCCAGACAGAACGTCAATCTTCTAGTACCCCCACCCATTTGCCCCATACTTTGCGGTACTTCGCTGGGCATCCCCTAGCCTCCTACAAGGACTTTTCTTGCGCTGCGCACCAATCCACCCCTCTGCGCCATCGTGCCATGGTGGGTGCAATCAGGTTCAACCAGTTAGCCGCAATGTCCCTCTTGGCCACCATTGTGGCTGTGTTCAGGAAGAGTTTGTCCGATCTGGATCCACCCAACCCCTCAGTAACCCCCAGGAGCACCTTCAGTGGGTTGTGTGGAACCTCCCAGCCCAGGACCTCAATGAGTTCCCCCACTATGGAGTTCCAAAAGTGTGTAACAATGGGGCAAAGCCATACCATGTGAAAAAAATCAGCTTGTTGTTGGCTACAACGGGGGCATGACGCGTCAGGTCTGAGCCCTGCGTGGTGGAGGCGCAGCGGTGTGAGGTAGGCGGCTTGAAGGTAGTATGTTTGGACTAAACAGAACCTCGTGGAGGCTGTGATTGTTTTGGGTGTCATTAGCGCGTCTCTCCAATCTTCATCCTCCAGGGCTCCGAGCCATCCCTCCCACTGGTCTCTAAGCTGGTGTAGTGTGTTGGGTGTGTTGTTCGTAAGGGACCGATAGATGCCGGAAATCCCTCCCTTCCCCAGGTTGCCCGTCATGATCTGAGCTTCAGGTGGACTATATTCAGGTAGGGAGGTACCTTCCGAGATGTGGGAGCGGAGGGCGTGACGCAGTTGCAGGTACCAGTAAAACTGTGAGGTGTGTAAGGAATACCTGGTTTGAAGGTCTTGAAAGGTACGCAGACGGTCGCCTCCCCATATGTCCCCCAGCTGCGAGATACCAATGAGGTCCCAAGCTCTAAAGCCAGATAAGTTGGCGACCTCCTGGAGCCAGGTGCCTTGCCAAAGTGGGGTATAAGGAGTCAGTGTGTCCGACCAATGGGTGTGGCGCAGAGAGGCCCGCCAGGCCAGGAGTACTCCCCGTGTTACTGCGGGCAGGGCTCTGGGGATAGTCCCCCCATACAGAATCCCTTGGATGCTAGACAGGCCAAGGGCATGTAATTCCACTCTGTATGCTGGATCCGACCAACCGCCATTAAACCAATCGTGTATTCTGAGGAGCCGGGTTGCTAAATAATATAGATACAAATTTGTCATACCCAAGCCTCCATCAAAGGGTGGGATCCAGCACTGGGTAAGGGCCAATCGGGGCCTTCGACCCCCCCAGAGGAACTTAGTGGCTAGGCTGTCCATCTCCCTGAACCATGCCCGCGAGAAGAGTAAGGGTGTATTCTGAAGTACATACAAGAACCTGGGCAGAATCATCATTTTGAATAAGGCTATTCTGCCCATGGGGTTCAGCGGCAGCGCCTGCCATCTGAGGAGGTCAGCGCGGGCCTTCTTCACTAGCGGGTTCACATTGAGCGACCAAGCGAGGTCAGGGAGGAGGGTGACCCAGATCCCCAGGTACTTGAAGGTTTATCTCCGGAGGGGTATCGTGGTCTGCCAATCAAAGCAGTCACTTGAGATATGAAGGGGGACCAGGACGGACTTGGTAGAGTTCAGTCGTAGGCCACAGGCCCGTTCAAAGAGACTCAACGCTCAAAGACACCTGGGACCAGACTGCGCTGCTCGGCCAGGAAGAGCAGAACGTTGTCCGCGTAGAGAGCGATTTTGTCCTCACCAAGCCCAGGCCATTTCCAACCCATGATTTGTGTGTACGACCGTATGAGGCAGGCAAAGGGCTCCATCGCTAACGCAAAGAGGAGGGGGTGAGAGGGGGCATCCCTGCCTCGTACCTCTCCTGATGGGGAAGGGTTGTGATAGTGCTCCATTGACAAAAACTCGGGCCTGCGGCTCGCTTTATAGGGTTTTCACCAGTTTACAGAAGTATTTCCTGAATCCCAGTTCCGCCAACACCTCCTCCAGGTACCGCCAGTCTACAGAATCAAAAGCTTTCTCGAAATCAATGAGAAGGAGCGCCAAGTATGGGGTCAACAACTGGTGGTTCGATAGAGCGTGGTGGAGGCCCCTGAGGCAGTGTCTGGTACCCCGAGAGGGCATGAAGCCACACTGGTCGGGATGGACCAGCTTGGTGAAATACGGTCACAGGCGGTTGGCTAAGACTGAAGGGAACACCTTGACCTCAGAGTTAATGAGAGAGATGGGGCGGTAGTAGGAGCAGTGTGTCAAGGGGGGTTGAGACTTAGGGATCACCACGATGGTGGCAATGTCAGTTTCGGTGCGGAACGAACCCCTGTCAGCTGCCTCGGCGTATACCTCCAGGAGACGGGGAACTAGTGTGTCCCAGTAGGCCGCGTAAAACTCCTGTGGGAATCCGTCCGGTCCCGTGGTCTTGCCAGAGGCCATGCGAGAGATAGCATCATTGACCTCCTTTAGAGTAATAGGGAGGTCCAACACCGCCGACTCATGTTCACTGAGCCACGGAAGAGAGATCTGCTCCTGGTGAAGCAGCGTCGGGAGTGAGAGACTGGGAGTCTGGGTGGAGTAGAGTGCAGCGTAGTAAGTGGTGAAAGATTGGGCCGCCGGCGAACGCTGGACCGCACCGTCTGAGGCTATCACTTCCGGGATTATGTGATTGGCCATTGGATACGTGGCCAGTCGATGGAGGAGCTTCCCATTTTTGTCTCCCCATCCATACACTCTGGCTACGGAGGCTCCTCCCCCTCCGCATGGGACGACTCCTGGTGGCCGGCCGCGTTGGGAGCTGCCCCGACACCCACCAACCACGTGCGCAACCTGGGTTTCATCCTGGACTCAATGCTCTCTATGACCCAGCAAGTCAACGCTGTCTCCTCCTCCTGCTTCAACACCCTCCGCATGCTTCGCAAGATCTACAGATGGATCCCCACCGACACCAGGAGGACGGTCACCCAAGCCCTCGTCAGCAGCAGGCTGGACTACGGCAATGCCCTCTACGCGGGAACCATGGCCAAACTCCAGAAAATACTCCAACGCATACAAAACGCCTCCGCACGCCTCATCCTCAGAATCCCCCGCCACAGCCACATCACCGTCCACCTGAGAGACCTGCACTGGCTTCCGATCAACAAGAGGATCACCTTCAAGCTCCTCACCCATGCCCACAAAGCCCTCCACAACGCCGGACCGGCATACCTCAACGAACGACTCACCTTCTACACCCCGAACCGCCAGCTTTGCTCCGCAGACCTCGCCCTCGCCACCATCCCACGCATCCGCCGAACGACCTCCGGCGGCAGATCACTCTCCCACCACGCCACCAAGACCTGGAACACCCTCCCCAACCACCTGCGACAGCCCCAGGATCTGCTGACCTTCATGAGACTCCTCAAGACCTGGCTGTTCGATCAGTAGCTGCATCACCCCCCCCTCTAGCGCCTTGAGACCCTCACGGGTGAGTAGCGCGCTCTATAAATGTTTTGATTGATTGATTGACCTCCACAACAGCTTGGCGGCCTCCAGGGAAGTCTGTCTAATCTCATCTCTCAGGAATGCCAGCTTTCTGTCTTGGGAGTCAGCTCTCTGCTCTGGCGGCTGACTTTCAATGAGGGTGGCTTGAGCTTCCAGGAGCGTGATCCGGGAGTCTTGCACAAGCCGTTTGCGCTTGAGCTGGCCCTTAGCGAAGCCCCGAATAGTGGCCTTACCAGCTTCCCACAGGGTACTCGGGGAGGAGACAGAGTCTTGATTGGTGGTGAAGTAGTGTTGGAGCTGAGTACCTACCGATTTCTTAAAGTCCTTGTCCTGGAGAAACCAGGTGTTCAGTCTCCAGATCGGACGTAAGGAGGCCGGGAGGTCGCCCACTTCCATCGCTACAGGCGAGTGGTCAGATATTCCTCTGGGGAGGATGGCAATGTCTTTAATTACCCGACAGTCCGTGGCTGGCATAAAAATGAAGTCTAGCCGCGCGTGCGTGTGGTATGCCGCTGATGTGTGTGTGTATTGTTGGGTCAGCGGGTGCCAAATTCTCCAGGCATCACAGATCCCCAAGGTATTCGCCCAGTTCGTCAAAAGATTAGCGTGGGTGGTTCTGGTGGTCGAAGGGGCACTGGCGGCGTCAAGGGCTGGATTCATGACTGCGTTAAAGTCCCCTCCAATGATTGTCATCCCAGAGGGCAAGGAGGCAATCAGTTCCGCAGTACGCTTAAGGGCGGAGGCTAGCAGCGACGGCGAGGAATAGATGGACAGTAGGTTGAGGGCCTGGCTATAAAGCTGCCCAGAGGGTCATCGGTGACTTTGCACAACACAAATGAAAGAGTGCGCCGCACAAGAACAGCCACTCCTCTCGACCCTCAGTTAAAGCCGGAGTGCCAGACCCGGTTATAGCCGTATCGCGCCAGGAAGGGGCATTTGTTGCCTACAAGGTGAGTTTCTTGGAGCAGCAGTATATTGGCTGCGTGACGTTGCGCATATCGCAGGACCGCTGTTCTCTTGACTCTGTCCAACAGCCCATTAACATTCCAGGATACTATGCAAAGCATCCCCCTTCTGCTATTGGCGTTCATCATGGGGGGTATGAGTGTGAGATGAGAGTCATGAAATGGGTGGCAGCCGCGATTAGAGTTCTCTGTCTGCGTGGGGTGGTAGGTGCACCACTGTAATGCGGGTTGTGTATACGCTTGCTATGCTGCTGGGTTGAGATGCTGGTGTGGTGAACAAAGCGTGTTAACGAACAACGGGGACAACGGTCCGTTTCCCTTTCCCTTACCCTCCCCCTCCCTATACTTCAGGAACTGAAGCATCTGTCGACCCTAACAGGTAAAAGACTGAAACAGGAACCAAACTGAAATGCTTGGGAATCGGGACTCGTGGAGGCCTCATAGCAGGATGTTCTGTAAGAATGTCCATCGAGAGAGATATATGGCGGTGAGCATAGTTGCTGTAGCGTGGGCCACAGCGTTGATTATGTCCAACAGTCTATTATGGGCTCAGGGTACCACCTTGAGGAGGGCCGGACTCCGGGAGAGGTCAGTGTCTGCCAGATCAATTAGGGCGGGGAGGTGTTCCACCTAGATCTGAGTGGTCCGATGAGCCAGTGCGTCGTAGGGGTAGGAGGTTGTTCAGGGATTCTCTAGATGCTGGATGCTGTCTGGGACTCGGCGGTGACTCTGACCTGACTTGTCTCAGGCCCCACCTTCTGCGAGAGCGGGTGCGTTTAGGGCGCAGCTCAGGCAAACCCCCAGGGGCTCCCTCGGTGTGGTTCTTGGGGGACTGGCTCTGGGTGCTGATTCTCAGGGGGGGTTCCTCCGTCAGCCATGTCCAGGCCTCCTCAGGGGAGTCAAAGAAGAGCGTTCTGTTTTGGAATGCCACCCGAAGACGGGCCGGAAAGAGAAGCCTGTACTGGATGTTTAGGGCGCAGAGCTTCTGTTTGACTTCTCCAAACGAGCGTCTTTGGCCCTGAACTTCCCGTGTGTAGTCGGGGAAAATCATGATCGTCTGGCCTTGATATTTGAGATGTGGCTGCCTGCGTGCCTCGGCCAGGATGGAGTCCCGGTCCTTGAAGTTAAGGATCCGCATTATTATTGGTCGGTGTGGCGCTCCCGGTGGCGGTTTTGGGGTGAGAGAGCGGTAGGTTCACTCGATTGTAAACCATGAGGAAAGAGAGCCTTCGGGCATCCATGAGCGCAACCAGCGTTTAATGAAGTCGGCCGTTTGGCCCTGCTCCGAGCCCTCCGGAAACCCCACCAGGCGGAGGTTGTTCCGTCTCAACCTGTTCTCAGCATCCTCAGCACGCCTGTGTAGTTCTTTAGTTTGAGTCTGGAGGCGGGCGACCTGATCTTTGAGTTGACAGACATCGTCTTCCACCGTGGAGATACGGGACTCCTTTTCTTTGATCCGGGCCGTGGCGTTACGGAGGTCTTGGTGGTTAGAGCCATGTCCACCCTGACTTCTCCAATTTTACCCTCCACCGAAGATTGGGAGGTGCTGATAGCTTGAAGGATGGTGGTAAGGTCTGTAGGGGCGGGGTGTCTTTCTCTGTGGGGCGCCCGTCTCCCCAGGCTCTGTAGTCGTATATTGGTCCATTTTGGTCGGTGTGGTGGGAGGTTTCGGTCCTCGGTCTCTCCCCATGGCCACCGGCCAACGGACGGATCTGGGACTCCAGGCAAGGAAGAGGGGGAGGGGGCGGTCGGGTCGGCAGCTACGAGGCATCCCCCTTGCGGCTCCAGGTGGGAGGGAGGCGCGCGGGGTCGTAGGTAGATGTTCCAGTCCCGCAACCCAGGGACAGCTCCAGCAGGCTCCACCAGGCTAGGTCACCATGCAATTCAACGGTCGATCATCTAGGCGCCTGCAGCAGAGTGCGTTAAGTGGACGCGGGGCTAGAAGGGGGATCAGTCTGCCGGCTCCAAGCTTGTGCTGCCACTCACCACCACCAATCTGTGAGAGTGCCAAGGATCAAGTGAGTTTCCACAGCAGAAACCAGCTCCAAGGTGCGCTCCTCCGGCACCAGATCCTTGGAGCGGCGAGGGGGAGAGGACTCTACCGATCAGTTAGGCAGATGGCCCCCCGGCGCGACCACCACCACCCGGCCAGCACCGGCTCAGTAGACGCCAGTAAGACCCGGTGGGCAGCTCAGGAGGGCGGGTGGGAGTGCACCTCTTGTCAAGTTCTCAGCCCCGAGTGGCAGGGCGGGAGGAGGGGGGCCTCGGTGAGGATTCCCCACTGTCCGATTTGCTCCATGCAGTCTGACCAGCTCCGGGGGCACACACCCGATCCACCACACCGCTGCAGCCCTGTTACATGATGCGCCTTGCGCTGCCAGGAGGCCCAAAGAGGAAGAAGACCGGCTGGCCTTTCCGCAGCCCCTTAGGAGTAGGAATAAATATTGACTTGTATCTGGGTGATCAGGCAAAACAGCTGTGTGGGGGGACGATCCCCGGGCAGGCCGCTCTCCCGCTGCCCGAAGCGGCAGCCGGTCCTCAACGCTCCCCCTCCACAGTCTCAGGGCTCCGGGTTTAGCTTGCAACAGACAGGCATGGGGAGAGGGCCCCCTCAATCCAGAAGCGTCACTGCATCTGTCGCCGAGTGGGGGGGAGAAGAAAGCAGTCCAGCAACCCCCGCTGACCGGGACGACAGCCGGGACACCCCCGGCGGTCCCCCCCCACTCAGACCCAGGGCCAGAACCTGTAGGCCACGCGTCACCGCCTGTAGTGGTGTAGGGCCCAGCAGACAAGGCCCAGTCCTCAGCCAAGGCGCAGGACACCGCACTGGCTTGCGACAGCAGGGCCCAGGGCGCCAGAAGGGGGGGAAGAGAAGGAGGCTCCAATCCCCCCACCACCCACACCGACAGTCAGATTCTCGCTGTAGCCGAAGGCCCGCTCCGGGAATTGAGGCTGAGCACTGCAGGTAGGCTTATGGCTGAGTAAGGAGGAGGGGGTGCCCCACCGCTGCCCTCTCATCAGGTCCGGGACTGAAGTGTGTGGGACTCGGACATAGCAGGCTCTGGCAGTGGGTCTAGAACACGGGCCGCAATCCTCAAGCTGGATGTAGGGCGCAGCGCCCGCAGGCAATGTCGGGCTCAGACCACCAGAGGAGGGGGGGAGGGAGAGAGAGACCCCGGTCTCCCCGCCACCCGAAATGATGACAGGACACCTCCTCAACCGCCCGCCCGCCCCGGGACCAGCAGCCGAGCGCGGCCAACGGGGGCCCGCCTCGGGCGGCCCTGGCGCTTCTCACCTCTGTGCCGGGATCAGCCGTAAGCAGACAGGCAGCTCTTTGTTTTGGGTGCCGGACGATGTAGTCTGCTCCGTGAGCCCCCTTCACTCCACTCAGCGGACGGAGCAGCCACAGATCACAGCACTGCTGTGACGAGCCAGGAGCCGTTTCCAGCAGGGGCCGCCATCTTGAGCCCAGGTCGGCCCGGAGTGTCATGGCAGGATCTGTATTTGGGATCCAACTATCGCCGAATCTGTCTTCCAGCACGGGTCCTAAGCTAAGGGTAGCTTCAGCAACAGGATCACAGGTTAAGCACTCTCCGATGGCACGGATTAAGGAGCGGATGACGGAGGGGTCCAGAGCACTTCTAAAGTGCAACCGCCATCGTGACGCTCCCGGCCACGCCCCCCTTTCCAGGTCCTTATAATGCTTTCTTTATTCCTCCCTATCATTGCTTGGGCATATCCTCACATAACAGTTTTATAGGCTTCTCATAGAGTACATGGTGAATCAACTGTCCCCTCGTTTTCTATGAAATATTGATCTGTCCATTCCCTAATCTTGTGTACGAATGTTTTGTCTTTGAAATACCAGAAGTCTATTCTAAGGGGGAGATTTGTATCTCTAGGGGACCCGGAAGCTGCACCTACACTTGGGAGTGGTCTGAAATGCTGCACGCTTTGTGTGTAGCGTAGCGGAACAGACCTGCATCCGTGCGATGGGTTAGGATAT
This sequence comes from Calotriton arnoldi, assembly GCA_963921515.1. Lineage (NCBI taxonomy): Eukaryota > Metazoa > Chordata > Amphibia > Caudata > Salamandridae > Calotriton > Calotriton arnoldi. Next base: position 1,039,882 of record CAWUFW010006651.1, read on the forward strand.
GATCTAATTGGGAGTAGCTGCCATGCTCAGCGGAGTAGGATTGTGGTCCCGCCACAGTTCCAGCAGTCACATCACCTCTGAACCCACACCAGAGCCAGATCCCGTCACTATGTCCCTTTCTGGGTCCATGACTGCATTGATGTCTCTCCCCATCACTAGTATACCCTGTGGCATTTCCAATAATTGGGCGCTTAGGGCCGGTAGCGTTTCAGTGTGTAGCCTTGGTGGTATATAGGTCGACCATAGGTTTAACATCATTCACTCCCACGTACCTCTCAGTGCAACATACCTGTCCAGATGGTCGTGCCATGTCTGGCTAGGAGTGAATGGAGTAGATGTTTTAACTAAGGGTGGGTGGAGCAGGCGTAGTGCCTCTGCGAAGTGCCACGGAGTTGGAAAACAACTCTGTGGAACTTCGCTCTGCTCTGCTACGCACCCCCCCTAAGTAATTATAAAGTAATGAAAAAGGCACTTACCTGCCGTGGCTGCCTCCTCCTTGCCATGGCCTCTCTCCTTCCTCGTCCTCGCCGTCCTTCTTCTTAGATAACCCCTACATTGTACGTCTTGCGCGTGCGTATGCGCACGTGCAAGACGTACAACGTAGGGGTTATCAGAGAAGAAGGACAGCGAGGAGAAGAAGGAAAACGGCCATGGCGAGGAGGAGGCAGACACGGCAGGTAAGTGCCTTTTTTATAACTTTATAATTAATTTGTGAGGGTGGAGGGGCCAGCTAACTCTTCTCGGCCACAGAGTGTAGTTTGTCTAAACTCCGCATTCGCAACGGAACATGGAGTAGGCAAAACTATGTAAACTGCGCTGGCGGAGAGTAGTTACCCACCCGGGCTTAGTTTTAACCATTATTCCCACTCCTCTGGAGCCCACTGTGTAGCCCGCGTGAGCAAGGAGTGTATATCCGAATCGATCTAGAGCTTTGTATCGGTTACCTTTCAGGTGAGTCTCCTGTAGAGAACTATGTCTGGGGCATATCTTCGTGGGAATTGTAGGACTATAGTATGCTTGATTTTGTTGCCCAAGCCATTCACGTTCCATGACATGACCTTTAATGTGGCTCCCCTACAGGGTCCCACGGGGTGCGTTTTACTTGAACCTGCAATATTGAGTGGGTAAGATGGAGTTCCTAAAGTGACGGAGTCCTGCAAGCTGCAATCTCATGTATCTAATGATGAGAGGGTCCCCTCTCCCCCAGTGTAATACGGAGGCTTGCCCCATCTATCTGTGTTCTCTGAGCCAAACTAAGTCTGCAAATTAACAATAGAACAGAGTCTAACATGACTACAGTAATCCCAGTATTGTAACTCCCCCCCTCCCTGCTACCCTGCTCAATGGGTCTGAAACTACCCATCACCCCAACTTGCAGAGTGGCTGTCGTCCCATAACTAACATAGCTTATTCTAGCGTGAAAACAACAATAAGGGAGGTAGAGGAAAAAACAAAGGGACTCACCCTCCAAAATGTAATACTGAAAGGCACAGAGAGTCACTCCGTCATTATCTTTAGAAAAAATATCTTTAGAATTTTTTTTTTCACCCTACAGATATACTGGGAGGTAGAAAGTTTTGTTTTTTTGATAACCCTCACCCACCAGGGTTTCCCCTTGCTGGCATGCTTCATCATTGGGTTCTTCCCATTCTACTGCAGAATGGGTGTGCTGTGACCAATGAATACGTGGGAGCACTGATAGCATTAAGACTAATCCTGATGAAAAAATAGGAGTGGGGGGTTTGTACAGAAGGAATTAAAAATACCTGGTTAGTAGGTGAATGCTGTTTATTTGCACCTCTACCCAGTATGATTAAAGACTGGGGAAAGAGGAAACCCAATGGGAAGATGTCCCAAAGTTTCACTGATCAGCAAGTTTCAAACCCTACCCCAAGGCTTTTCTTCAGGACCAAGGGTATCTACTCCCTGATGCCACTCCTGTAATCTTGAAGTTCATTGCATGCTAATCAGAAATAAAAATAAAAAGTGATAATCAAAACATACAGCTCCTAATCGGTGTTAATTACTGAGAATCTGTAGGGGTTCATGAAGGTAAAGAGTTAATAGATCATGGCAATGCTGCACTTATTGTGCTACACCAAAGTGCGCAAATGTGATATATTTTTCTACTGAAAAAGTGAGCACTTCTAGTGATACCATGTCCAAGAGATACAAGACACATAAACATAGACACACACAATTGTAAATCTCCATTTGTCATAACTGGTAAACCCGACATATATTTTGTAAGCCTAAGTCAGGCGTCATGAGTCCAAAACAGGTGAAAGAGGGATGCTTGTAGTCACACTCTGCATGTGGAGAATAAAATGAAATTGAATAGGGCATCTTCACAGAGGAAAACGGAGGGGAGAAAAGAGAGCTGGAGTACTTACTTCATTAAAGCGGCTCCCTCGCTCAGGGAACGCTTCTGCACATGCCTCCGAAGATGCCTGTCGGGTGTGCCGGCACAGCTTAAGTCTGCGGGAGCCGGGTTGACATCGGTGTCCTAGAGTCTTAGAAAGACTGGGATGCCAACCATCTGAAAATGGTCGCCTGGTGCGTGACTACTTCCTGGTGCTTTTACCCAACATTATGGGTTCGCGTCCCGTGTAGTGATATTGGTTTAGGGATTAAGACCGTGGAATTTTATTACTAAAGGAAAGAAAAAGGTGACAATGATGTTTTATTAAAAAACAAGTGTATTGTTTCAAAAGGAGAAATTAGGTAAAAGAGACAGTCTTTTTAAAGAGAGGGTGTGTGGTATACTTATGTTGTATACATATATCAATCTGTGTTTATTTCCCTAAAAAGGGGGAAATTATTGACAGAAAAACGTTACAGTTTTAAACAATCTTCATGGAGCCACAGAAAATATATTCCAAAGGAAATGTTTTTGTTGTAGACTCAAAAATGGATCAATTAAAAAAGGCAGGGAATCATGGAAATTCTTGATAGAGATTCAGATCATGATATGGCCTACTTAAGGGTGGTCTTTAAGTGAAAAAGACTATCTGTCCCAGAGTATCATGTGAATTGCCCAGGGAATGTTTTCGTTCAGACCGCCTATGTGTGTCTTGAGCTTGAAAACCCATTGTTGCTCTTTCTTAAACAGCATTGATTCTTGGCTGACTTGTTCAAGCATTAACCATTGTAAATCCCCTACAGTATGCTCATGTTCAATGCAGTGTGCTGACATCTTAGTCATAGCCCGCCCACTTCTCAACTTGATGCAATGTTAGCATATCCTGGTCTTAACTTTATGGGTCGTCATCCCTATGTAATGTAAATTAAAAGGGCAAGTGATCATGTATATTACTAGTTGGGAGTTACAGTTAGTGAAATGTCATAGTTTCCAGCTGGTATTGTTATTGAATGTGAGTACCTTGGTTGCCTTGGTGAGATGACAGGCACTGCAACCACCACAGGGGTGGTGTCCTTTTATTGGTGTAATGAAGCCTTGATTCGCTCTTGTTTCATTGGTTATACGTGATCATGAATGTACCAGCATGTCACGTGAGCTGCATCCCCTTTTGTGCGAGAACATGGATTTTGGAAATTTTAGGGGACCACCATTCAGTGTGCGCCAGTGCTTGTTTATAATCTTGCTCACTTGATTGGATGTGCAACTGTAGTTCACAATACGTATAGGTCTGTCTTCTTTTGTTTTGGGAGGAGGGATTTCCAAAAGTGCCTCCCTATGATTGTTTCTGCCTTGTTTCATAGCCATTGAAGGTATTTTGTTATGGTACTTCCTTGCTTTTAACTTGGAGGCCAGACCCTTAGCCTGTTCTTTGTAGTCGCTCAGTTTTGTGCAATTGCATCTGAGTCTGAGGAATTGGACAAAGGGCAAACTTTCCCTGAGGTGTCTGGGATGGAAGCTGTCAAAGGAAAGAAGACAGTTTTTGGCTGTTGGTTTAAAGCGCATGGTTGTTTTTAAGGTCCCCTCCTCAGGGATGATGTTTAATTCCAGGAAGACTAGTTCTGTTCTTGAAAGGGTGTGTGTGTGTGAACTTCAGGAATTAATTTTGTCTGTGGAGCCATCTAAGAAAGTCCAAGGCTAGATCTTCCTCGCCTTGCCATATGGCTGAAATATCATCTACATAGCATTTCCATACATCTATGTGCATGATGTATGGGTTATGGGGGCGTAAGATTTTATGTTTCTCAAGATGGTGCATGTAGAGTCCAGCTATACTAGGAGCAAAGGTGCTGCCCATGCTGGTCTCGTGCTTTTGTAAATAAAGAGTCTCCTTGAATTTGAAGAAATGTTTTGTCAGTGCCCATTTGCAACATTCCATGACCACATTACGTGGAGTCTGATATTCCCAGTCTACTTCAAAAAGTACATCCTTGATTATATCGAGGGTTTCTGTATGTGGGAGACTCGAATATAGGCTCTCGATGTCTAGCCCTATTAGTAGTTGTTTGTTAGGGTCGAAGGTGATGTTATGTAATAGTTTTAGCACATCCTTTGTGTCTTTGAGATACATGTTTGTATTCTGTATGATAGGTCTTAAGAAGGCGTCAGCAAATCTGGATAGAGGTTACAGTATGGAGCCTATCCCAGACACAATTGGTCACCCTAGAGGCTTCTCCAGATTCTTGTGAATCTTAGGAATTTTAGGAATGGTGTAAAAGTAGGGGGTGACCAGATTTTTGTTGACAAGGAACTCACTTTCTTTCTTTGATATCCAGTCATGTGTTAAAGCTTCCTTGATCATACTTGTTATGTGTATTCTGAGTGATTCAGTGGGATCGAGTGGCAGGAGTTTGTAATTCCTCGTGTCTTGTAGTAAACTGAGGCATTCCGTCCGGTATGCCTCTGTGCTCTGAATAACCACGGCCCTTCCTTTATCAGCTGGTTTTATCACCAGGTCCCTATTCTGGGCTAGCTCTTTAATGGCCTGTTTCTGTTCCTTGGTGGTGTTGTGGAAGGTTTTCAGTGTCTCAGGGCTGATGCCACCTATGTCTTTTAAGACCGCTTTCTTGAAGGCTAGTATCTCAATTGGGATAGTTGTGATCGTGGGGTGAAAGATTATTTCACTGTAAGTCCTGTGTCGCCATTAGTGTCCCCCTTACTAGGTTTTTCAGCGGAAAAAGATTTTAGATTAAGTTTCTTTATGAATTCATTTATTTTACAGCTTAGTTTGAATTTATCAAGCTATTAAGTAGGCCACATCATGACCTGAATCCCTACCAAGACATTCCACGACTCTACGCCTTTTTTAATTGAAAATATTTTGAGTCTGCAACAAAAACATTTCCTTTAGAATATATTTTCTGTGGCTCCATGAAGATTGTTTAAAAAATGGTACTGTTTTTCTGCCAATAACCAACACCTCCACCCCCATTTTTTAGAGCAATAAACACGGATTGATGTATGTATTCAACATAAGTATACAACACACCCTTGCTTTAAAAAGATCACCTCGTTTACCAAATTTGTCCTTTTTGAAGCAATACACATGTTTGGTAATAAAACATAACTCTCTCCTTTTTCTCTCCTTTAGTAATAAAATTCCACGGCCTTAATCCCTAAACCAATATCAATACACGGGATGCAAACCCATAACGTTGGGTAAACGCACCAAGAAGTAGTCCCGCACCGGGCGGCCATTTTTCAGATGCTCAGCGTCCCAGTCTTTCTAAGACTCTAGGACGCCGTCATCAACCCAGCTCCCACAGACTTAAGTTGTGCCGGAACACCCGGCGGGCATCTTCAGAGCCACGGGCAGAAGCGTTCCCTGAGCGAGGGAGCAGCTTTAATGAAGTAAGTACTCCAGCTCTCTTTTCGCCACTCTGTTTTCCTCTGTGAAGATGCCCTATTCAATAACGCTCAGTATATTTTTCATTTTCATTTTTATTCTCCACATGCAGAGTGTGACTACAAGCATCCCTCTTTCCCCCGTTTCGGACTCATGACGCCTGATTTAGGCTTACAAAATGTATGTAAGTTTTACCAATTATGACAAATGGAGATTTATATAATTTTGTGTGTCTATGTTTATGTGTCTTGCATCTCTCGGACATGGTATCACTAAAAGTGCTCACTTTTACAGCAGAAAAATACATCACGATTGCGCACCTTGGTGTAGCACAATAAGTACAGCATGGCCATGATCTATTAACTCTTTCCCTTCATGTACCCCTACAGATTCTCAAGAATTAACACTGATTAGGCACTGTATGTTTTGATTATCACCTTTTATTTTTATTTCTGATTAGCATGCAATGAACTTCAAGATTACAGGAGTGGCATCAGGGAGTAGATACCCTTGGACCTGAAGAAAAGCCTTGGGGTAGGGCTTGAAACTTGTTGACCAGTGAAACCTTGGGACATCTTCACATTAGTTTTCCTCTTTCCCCAATTTTTAATCAAACCGGATAGAGGTGCGAATATACAACAATTTACCTACTAACCAGGTATTTTTTATTCCTTCCATACAAACCCCCCACTCCTATTTTTTCATCAGGATTAGTCCTAATACTATCAGTGCTCCCACGTATTCGTTGGTCGCAGCACGCCCTGTTCCGCAGCGTAACGGAAAGAACCTAATGATGAAGCATGCCACCAAGGGGAAACCCTAGTGGGTGAGGGTTATCTAAAGAAAATGTTTTCTATCTCCCAGTATATCATTAGGGTATAAAAGAATGTTCTAAAGTTAGTTTTTCTAAAGATAATGACAGAGCGATTATTCTAGGGTGAGCTAGCTCCAAACTCGTGGCCCGTTGACACAATGTGTGGCTCTGCCCCTTACGTCTGCTTGCTGGATTCTCCTGTTCCTTCCCAAAACGGCCCATTCCCCCCCCCCCCCGTCCAAGGGTCAACCAAGCCGTGTGTGCGGCTTTAATCAACAAAGGATACATTCTGTGTAAGGTCAGCCCTTTTATACTGTATCTTATTGAATAATTTCCCATATCACCTTAGGAATGTCTTGCATAACCAATGTGCATCAATATGTTAGACTAAGGCACATTCTCATAAAAATATATGGTAAACATGACAGTTCAGAATACACTGTTTTGGCTATTATTCATGTTTGACCTTGAAATAGAGATAACAATGCATTTGTTCCGGTCTGATGTCACATTAAGGGACTTATCAATGCCTTTGTCTGAGTGAATTGACACGTTTGCAGGTTCTTGGAAAGATAAGTACAGACGATATATATACGTCAAAGGTAGATATGTTGATGATTTTGCAAAAATACAGAAAATGGAGTCTCTGCATGCTCAAGATGGAGTCGGGCCCTATGGTCTTTAAGTCGAAAGCTGTGAATCAGACCCTCCACCTGAAGCCCAACACATTCACTGGCATTGCTTTAATCAAAGAAAGGGAGAGAACATCATTCCCATTTCAACCTTTTCTGATCACATATAACAGTGAGTTTTCTATTGCTTGCTTACCGCACTTTAAATAAAAGCCAAATTCTACATTTTAAAACCCATAAACGGAAAAGTATTAGAGCTGACAAACCTCAAACAAACGCTTTTCCAAACAACTTCAGCCTAGTTTCTATGTAATTATTTAATTTTTTCACATTTGTTATATATTTCCGAACAATCACCTTCATGTATTATTTACTACATGCAAGCACTGGCAAGATACCACAATTATCTATCATTGTTGAACTAACATATTTTAGAGTGATAAATATACTGATGATGGTTGGTAATGGAACTTCACAAGCCACGAGAGAAATTATAAATGTTATGGAGAACTGCACTTTAATTATAGACGTGTGCATACTATTCATTTGCATTAAATATTAAATTCTCACAGGAAAATGTAAAGCATTAGAGTAGTCGAAGTCAGTGATAGTTTATTGCTGTCTTGGCAACTGCATCAGGCTGATGAGGATGAAGTTCTGTCTATGAGCTGATTATGTGAAAATGCTCTGCCCATTTGTACAGCACACTGTTTAAAATGACTGTCTCTGAGCACTCAAATAGAAAAGTTTATTGGTTGCATAAATGTAAAAATGTAAATGTTTCTATGCTGGCGATACTACTGTTGACGAAGGAGCAAAGAAAATGATAATGAATATCTTGCCGATGGTCGTACAATCTGAGTAATCAAAATATGAGTTTTAACCTACATGAAGATTGAATATCATTTTTCCATCTTGGTAAAATTTAATCTTTGAGAAAGTGTCAATCAGAATACTACAATCGAGTCCTTAGACTCAATAGCCCATTACATATTTTAAATATAGTATACCATAACTGCAAAATAAAACACAATATTTTTCTCCTTTAAAACACATCAAATTACTTTTTTGGGAGCTCATGGATAGAAAATTCAACATTTTGGGCAGAAAAAACTGCCGGAGGAGTATTACATTTGCACAAAAAGGGCCGATTGGTCCAGACAAAAACAATTGACTTTACATTTCTGTGCATAATTTTGTGTCCGCTTTCTTTATTTAATTCATTCACAGATAAAAAAGATATTAGATATATGTTGCAAAATGTGTTCCACCCATTTAATAGGTCCACGTTTTTTGCTTTTTCGATCACTCGGTTTTAGACATTTCACTGTGGGTGATTCTCAATACATATGTCACACTCATGGTAAATGGACTGCATGTTTTTACTGCCAGTGTCCACCTTTTAAGATAAGGCTGCTGTGACACAGCAAGGGTATGTGACACTTGGCTGATTACACATGAACACTTGTGCACACGTGTTTGGGCTACGCGTGTGAGACTACTATCCTGCGCAGCCTGGTAACTGCGCACAGGTGGGTTGGCGCATGAGAACTCTGCAGGGTTAGATATTGACCGGGGTTAGGCCTTATAATATTAGTGGGCACTTATAGGTAAAGTCAGTGTGATTTACAGTTTTTTCTGCAGTGACACTTTATTATATACGTAGGGAAAATCTGCCCTAGAGCTCAATTTCTCTTCCCTTAGGCCTACAAAGTCCCATAAGGTATGAAAGTGAGGTGGAAAAGGTGCACCATGTTCATATTCTCAGGTCCTGAGGCCATACAGGTACATTTCAATGGGTCCTCCTGAATTGACATATTTCTCTGGCTTTGCTCAGGGCCAGAGACCAGGCCTTTTGATCACTTGGTCTCTTTTTGAACAAAGGAGGAAGCCCCAACATCTGAAGCCAACACAGGAAGGGGCTCCTCTTTGAAGGTTGATGAGAAAGGCCCTAGCAGTGATGTCAGTGAGCGGCGAAGCTCAGACCGCAAGAGCAGATGTGACCAGTGACTCCTGGATGAAGCCATCTTGAATTGTCCCAACATACTGTGCAGGAGGAGCAGGGTGGAGAGGTGATGTGGCAAACTAGGATTGGCCAGGGGTGCCTGGCTTCTAGAACCTTCCACTTCCTTTTAAAATCTCTTGCAAAAGGGAGAGAAAGGGCTGTTGCTGTTGGTTGTGCTTTTTGCTGCTGGACCATGGGACTGCAACAGCCTTGGACAACTGGAAGGAGATACCTCATGGAGCTCAAAAGGACCAATGCCTTTGTCCCAGTTGTCCCCAGGGCCAGTGGGTCTCTCCAAAGGTAAGTGAGGCTGCTTCCTTTCCACCCCCTGAGGACAAGTTGGGCGAAAGCGCTGGACTTCTGCACCCAGAGACAAAGAACAGGTGGAAAGCAAGGGTGGGGAGTGGAACCAGCTTCCTGCATGGAACACCACATCTTAGGACAGGAGGCCTGCTGGAACTGCTCCTGGTGGAATCCCTTATTATGAGGTAGAGAAGCCCCCACCCAGTATTGGTGGCATGCCTCATCATCTGGCTGCTACTACACTCCCTGTCTTACCATCAACAGAGGTGGAGCAAAATAATTTTTTGGATTAGTTGATGTATGGGGGGAACAGCTTTTTCATGGTATATGGTTAAAACTGCCTTAGGGGTACACAATTAATTATGATTCTGTATTTATGGGTTCACCAGACAGGATTAAAAACTTGATAGATGCTCTCTGGGCTTTATCACTCTACCATCTCTCAAATAGCGGTCAACATGTTTCGCCCAACTATCTTGCGCCGCTTAGGGTCAATGGCCTTCACCAGGACTATAAGATCCCTAAATCTGAATCACTATCATAGTTAGTCAGTTAGTTGTTCAGAAAAAGAGCATAGTGTTAATTTTTACACCATACAAGTACCTTACTCTTGGTATGAGTATTTTGACAAAAGGATTTATACTCCAGTCGTCTGATGAGCAACTCCTAACCCAGGGCGTGAGCATCTCCCTGTAGTCACACATTCGTTAAGAGCATGATGCTACTTTGTTTGCTGCTCCAGACCAATCCTGTCTGGGGAACCCATAAATAAAGAATCAGAATTGATTGTGCATCCCTAAGGCAGTTTTAACCATATAAAACTAAAAAACGGATCCCTCCAAACATCATCAGACATTTCCTGTTTGATGGGGCCAAATTCAAGCACCACTTGAGCCGGAGAGGCGTTGTGAGAGATGAAAAAGATGCTTATACGTCTTCATTTGTAAAGGATCAAGTGTTTTTATTTCACGCCCACTCATGACTTCACAACCATATGAGATGGTTGGAAGCAGCTTAGCGCTCGTGTCCTTCAATATGAGCAACAAATATTGACCCAACACAGCCTTGTAAAACCTTGGGAAGGCTGTAATGAACCACCCGACCTTGGCTTTGATTAGCTCCTTGTGTGCAGAGAAGTTACCCCTCGTGTCAATAATAATGCCCAGGTATTTGTCTATGGTTTCCTGGAAGACCTTATTGTTATTTAGAAACCACGGCCCAGAGTTCCTTATGGATTTTACTAAATGTAAGCAATTTTGATTTCTTGAGAGTAATCTCAAGCTTATCAATTATTATATATTCATGCAGCTTATTAATTAGCCTCTGCATATCAACATTCATTCTGCTTGCCATGAGAACATCATCAGCAAAAAATAGACTGGTCACTGGTTTACTTCCTAATTTAAGCGGATCAGCATTGACATTTGCTCTAATTATGACAACTTGCAATTCTATCATGACCTGCAACAATGGGTGTCTCAATACTAATGTCAAACACAAATATGAGGATCGGACTAAACTGTGTACTAGACCTAGAGAAGAACCAATCTGCTGGTCCACCAAGGCAACAGCCAGCACAGGCATGTGCATTAATCACTATAATGAGACAGGAAGGACTGATTGATGTCTGGTGACACAGATACCTAGGTGGCATAGAATTCACCCACTATTCAACAGTGTATAACATGCATTTGTGCATAGATTATTGACTAGTAGCAAAGAGTATAGTACCATTCGTTCAGCAGTGCAAACATCTCCCTCAAACTTAATCGCATCACTCCCAAGTGGTGCCAGAATTAATGCTACTAAACAGCTGACCTAATTATTTGGCCTGGATATTCCCATCTGACTTACTTTTGGGAACTGCGTTTCATGCAGAGCTAGCAGAAGCCGTGACAGAGGATTTCTTTTTTTAATGTATTTTTATTTTGAAAACAATGCAATAAAAAACAGCATTTAAATGATACCATCCTCAACGGGCAAGTTTCACATATCGCATTATGTATTCCTGAACTGCCAACTTAATTTCCTCCCACATCCTCGACCCAGACACAACAAACACAGCTCCCATTGATTCGTAAGCTCAGCATCCGAATATAGTCCTCCAAACAGCAATCGGTATGTCCTTTCCTTTCAAAGAGAAACCCTATCAGGTTCTTCCATTATCATCTGATACCTCCAACGAGTAGTTCTGCAGTAATTTACACCATACCTTGCAAACGTTTCGGGGGCATCCAGTACTGGTATATGTTGTTTTTTCCGCAATCATCTACATATCCATTTTCCGCTTCCACTCATCTCTAGTGGGACAGTCCTGTGACCACCAGTTTCTAGCTATATCTCTTTTGGCTACAACAAGCCCAAGGCAACAAAGAGGTAGCTGAGCTCGAGGGAGGTGAACGTCATTGGGGATCTCCAGGATAAAGAATGTGGGGTCTAATGGGAGTTGGATCGAGAGAACCCTTCCATGTTCTCCCGTAATGTCCACCCAGTATTCCCAGATCAAAGGACAGCTCCATATTGCATGAAAGAAGGAACTCTCCTCCCCCTGGCATCTCAGGCACTGCGGTGTCTGTGCCGGTGGCTCCTCCACTATGGCCGAGGAGCGTCGCCCCACTGCTTTCTTGCAGTGCGAGAAGCAAAAACATAAAATGGTAACAACTTTTAGTTATTACCATTTTATGTTTCCTTTGCGGGTGGGCGAGTGGGTGGGACAGCACTGCTAATGGAGCATTGGAGGGGAGGAGTGGTTTGCCCACTCCTAAGTGCGCAATGACTGTTTGGTCGGCCCTCTCGTGCTGCCCAAATGAGTCATGCGCACTGTCCCCATCTCCATGCAGTCTGCATTACAGCCTGCATGGAGAACATGTACACCCCTCCAGCCCCTGGCTGAGCGCCGTGTCACAGCGCTCAGACCAATCACAATGCTGCATTGCAGATTTGTGATTGGCTCAGGGGACGGAGCCTGGCTGCCTGCTTCCTGTTCCTGTCCGAGTCGGAGGCAGGAAAGCAGGAGCAGAGAAGACACAGGAGCCGGCCTCAAGGTAAGTTTCATTTATTTATTTTACTATGCTCCCTCCCGCATGCCCCACCCTGCATACCCCCGCAAACCCCCACGACCCCCCCGCCCACGCCCTCCCCACCAGCAAGCCATGCCGGCCGCAACTGCTTCCCATAGCATGCAGACGCCACCTGTCATAAATTAAACTCTATGTAGTGTTTTAAATTGAACTAGGTGCAAGCAGGTTTTAATTGCCACCTTCCTTGGGTGCATCAAGGCAGCCTCCAAGTCTACATCCTCCATGTCCCCTACCTCTTCCTCCCATTTATCTCGTAACTTACGGAGAGTGTCTGGCATGTTATTATTGCGGGTTTTATAGGTCAGCGAAACCGCTCCCTTTCCCAACTCCTCTGTTAGGAGTCGGCCTTCAAGAGGGGACCACTCAGGGATACCCTCTCCAGGAAGTTCCGCAGCATGCCACACATGTCTAAGTCTGGACGGTGAACTCTGCTCTGCTCGTTGAATGTGCAGAGTTTTCTGCACTCCGCGTTACGCGGAGCTCACGGAGTTCCGAAAAACTCAGCTTCGCATTGTGGAGCAGAGTTTTTTTCCTCGCTTGCGTTCATCAACGTCAAGTTGGCAAGCGCGAGCGAGGAAAATCCACCTCCCGGCGAGATTTTTCCTCGTTCAAGATCGTCAACATCAAGTTGGCTAGTGCGAGCGTGGAAAATCAACCTCCTGGCGCGATTTCTCAACGCGGTTGGTCAGATTTCTCATTGCGAGTGGTCACGTATGCTCGCGACCGCTTGTGTTGAGAAACTGTCCGTTCGCGTTGAGAAAGCTGCCGCTCGAGTAAAAATCTACTCGAGCGGCAGAAAGGATGCAGCGCCGCTTGTGCTGTGCATGGTGCTGTTCGTGATGATTGCACACTGCGGATAAGCACCTGGCACTTAAAATCACAGCGAACGGCATTCATCTATTGCACTCCGCTGCTCGCGGAGCTCCGCGTAGCACGGCAGAGTTTTTTTTGCACTTCACGGAGTTCCGCGTAGCGGAACTAGGCGAACTACGCCCAGGCTTACACGTCATAGTTGCACGTATTTTAGAGATTGGTTGGCGTTCATCTTAAATTCCCATTGGAGAGAGTCCTTCAGCAGGTCTCCCACTTTAGATATGCTGAGCAAGTCCCAAGGCTCAAATCCCTGCACCTTCTGCATCTCAGGAAGACATTTCCCCTCCCTCAACTCTGTTTCTCTGGTGGGCCTTCCATGCCACCCTATCGATTTGATTCCCTTTTCCATTCTGCTAATGTGACCTGTGTTGCCGGGAGAAAGCACCCTGCTCCCCCCTCCATACAAGTAGTGGAGCTGGGTTCCACCCTTCCAGTGCGCCCCCTCTAACCTGAAAGTTGAGTGGTCCTCTGGGGCTAATAACCAATCATTAATGTTAATGTGGGCAGCCCAGTAGTAAGTTCGTACATCCAGCAGGGCTAGCCCTCCATTATGTTGGTTATGTTGTAGGGATTTTAGGGTAATCCTAGGGTGTCCTCCTTCCCACAATAACTTCCACATGTCCCTCTCAATGGAATGAAAAACCTTGGGGATCCTATAATAAGTATTTTGTAGGACGTAGAGAAATTTGGGTAGACAAATCATCTTATATATAGCTGCCTTCCCCATAAGTGTGAGGGGCAGCTTACTACATCTCTCCTTCTCCTCTATACAGGTTCGGATCACCCTCCCGAGGTTGTATGTATAACAGGTTTCTCGTTCTAGTGTCAGAAATATACCCAAGTGCTTGAACCCCAAGGAGCTGAGTGTCAGATTTTGGGGCAGTGGGGGTATCTCCAGTCCACTCTGCGGGAGGAAAAGCACTGATTTATCCCAGTTAATACAATAACTGGAATGTCTCCCTTATTCCTCAAAAACTTGGAAGGTCTCAGGAAGAGACAAGGAGGGGGATCAGTCAGAAACAAAAGTACATCATCCACGTAAAGTGAAATTTTCTCCTCTGCATCCTCGTCTCCCGGGAGCTGAAAGCCTCAAATTCTGGGATGATTCCGGACTACACAAGCTAGGTATTCGATTGTCAGGGCAAAGAGGAGAGGGGACAATAGGCAGCCCTGACATGTACCTCTACCAATTGGAAACTCATTAGATACCACTCTATTGACTCCCACCACTGCCTCTGGGGCTATAGTAACTGTACCCAAAGTGCTATCTAGGAAGGGCATGTGTATTGCATCAAATGCCTTTTTCAGCATCCAGTGCAAGAAACACTTGGGAGTTTGGCACTCCCTAACTTCGTTCAACCAGTTGTGGGTTCTACGGAGATTTTGACTGGTGGATCTCCCAGGCATAAATCCTGATTGGTCTCTATGAATCAGGGTCGTTATAACTTGCTACAGTTTGGTGGCCCAAATTGTTGCGAGTATTTTAACCTCAATGTTAAGTAGAGATATTGGGGGTAAGAACTACAACTATCTTTGGGCTTGCCGTCTTTAGGGATGACCACTATGTCCGCCAGTCTTAAATCTGAAGGCAGAATGCCCTGTTCCTTTGCCTCAAGAAACATATTTAGGCGATAGAGTCCCATTAGTCCAGAAAATCATTTATAGAACTCGGCAGGAATCCCTTTGGGTCCCGGGGTCTTATTAGTTTTGATCTTAGTTATAGCTGACTGGATGTCTGCCAAGGTGATCTTGGCGTCAACCGCCTTTCTCGCCTTGGCCTTCAAGACTAGTATGATTATCGACTCCAAGTACTGTTCAATGTGCGGCTGAGTCTGTAGAGGTCGAGTCCTATAAATATCTTAATAATAACAAACAAAGGCTTCTGCTATTGCTTCATCGTACTTCGCACAAGCACCCCCAGGGAGCCTGATCTGATGCACCAGCTAGCTTCCACTTCCCTCCTACCCAGCCAACAGCCTACATTCCATCTCTTCTAAGGCTCCCATTTGTTTCTTTTTCTTGCAATTTAAAGAGGTTTTTGGGTGTTGTCACAAAGGACTGCTTTGTATGCCTCCCATAGTGTTATTTTGGAAGTGACTGAGTTCTCATTTTCTTGAAAATACAGTTCAGAGTCCACCCTCAAACCAACCTCTTGGTCCTTCAAATCCCATGTATTCAATTTCAAAGTCCATCCCCACCTGCAAGTGTGGTCCTGCTTCATCAGCAATGGGGAGTGATCTGAAATGCCCCTGGCAAGATATTCTGCCTGTTGGATTATGTCTGCTTCTCATGCTGGGGCAAAAATATAATCTATACGGGAAAATACTTTAGGGGCCCCTGAGAAGTATGAATATTTTTGCTCGAAAGGATGGGCGCGCCGCCATAGATCCGATAGGCCCAGGGTTGCCGCAAAAAGGGAGAGGGGGGTGGTGTGAGTGCGGGTCCTGCGGGAACATGACCTATCCTCTCGGTCATCATTACATTGTTCAAATCTCCTACCAAAATATGGAGTGTTGAGTCTGCTTCCAGCAATAACTCAGCCAACTTTTTTCAATGTGGGGGGTTGTAAACAGGGAGGTGCATAAATGCTAATCAGTGTAACATCTGTTCTCCCACATAACTCCCCAACGGGTTTGTCCCCTGTTTAATTATCCGGAAAGGGGGGTGTTTTTTAATCAGGATAGCAACCCCTCTGGACCCTCAGGTGTATCCTGTGTGGGCAAGTGTGGTATAGGCATCTCTTCCAAGGAATTCACACTGAGTGCCTTTGAGATGGGTGTTTTGTAAGAGTATCACATCTGGGTGAAGACGCTTAATATATTGTGTTACCAGTCCCCTCTTGATCTTATCTCCTAGCCCGCTCATGTTCCATGATAGGACGGAGAGGGCCTTAATATCCATCTGTGATGTACCCATTTGGAGCAGGACAATATAAGAGCAACTTCCCCCCCTTCATTTGCTGGCGGGCAATGTGGTGCATGCCACTTTTACTGGGGCTATTCGTAAACTGCTGTGTCTGTGTTGTCGTGTCAAGGACTAAACCTTTCAGAGCATCCAGAACAAGCAACCCACCCTACTCCCCAAAGGCCCCTGAGAGTGTAGAACCCCATAGCACAACAACAACTACTCAACAGGGAATCTGAGAGGTCTGTAGCCCATTTCCCCCAACCACAAACTAAGTTCCCTAACACACACTCACTCATGGCCAACCACCCCTGATAGCGGTGGCCTTGGCTAAATGAGCAAAACAATGGATCAGTCTGCTGTTGCAGTTTTTCTCAGCGGGCATGTCTCCATCATTTGCCTGGGCCCAAATTCTTGTTGCTACACCCATGACTATTCAAGCACCGTCAGACCAGAAGCAGTGGCGTCCAAAGGGGGCGCATCAGGTTTCTTTTCCAAGTGCGTTATGGTGACCCACAGGGGGATGAGGGGTCTCAGATTCAGTCTGTTGTTCATCCTTCGTGTAGCCATGTGTGGAGCCCGACTTGCTTTTTCAAAAAAGTTGCTGCATCCCCATCGTCCGAATCTGAGGAGCCCTTCTGATTCTGCTTTGGGTCTCTCTGCCTCCATGGTGTCATTTTAGTGCTCCGTCAGGAACGGCGTACTCTCGACCAGACGCGAGGCGTATCCCTTGGTCGAGGCTTGCCCCCTCTGACGGGGCTCTGATCCGGATTTCGGATTTCATTCCGCTTTAGCCGGGGCCTCTCTTCCAGCCATTCCCATGTCTCTTCAGGACTCTGGAAGAAGAGCGATTTTCTCTTGTACAGTACCTTAAACTTGGTTGGGAAGGGTAACGGATTGCAGTTGAAGAGTTCGCAGTTTAGGTTTCACTGAGTTGAATGTGCGCCGTTGATGATGAATCTCCCTTGTATAGTCCGTAAAGATCATGATTCTGGAGTTATCATGGCTCACCTCCGTAAGGATCATGTCTCTGTCTTGAAAATTTAAGAAGTGGGCTATTACTGGCCCCGGAGGTGCCCCCATTTGCGGTCTACCACTTAACGCCCGGCGAGCTCTTTCAGTTATAAATAGGGCTCCCGGTTTTATGGTATTTATTTTTTTGCTATTTTCGTCTGTATTTATCCATATTTATTTTCAGCTAATTTTATCTGTATTTATCCATATTTATTTTGGGCGTTATGGAAAAATTAAGCTGAAATTAGAATATTTCCACATTTATTTAACTGATAAATATGCACTCATACTTGAATGTCTTCCAGGTTTCAGTGCTGTGAACATCCGCTGAAGTTAAATCAATGCACTTATATGAAAATATGCAAATTTTAGTATCAACCTTGTGCATAACTACTGCTGTTAAAGACTCTTTACTAAAATGTCTTTCTTTTTAACCCCCTTATCAATCAATCCACACATCTATTGGCCTGGCAGTCATGGCAGACAGTATTTAGAATTACTCAAAAGCAGCCCAATTTCCATTTTTATCCACATTTAAAAATAAATACAGACAAGAAAATGAATGTTTTCTGTCTGTATTTATCTGTAAAAATCAGTAAAAATGGAAAACAGGGAGCCTTAGTTATAAAGCAGGGAGAGACTTTGTCTTGTGGCAGAATACTTCGCAGCCAACCATCCAGGAATCGCTACGTGTCTGGGCCCTCAACCCCCTTGGGGAATCTAACTAACTTGAGGTTGTTTCTTTGGGCCCGGTTTTCAGAATCTTCAAGCCGCCACACCACCTTCCGCCATGTCCTTTTTGAGGGTCTGGACTGTGTCTCCTAGTTCAGATATCCTAGTCTCCCCCGAGGGGAATCTCTCCACCACATTTCGGAGGTCTTGACACAGCAGAGAGACCTCTGAGTGCACCTCGCCCACTCCCCGCTCCAGAGAATCCCTGGAGGACTGAATATCCAGGAGGGGAGCGATGTTGTTAGGTTTCGGAGGCGAAGCCTCGTCTGCCATGGGTGTCACCACTCTAGCGTAGCGATCCATTTCGCCCTGTCAGGAGGGTTTGGTTCCTTGTCGCGGACCATACTCTGGACGGTGAGATGTCATCTTTCCTCAGTAGCCCAGATGGACTTACCCTTGATGAGAGGACAGGCAACAGACAGATCACATCACTGGAGGGGGAGAGCACCCAACCAAATCAGGTGGCAAGAAGGTCCTACAGTCTCACTCCGACCGATCTTCGATCTCTGGATTTAAGGACCTGTCCAACTCTGTGAAACTATCTTCTACTGCCCAGTACATCCGCAAACACATCAGGAAAATGGAGGGGGGGCCCAAGGCCAGCAGTGAGGTGCCCACCCCAGCTTCCCATCCAGTCCCACACAGCATTAAGTCTCTAGCCCAGGGAGCAGAGGCCTCAGAGACGTCTTTTGTTAGGCCACAGTCCAAACAAATCCCGTACACAACGTACTTCAGTGTCCCCCTGCCCCTGCATCTGCTCTCTCCACCACTTCTTGCCGGGCTGCATTTTTCAGGGATCGCAACCATGTCTCCCGGCCCCGTTCTCCGCTTCTGCAACTATCGGTGGCTCGGGGGAGACAATACTGCAGTGAAAGTGGCACTCATGGGTAGTGGCAGGATTCCATTAGGAGGTTTCATGGGCCCGGTACGGAGCAGACTAAAGCACGTCCAACACAGCTGCCACCTTCATACCAGAGTACTTTAAGATCAAAATAGGTTTAGGTGACCAATTTGAGACAGTCTGGGAAGCTTTTAAGGTTTATATTTGTGAGATAATAATCTCCAAGCATGCTGGGATATTGAGATCAATAGGAGGTAGCCTGAATTGACTGGAGGCGAAAGGGCAGCACTAGAAAGAGCACATGCAACTCAATAAGACTAAAGTATACTGAGTGAATTTAAAGCAAAGGTAGTCGAATTTCAGGGTCTATCAGACAAGTAGTTGAAGCACTCAGGGAAATCTGCAACAGCCGAGATATATACGGAAGGAGAAAGACCGGCGGCAACACTTGCACCATGCAGACACTGAAATAATTAGCATTTGTTTGGAGAGTGGAGACATATTGTACACACCTGAACAGATTGCAGATACATTTTGATGCTAATGTATAGAGCTAAGTACCTTATGTGCCACTGACACTCCACAAGAGAATGGAGAATCTTACAATGGCATGGCTAGATAACTAGCACACAAAGAGATGGATGGAGCAGCTAGAACCACAGGAAATTATTAATGCAGTCAAAGGAATGGCAAGCAGTAAGGTGCCGGGCTCGGATGGACTAAAAATAGCTTTTTATAAGGAATATTTGACTAACTGATTGATCCCACACTTTTCGACCACATGGCGCACACGGGCCGTCTCCCGCCTACTTTATGTGAAATACTAATAGTTACTATACTGAAACCAGGCAAACCAGAAGACCAATGTTCAGCCTACAGACAGCTATCTCTTTTAAATACTGATGCTAAAATATTTGCAAAGATATTGGCAAGTCGCATAAGCCTTATGCCAGCAGGACTGGTACTCCCGGAACAGGCAGGGTTTTTCCCAGGCAGTTTTACAATATTTAATCTCAGAACTCTTTTTGGTGTCATTTCTCACATAGACCCGGCAGTGCAAGTGATAGCAGTATGTTTAGATGCTGAGGAAGCATTTGACAAGCTGAATGGGAGTTCATACTGGCAGTACCAGCCAAGACTGGTGCAGGAGGAGTATTCCTGTAGTTGGTCAAGCCATTATTATCGTATACTATAGCATGAATACAAATAAATTGCATGACCATAGAACCTATTGGGATAAGCAGAGGCGCCTGGCAGGGATGTCTGCTTTCTCCTTTGATATATGCACTTCTGACAGAGCCTTTGGAATCTGCACTGTGCAAATTTTACATAGATCCGGGTCTGCAATTCTTGGGTTACAACTTAATACTTTCTTCATGCACAGATGGCATACTGCTGTATGTAAGAGATCCAAGTCACAACCTGACAGCTGCGTCTAGGGAAATAGTACAATTCTGCAGCTATTCTTGCCTACGTATCAACTGGGAAAAGTCACTTATATTACCACTGACAAAAATACTAAAAGATGTGAGATGTAATTTCCGCTGGTATGGACTGAGGACGCAGTGAGTTACTTGGGAATAAGGATACACACAGATCCTAATACAGATCCAAGTATGGAGTAGCAATTGATAGAAAACATAACTAAATGGATCAGGCTCCTGCTGTCATTGAGAGATCGAATAGCAATGATGAAAAGGGTGGTGCTGCCTAGGTTTCTGTTTTTGTTCTTAAATATACCTATAGTGCTCCCCAGGGTCTTTTTCTACATGTGGCTAAATTTAGTGGTAAGATTGGCCTAGGTGGGTAAGCAGCTGAGGGTGAGCTGGAGTACACTTACACTTCCAAATGAAAAAAGAGGGCTGAAGGCCCCAGACCTAGAGATGTATTACAGAGTAGCTCAAAGTCCATTTGCACACTACTGGTTACATGGTCCAAAGAATATACTATGTTTATGATTGGGGCAAGATGTGGTAGCAGCGCAGAAGCTTAAACCTGCACTGTTTAATGCGCCAACTAGACTCAGTAACACAATTGACCCAGGGGCGTACCAGAGGCCCCAGCAGCCCCTGCAGGCCACCAACTATTCAGGGGGCCCTCAACCCTTCAGGGGGCCCCAATTAGCCCACAACCAATTATTTTTTGTGAGATATGGTAGCCTCCTCTCATTCTGCAGGGGAGTGCCATCATTTTGCATTGTCACTAAATTGGCCCAGTGAACACCACAATACATGCATAGAGCGGATTACTCAAATATCAACAGACTACATTGCTATATAATAATAATAATAATAATAATAATAATAAAGAAGCTTATAAAGTGCATAGCTACTTCGACACGGGTGTCCCAGCGCTAGTAGGTCAAGCTCCCGATAGAAATCACAGACAGCCTGTAATGAGAGGATGCAGGTAGGCTGCACCGGTCTTCCTGAAAATTCTTTAACAATAGCATAGAGCTTTAAAAGCAAGACGCTTCTTCACAGGGAGCCAGCGAAGTTTAAGAAATGCGGAGCCAATGTAGGCTCATTTAGGAAGATTTAATAGCAGTCGAGTTACCGAATTCTGAACTCTTTGGAGTCTCATAAGCCACGACTGAGAGACACCCAGATACAAGATTTTACATATATATATATTCACTGAAAAAACCATAGGTTTCAGACACGTTATAGTTAGAAATTAGCATTTAAAAAACCTTTGAAATTCACTGAAAAAACCATAGGTTTTAGGGACAGTTATAGTTAGTTGGACATTTCACTCGTACAAAACCATAGAAATTCCCCCGTTATAGTTAGTTCAGCTAACTATAACTCGCGCCCCGCAATGCACTGCTGATGACGTCACATATTACATCACTCATGACATGGTCAGTGACATCACTGATGACATCACTGATGACATCTCAAATGACATCACTGATGACATCACTGATGACATCATCCAGTGACTGTGTTTCTGTAAAGTTTAAATATGTTTAATATATATAGGGAAAGGCGTATTGAAGAATGAGTGGGTGTATAAGTGTCTGAATGGATGATTTAGTACGTGAGTGACTGACTCTACAAGTGAGTGATTAAATGTATCTTACTGAATGCATGGGTTAGTGACTAAACTGTGTGAATGTCTGTATCCGTCTGTCTGTTGGTTTGTAAGCGGCTGCATGGCTTTCTGAATAGCTACATGAGTGTCTACATGGGTTATTGATTGATTGTCTGAGTATCTGTATGGGTGCCTGAGTGTTTGTGTGGGTGGGGTGTGTGTGACTCTGTGCATAGATGTGTGAGTTGGTGATTCACTGGGTGCATGGTTTCAAGAGTGCATCTGTGATGGACTGTATGGGTGGGTGAGTGTGTGTATGGGTGTGTTAGTGATTGAATGTATATCTCAGTGGTACATGTGTGAGTAACTACATATGTGAAAGGCAGTATATATGTGTGTTGGAGTATATAAATGGCTATAAGTGAGAGTGTGTGATTGTGAGAGTGGCTGTATGGATGAGTGTGTACTTGTATCAGTGATTGTATAGGAGCGTAAGAATGTGCTAGTATTTGTATGAGTAAGTGAGCTGGTGTGTGTATAACTGTATAGGTGAGTAAATGGGTGTGTGATTAAGTTTTTTGCATGACTGACTAGGTGTGTGAGTACCTCTATGGATGAGTGGCGGTGTGTGAGTGTTTATATAGGTGTATGAGTGCATATGATAGTCCTGTACTGAGTGACTAAGTATGAGTGACTGTACGGGTGAGTGAGTGGATGTGTGTGTAGACCTAAGAATCAGTGAGTGGGTATGTAGTTTTTGGTGTTGGAGTGTCTATGGTTTTGAGAATGGCAGTCTGTAATTTAGAGTGGGTGTATCAAAAGTTATATTAGGGTGTGAGAAGATGCATGAAATTATCACATGGATGATGTCATCAGTGATGTCATTTGAGATGTCATCAGTGATGTCATCAGTGATGTCACTGACCATGTCATGAGTGATGTAATATGTGACGTCATCAGCAGTGCATTGTGGGGCACGAGTTATACTTAGCTGAACTAACTATAACGGGGGAATTTCTATGGTTTTGTACGAGTGAAATGTCCAACTAACTATAACTGTCCCTAAAACCTATGGTTTTTTCAGTGAATTTCAAAGGTTTTTTAAATGCTAATTTCTAACTATAACGTGTCTGAAACCTATGGTTTTTTCAGTGAATTTCAAAGGTTTTTTAAATGCTAATTTCTAACTATAATGTGCCTGAAACCTATGATTTTTTAAGTGAATTTCAAAGGTTTTTTTAAATGCTAGTTTCTAACTATGCCTACAGAGGTAGGACATGTGAAGAAAGAAGAAAAAACGCACAGAAAGAAGCAAAAGATGTGCAGAAAGAACCAACAGAGGAGCAGAAAGAGGCCTTGTTGCAAAATCATCCTGTGCCCACAACTTTTTCAGACGGGTACTGGTGGTAACTGACTCTGACTAACCAGAGCCAGTGCTATGCTAAAAGACACTTAGAATACAGTGAAAACACCTACATACACTAGGGAACACTATGCGTTGGGGTACCCCTGTGATTAGCATGACCTCCTCTGCAAGTCCCTAGTACATAATAGGGCAGGGGATTAAAACTACCTCTTAAAACGCGCTACAGGGCGCGTTTGCACAGTGGTGAAGGGAGGGGGCCTGAGGTGACATGTGTGCAAACGCACCCCGTGGCGCGTTTTAAGTTGCGGGATTAAGTCCCCTTGAATTCTGAGGGTCCCTGGGGCCCAACTAGCCCCCCAGGTACCTACAGTTAGGACCACAGAGCTGAGTTGCAGAGAGGCGTTCCGAGGCCACGCACCTTTTTTCACCTCTCTGCAACGCAACTCTGTTGTGCTTACTGAAGGTACCTGGTGGGCTAGTTGGCCCCCAGGGTCCCTCAGGATTCAAAGGGAATTAATTCCCAACTTAAAACGCACCACAGGGCGTGTTTGCGCACATGTCACCTGAGGCCCCGCCCCCTCCCTTCACTACTGTGCAAACGCGCCCCGTGGTGCGTTTTAAGTTGGGGGATTAGGTCACCTTGAATCCTGAGGGTCCCTGGAGCCCAACTAGCCCACTAGGTACTTCCAGTAAGCACCACAGGCCTGCGTTGCAACGCCTGTAACAAATTGTGCAGTTGTGTTTAGGTAGTGAAGAGGGTCGTGCTGGGGGTAGTGTTTTACGTTTTAGGGTAGTGCAGTGGTGTTTGTGTAGTGTAGGGGGTCATGCTGGGGGTAGATTTAGGGTTTAGGGTAGTGCAGTGGTGTTTGGGTAGTGTAGGGAGTCATGCTGGGGGGATTGTTTTAGGGTTTAGGGTAGTGCAGTGGTGTTTGGGTAGTGTAGGGGGTCGTGCTGGGGGTAGTGTTTTAGGGTTTAGGGTAGTGCAGTGGTGTTTGAGTAGTGTAGGGGGTCGTGCTGGGGGTAGTGATTTAGGGTAGTGCAGTGGTGTTTGGGTAGTGTAGGGGGTACTGCTGGGGGTAGTGTTTTAGGGTTTAGGGTAGTGCAGTGGTGTTTGTGTAGTGTAGGGGGTAGTGTTTTAGGGTTTAGGGTGGTGCAGTGGTGTTTGTGTAGTGTAGGAGGTCGTGTTTTAGGGTTTAGGGTAGTGCAGTGGTCTTTGGGTAGTGTAGGGAGTCGTGCGGGGTAGTGTTTTAGGGTTTAGGGTAGTGTAGTGGGTCATGCGGGGGTAGTGTTTTAGGGATTAGGGTAGTGCATTGGTGTTTGGATAGTGTAGGGGGTCATGCGGGGGTAGTGTTTTAGGGTTTAGGGCAGTGCAGTGGTGTTTGGGTAGTGTAGGGGAGTCGTGCTGGGGGAGTGTTTTAGGGTTTAGGGCAGTGCAGTGGTGTTCGGGTAGTGTAGGGGGTCGTGCTGGGGGAGTGTTTTAGGGTTTAGGGCAGTGCAGTGGTGTTCGGGTAGTGTAGGGGGTCGTGCTGGGGGAGTGTTTGAGGGTTTAGGGCAGTGCAGTCGTGTTCGGGTAGTGTAGGGGGTTGTGCTGGGGGTAGTATTTTAGGGTTTAGGGTAGTGCAGTGGTGTTCGGGTAGTGTAGGGGTCATGCTGGGGGTAGTGTTCTAGGGTTTAGGGCAGTGCAGTGGTGTTTGGGCAGTGTAGGGGTAATGCTGGGGGTGGTGTTTTAGGGTTTAGGGCAGTGCAGTGGTGTTCGGGCAGTGTAGGGGGTCGTGCTGGGGGTGGTGTTTCAGGGTTTAGGGCAGTGCAGTGGTGTTCGGGCAGTGTAGGGGGTGGTGTTTCAGGGTTCAGGGCAGTGCAGTGGTGTTCGGGCAGTGTAGGGGGTCGTGCAGGGGGTGGTGTTTCAGGGTTTAGGGCAGTGGTGTTCGGGCAGTGTAGGGGGTCGTGCTGGGGGTGGTGTTTCAGGGTTTGGGGCAGTGCAGTGGTGTTCGAGCAGTAAAGGGGGTCATGCTGGGGGTGGTGTTTCAGGGTTTAGGGCAGTGCAGTGGTGTTCGGGCAGTGTAGGGGGCGGTGCAGGGGTGGTGTTTCAGGGTTTAGGGCAGTGCAGTGGTGTTCGGGCAGTGTAGGGGGTGCTGCAGGGGGTGGTGTTTCAGGGTTTAGGGCAGTGCAGTGGTGTTCGGGCAGTGTAGGGGGTCATGCAGGGGTGGTGTTTCAGGGTTTAGGGCAGTGCAGTGGTGTTCGGGCAGTGTAGGGGGTCGTGCTGGGGCTGGTGTTTCAGGGTTTAGGGCAGTACAGTGGTGTTCGGGCAGTGTAGGGGGTCGTGCTGGGGCTGGTGTTTCAGGGTTTAGGGCAGTGCAGTGGTGTTCGGGCAGTGTAGGGGGTTGTGCTGGGGCTGGTGTTTCAGGGTTTAGGGCAGTGCAGTGGTGTTCGGGCAGTGTAGGTGGTCGTGCTGGGGCTGGTGTTTCAGGGTTTAGGGCAGTGCAGTGGTGTTCGGGCAGTGTAGGGGTCCTGCTGGGGCTGGTGTTTCAGGGTTTAGGGCAGTGCAGTGGTGTTCGGGCAGTGTAGGGGTCTTGCTGGGGCTAGTGTTTCAGAGTCTAGGGCAGTGCAGTGGTGTTCGGGCAGTGTAGGGGTCTTGCTGGGGCTGGTGTTTCAGGGTTTAGGGCAGTGCAGTGGTGTTCGGGCAGTGTAGGGGGTCGTGCTGGGGGTGGTGTTTCAGGGTTTAGGGCAGTGCAGTGGTGTTTGGGCAGTGTAGGGGTCGTGCTGGGGCTAGTGTTTCAGGATTCAGGGCAGAGCAATGGTGTTCAGGCAGTGTAGGGGGTTTTGCTGAGGTGGTGTTTCAGGGTTTAGGGCAGTGCAGTGGTGTTCGTGCAGTGTAGGGGGTGGTGTTTCAGGGTTTAGGGCAGTGGTGTTCAGGCAGTGTAGGGGGTCTTGCTGGGGTTGATGTTTCAGGGTTTAGGGCAGTGCAGTGGTGTTCGGGCAGTGTAGGGGGTCGTGCTGGGGGTGGTGTTTCAGGGTTTAGGGCAGTGCAGTGGTGTTCCGGCAGTGTAGGAGGTCGTGCAGGGGGTGTTGTTTCAGGGTTTAGGGCAGTGCAGTGGTGTTCGGGCAGTGTAGGGGGTCATGCTGGGGGTGGTGTTTCAGGGTTTAGGGCAGTGCAGTGGTGTTTGGGCAGTGTAGGGTGTCGTGCTGAGGGGTGGTGTTTCAGGGTTTAGGGCAGTGCAGTGGTGTTCGGGCAGTGTAGGAGGTAGTGCAGGGGGTGGTGTTTCAGGGTTTAGGGCAGTGCAGTGGTGTTCGGCCAGTGTAGGTGGTCTTGCTGGGGGTGGTGTTTCAGGGTTTAGGGCAGTGCAGTGGTGTTCGGGCAGTGTAGGGGGTCTTGCTGGGGCTGGTGTTTCAGGGTTTAGGGCAGTGCAGTGGTGTTCGGGCAGTGTAGGGGTCGTGCTGGGGCTGGTGTTTGAGGGTTTAGGGTAGTGCAGTGGTGTTCGGGCAGTGTAGGGGGTCGTGCTGGGGCTGGTGTTTCAGGGTTTAGGGCAGTGCAGTGGTTTTCGGGCAGTGTAGGCGGTAGTGCTGGGGCTGGTGTTTCAGGGTTTAGGGCAGTGCACTGGTGTTCGGGCAGTGTACGGGGTCGTGCTGGGGCTGGTGTTTCAGGGTTTAGGGCAGTGCAGTGGTGTTCGGGCAGTGTAGGGGGTCGTGCTGGGGGTGGTGTTTCAGGGTTTAGGGCAGTGCAGTGGTGTTCGGGCAGTGTAGGGGGTCGTGCTGGGGCTGGTGTTTCATGGTTTAGGGCAGTGCAGTGGTGTTCGGGCAGTGTAGGGGGTCGTGCTGGGTGTGGTGTTTCAGGGTTTAGGGCAGTGCAGTGGTGTTCGGGCAGTGTAGGGGGTCATGCTGGGGTGGTGTTTCAGGGTTTAGGGCAGTGCAGTGGTGTACGGGCAGTGTAGGGGGTCTTGCTGGGGGTGGTGTTTCAGGGTTTAGGGCAGTGGTGTTCGGGCAGTGTAGGGGGTCTTGCTGGGGGTAGTGTTTCAGGGTTTAGGGCAGTGCAGTGGTGTTCGTGCAGTGTAGGGTGCTGGGGGTGGTGTTTCAGGGTTTAGGGCAGTGCAGTAGTGTTCGGGCAGTGTAGGGGATCGTACAGGGGGTGGTGTTTCAGGGTTTAGGGCAGTGCAGTGGTGTTCGGGCAGTGTAGGGGGTCGTGCTGGGGGTGGTGTTTCAGGGTTTAGGGCAGTGCAGTGGTGTTCGGGCAGTGTAGGGGGTCATGCAGGGGGTGGTGTTTCAGGGTTTAGGGCAGTGCAGTGGTGTTCGGGCAGTGTAGGGGTCGTGCTGGGGCTGGTGTTTCAGGGTTTAGGGCAGTGCAGTGGTGTTTGGGCAGTGTAGGGGTCTTGCTGGGGGTGGTGTTTCAGGGTTTAGGGCAGTGGTGTTCGGGCAGTATAGGGGGTCTTGCTGGGGGTGATGTTTCAGGGTTTAGGGCAGTGCAGTGGTGTTCGGGCAGTGTAGGGGGTCTTGCTGGGGGTAGTGTTTCAGGGTTTAGGGCAGTGCAGTGGTGTTCGTGCAGTGTAGGGGGTCGTGCTGGGGATGGTGTTTCAGGGTTTAGGGCAGTGCAGTAGTGTTCGGGCAGTGTAGGGGGTCGTGCTGGGGGTGGTGTTTCAGGGTTTAGGGCAGTGCAGTGGTGTTCGGGCAGTGTAGGGGGTCGTGCTGGGGGTGGTGTTTCAGGGTTTAGGGCAGTGGTGTTCGGGCAGTGTAGGGGGTCTTGCTGGGTGTGATGTTTCAGGGTTTAGGGCAGTGCAGTGGTGTTCGGGCAGTGTAGGAGGTCTTGCTGGGGGTAGTGTTTCAGGGTTTAGGGCAGTGCAGTGGTGTTCGGGCAGTGTAGGGGTCATGCTGGGGGTGGTGTTTCAGGGTTTAGGGCAGTGCAGTGGTGTTCGGGCAGTGTAGGAGGTCTTGCTGGGGGTAGTGTTTCAGGGTTTAGGGCAGTGCAGTGGTGTTCGGGCAGTGTAGGGGGTCGTGAAGGGGGTGGTGTTTCAGGGTTTAGGGCAGTGCAGTGGTGTTCGGGCAGTGTAGGGGGTCGTGCTAGGGTATGTGTTTCAGGGTTTAGGGCAGTGCAGTGGTGTTCGGGCAGTGTAGGGGTCGTGCAGGAGCTGGTGTTTCAGGGTTTAGGGCAGTGCAGTGGTGTTCGGGCAGTGTAGGGGGTCGTGCTGGGGGTAGTGTTTTAGGGTTTAGGGTAGTGCAGTGGTGCTTGTGTAGTGTAGGGGGTCGTGCTGGGGTAGTGTTTTAGGGTTTAGGGTAGTGCAGTGGTGTTTGTGTAGTGTATGGGGTCATGTTTTAGGGTAGTGCAGTGGTGTTTGGGTAGTGTAGGGGGTCGTGCTGGGGGTAGTGTTTTAGGATTTAGGTTAGTGCAGTGGTGTTTGGGTAGTGTAGGGGTCGTGCTGGGGGTAGTGTTTTAGGGTTTAAGGTAGTGCAGTTGTGTTTGTGTAGTGTAGGGGGTCGTGCTGGGGGTAGTGTTTTAGGGTTTAGGGTAGTGCAGTGGTGCTTGTGTAGTGTAGGGGGTCGTGCTGGGGGTAGTGTTTTAGGGTTTAGGGTAGTGCAGTGGTGTTTGTGTAGTGTAGGGGGGCATGTTTTAGGGTAGTGCAGTGGTGTTTGGGTAGTGTAGGGGGTCGTGCTGGGGGTAGTGTTTTAGGATTTAGGTTAGTGCAGTGGTGTTGGGGTAGTGTTTTAGGGTTTAGGGTAGTGCAGTGGTGTTTGTGTAGTGTAGGGGGTCATGCTGGGGGTAGTGTTTTAGGGTTTAGGATAGTGCAGTGGTGCTTGTGTAGTGTAGGGGGTCGTGCTGGGGTAGTGGTTTAGGGTTTAGGGTAGTGCAGTGGTGTTTTTGTAGTGTAGGGGGGTCATGTTTTAAGATGCAACGCTCCAATACCTGACCAGTCTGCACTACATAAAACTGCAAAAAAACTAAAAATAAAAAGTGTTTTGCACACTTTTGTCATTGGGCTATATGTGGGCTACATCTGGGTAATATTTGTGCTACATTTGGGCTCTTTTTTCACTGGTGGCCATCTTGGAAGACTTCTTTGTTATGAAGTTTCCTAATTTCCTCATTTACTGCAGTCTCCTCAGTACGAAATGCTTTCAGTTTTTTACTTTGATTCCATCAAGAAGGCATTCAGATGTGTCACACATTTGCCATAAATTCAGAATGTTATTACTCTAGTTGTTCATTAGATCACTGTAGTAAAGCTTCTGCTCACCAAGGAGTTAACTGGAAGTCTACTGCTGGTATTGAAAGTGATTGTTTCAGTCTGCATGTCAGAATTTTCTAATGAAATAGAAGAGGATTTGAGATCTCACTTAAAACATGTCCTAAATTTTCTTTTTGCAGCACTAACCATAATTTCTATGGCAAAATGAACCCCCTCATTTTGTTCCTTTTTAAATTAAATGTTTTAAGTGTTACCAGTTTATTCCAATCAAGATGGCTTCAGGTGTGCCATACTTTTGTCATAAGTAAGGCTGTTAGCACTCTAGTTGTTCTTTAGAACACTCTGGGAAGCTGCAGTAGAACACAAAGGCATCAACTGACAGGCTGCTCCTGTTGAAATATAACAGGAAGATATTTGAGATCTCACTTAAAACATGTCCTAATTTTTCTTTCTACAGCACTAACCATAATTTCTATGGCAAAATGAACCCCCTCATTTTGTTCCTTTTTAAATTAAATGTTTTAAGTGTTACCAGTTTATTCCAATCAAGATGGCTTCAGGTGTGCCATACTTTTGTCATAAGTAAGGCTGTTAGCACTCTAGTTGTTCTTTAGAACACTCTGGGAAGCTGCAGTAGAACACAAAGGAATCAACTGACAGTCTCTGCCCTTGTTGGATGTACATGTTTTACTGAGAATGTCAGACTTCATTCTCACATGACTGAGAAAGATAATGTGAATTTACAGAAAATATGCTCTCATTTTAGCTTCTGGAGCACCTTCCAAAACTGTATGGGACAAGCATGTGAAAATAGTTCTCTCAAACATGATTCATGATATCCCAGCAGAAGGTTTTTCACAGGGTAAAATCACCTTAGAACACACCACAATTCCTGAAATTAGTATGGTACCATCAACAAATGAATTCTAATGTAACTAAAGTCTGTTATCACCCTTTATAGTTCTCCTTTTGGTAACCCTCAAAATCTTCGATTCACTACAATGCATTTATATTGGTCCCAAGATGGCTGCCAGCAATTCCAGGATGAAGTGCTGACAGCCAATCAGATCTCACGATGACATGTGTGGTTAGGCTCCGCCCAGATATATATGTGTTTTTACTTTTGATTTTCTCAGCAACTACTGAACGGATTTACACCATTTAACAAAAAGGGTTCTTTCTGAACCAAGAACTACCTCTTTGCCAAATTTGGTGTAATTCCGTTCAGCAGTTCGGGCTGTAGCCGTGTCTAAAGTTTCCTATGGGAAAATGAATGGGGAAAACACGTTTTGGGACCCCCCTTTTTCCTCGGCCCCCGCTTGACGAATCACCCTGAGACTTTCAGGGTAGGAGCGGACCGGAGCGGGCCATAAAGTTTGAAAATTTTGCGAAGATTCGTCAACCGACGCAAGAGTTATTTCAAATAGAATGTCGCGGATTTCCTATGGAAAATAGGTCCTAACTATAACTATCTACTGGCGACCGCCAGTAGATAATATATATATATATATAAGATTTTACAGTAATACAGTCGAGAGGTGACTAAGGCTTGGATCAGTCTAGGGCACTTGGCTCCCAATTTGTCAGTAGAAGGGAGTTATGGGGCAATTAAAGAACCTCCACATACATAATTTGGTAGACCTGTTTAGAGAAGGTAAATTGCTGACACTGCAACATTTACATGAGCAGGAACAGGTTCTAACTACATTAGATGTATTTTTATATTATATATATATTATAGGTTATGACATTCGATACAAATGATACTGAGTGGGGAACTGAACAAAAACACAGGTAATTAGCTCTCCAATGAATATACTACAAAATGCAGCCCCAAACACATTATTACATGAATAGACACTTTAACTAGAAACGCTGAAGAAGTTGTAAACCTGAAGAACAGACATGACTGTCGAGCTGATATACAGAGAAAAATAACAGCTGAGCAATGGATATACTGTTGTTTGGCTTTAAAAACTGTGGGGCGTATTTATCAAACTTGTGTGTGCCCTTGCAAGGTAATGCAAGGGTGAGGCTAAACCTAGATGAGATTTACCAAGCCACGCAAGGCCACCTTGCGTGGCACTGTGGTGCTTGGTAAATCTGGAGTAACGCAAGACAGTGCAAGTCACGGCCTCGCATTACCCTAGGGAGGCATTCCATGGGTGGAGCATGGGTGTTCTCACACATCCACCGAAGGACTTTGGCACATTCTCAGATTTACCATGAGTGGTAGACCTGGGAATGTGTCAAAATGCTACGCCTTCACAGTGGAGGCGTAACAAGGAGAAATATCTTCATTTCTCCTTGTTTTTTCCTCCTTCTTTGTGTGCTACATTCTGCTGCACACAAAGAAAGAGGAAAAAGCCTCACAGTATTGTTTTTGTGCAGGAAGGTCTCCCTGCACAAAAAACAATCCTGCCTGCATTGGTGCTAGGCAGCCAAAAATGCACCAGCTCAAGGAGAGAGCAGGAATACGCCATATATTGATAGGTAAGGTGCATTTCTGCCCTCTCCCTTTCACGCAAATTAGTGTAGCAAAGTGTCTTGCTGTGGCACGTTGTATTGTGCGAATTTTTTTTACACATGGCTGTGTATCACTGAATAGTCGATAAAGGCTAATACATTTTAAATATATATAGACAAATATTATTACAACCACCCCAGACTTCATAGATAGGATTGAGATCTACCTCAAGCTGTCTCAGATGCACTGCAGAAGTGGCAGATTTTATGCAGTTGTTGGGATTATCCAGGTATGTGCAAATTTTTCGACTGATGTATTCAATGACCTAAGTAAAATAACAGAACCTCCCATCGTATCTGACACCATGCTTGCATTGCTGCTTAAGTTACGGATGTGCCCAAATTGATTATAAGGTCTTTTGCAATGGGAATACTACTCAAAACCACGCATAGCAATGCAATTGTGTAAGGGCCCACTCCCAACACTGGAAGAATGGCACAGTGATTTAATAAATTGCAATGATAAGCCAGAAACATAGGGGCTTATTTACAAGCCCCTTGCGCCACTTTTGCGTCACTTTTCCCATGTTAAAAGTGACGCAAAAGTGGTGCAAGGGGCTTGTAAATCTGCCCCATAGTTTGTTGATGTCAGTTAAGAGTGGAAGCCGGAGTATATGGGGCCCGATCAAGCATACCTATTCAAAGAGAATGAAATAATGGACAAGACAGAAAGAGAGAATATAGATTAGAATCACAGTATAAGCGGTTATTCATAGTTAAAAATGTTGTGATAACTTTGCTTTCCCCTTTTTTCTTTCTTATTATTTTTGTATGGTTCACTACTTTCTCCTCTGGAATATTGTACACTCATATAACTGAAGTGGAGCTGAACAAGCATATTATATATATGCTATTATAACTGCATTTCGTTATATTGTAGACAATTTTAAAACACATTTTGAAAATAGATTGTTTCCAGGTCTTTTGTTGCATTAGATTCCCTTTAAAAGAAATCATGTGCATTATGATACCATTCTTCCTTGAAAAAGCTTCTATAGATTGTAACTAGCCACCAAAAGAATGTTTTTATTGATGTAAAGAGGAAAGGATATTTCCGCAAAATTGTTGGTTGGCATATTTAAAGGAATTTCATTGTGTTTCATTCTTACAAGGCTAGAAAGTTGTGCATATTCACTTCTTCCCATCCCATTGGCACTTTTGTTTATTGCACTGCTTATTATAAGGAGCCTGGAATTAGATTTTGTAAGCAGCCACTCCATTGTTTTTGCATCATGGGGACGTTTTTGAGAGTCATTAAAAATACATTATTTTCACATCGTAGCCCCTTGCACAGGCATGGGGCATGCAGCTAAGAGCGGTGGGGTGGGGTGGGAGGGATTCGAAATACAACGACGAGGGAAACTTAAATAAAAAAGAAAGAAAAACCATACCCCACCCCACCGCTCTGTCCTGCGCGGGCCGCACCTGCCCTTGCAGCTCCTGATTGGCGAATTTATCAGATCTGACGCAGCGCAACACAACTCGAAGCAGGACTTCCACATTTGAACCCTCAGAGCACCTCACCAGAACCGAAAAGGCAGCTCAAAGCCTCACATCAAGCACATAAGGTACAATTCTCAGCAGGACTAACCTGGACCCTATACCCAGCCTGCACTCATTCATGTACTTCTGACTTGTCTTGGTCCAGTGCGGCCAGATAACCAAAATTGGCCCTTTGTGCTTCTAAGAGCTGCTTTTACTTAAAACATTGAACCTACATATCAATGGTTCTCCTGATTGGATTTTTGTCATTCTGGTATCATTTTATTTATTAATATGGTCTCTATTTTTCTAAATTGGTTTGGGAATTTTCTTGTGTTGTGTTTTCACTTTAGTACTGTTTGTGTGCTTCATAAATACTTTACACATTGCCTCTAAGTTGAGCCTGACTGCTTTTATGGCAAGCTACCAGAGGATTAAACACAGGTTAATTTAGTGACGTTTGTGGTTTACCCTAACAAGGATTGTGGTTGTTGTCTGAGTGGGGCTTCCTCCACCATCAACCAATAAGCCGATTTCTTACAATATGCTTGTTAGTGTATCCAGCTCTGAGCCATTCAAATATAACATAGATAGGAAATCAGATTAATAGGTTAGGTATATGTGATGAGTATGAACAATGTTTGGGGTGTAACTAGCCTTCAGGCATATTTATTTTTCAGTTGCTCAGATGTTTATAATTATGTTGCCAATTCTCATTCAAATGCTTTATACTGGTATAACGTATAACAAATTATATATAATCTGTTACAAAATACCATTATTTGTGTGCATATTAATTCTGCAGTGTGGAATGGGGCTCTGTGATATCACCCTCAGGTGTAAGAGATTCTCTGATAGGCCTGTCTGACTCCCAAATCATGTATTTTCTACACGCAAAATGCAGTGGAAGTGTTGAAAGACACATGCCAGTTTTTCTCTCCCCTCAAAGGGTCATCATTTCCTTACGAGGTTCAGGTAATCTACAGGGAGTGACCCCTAAAATTTAGGGGCAGACAAGAACTGGGATAAAAACTATATATGTTATGCATGTAAAAATTGGATAACATCTGCCATTGGCAGAATGACGCTTGTCAGATATATTAATGAAAAATCTCCGCACCAGTTATCCCTGGAAACTGCCATTACAATGCCCCATTCAAAAATACTAAATGGGAAATTATGTCAGCCCTTTCAGTGAGAGCTAGACTATTTTGAAAGCCATGCATTTTCCAGGAATTCACCTTACAGAAGTCCTTCTGCTAATGTGGAACATTAAATGTCCAGTTGGTTGCACCAGTGCTGGTGTCCCAGTCTCAAATATTAATGTAATTATGTTTTTTCTTCTTGCTCTGAAATAGTCACTCTTAAAAATGCTGGCACTAAATCCTTTTTAAAATCCTTTTTAGATGACCAACTTTAGACCTCTACTCTGATGGTTAGTCGTTGTGAAAAGGATGTTGCTGGGAAACTCCAGAGTCACAATTAGTAGTCAGGTATTCTGCCCTGCAATGGAATATGTGCTATTGCCCATATTGGATGACCTCCATTGGTTAGCTGGTAGCGGTATTGTCTTGATTCTACCTAATTTTCAGTGGTTATTACAACTGCTAACCATCAGCAGTATTTGCTATTTATATCTTGGGCTCTATACAATGCTCAATTGGCTTCCTGTTTAGTTCCTAAAGAAGACAGCATTCAGACTCTCCTTCTGTAGATGAGGGCCACAAGGCAGCTTCAAGAGATGTTTTTTTTTTTTTTTTTACAGAGTTTTATATAGCGCGAACTCGACCCGAAGGTATCGGGTATCAGAGCGCTTTACACAGCACCACTTAAGTTACATGAGGACACATTCTTTTTTTTGTTAGGCACGGGGAGATTAAGTGATTTGCCCAGAATCACAGGATGTTCAGCGTCATTACCGAGACTCGAACCCGTTTCCCCAGATTAGAGGTGGACAGCCCTAGCCGTTAGGCCAACTCCTCCCCCCTCATGAGTGGATGGGTGGGCATTAGCTTTAGCACTTCACTGCTAGATGGATGCGGTGGGAGTTGGTGCAAGGATTCCTATTTTTGGCCTAGGTTATGGACGCTCATTTTTTCCCTCATGCGGTGTACAAAAACCTTGGTTTTAAACTGGTTATTAGCATTACCTTATTGCCAAAGTTGCAAGAGCTACTTTGGCTACAAACTAAGTTTGAAGCATTATGAGTATCTTGACCAGCCTTTCACTACAATACCCATCCATTTCTCTCTGATAAGCTGTTAAGAAATAAACGTTTCGTAAAGATGAAGCATAACGTTTATTAGAATAAACGAGCCACCTACAGTGTCACTTCACTCAGCTGCTCTGACTAACATTCCAACTGTCAGAGCGCAGGGATATTCCACGCAGGGAAAAGGGAGGGGGAGCAAGGAAGATACCAAACACATACATGTCACTACTATACATAAAGAAAAATATAACCAATAACTACAATATATAAATAAAATTATAACATAAGCATTAACATATTTTGTGCTTCCGTTGCTATAAGATAAAAATGCTTGGAATTTTCAGTTCAGGACCCAGTACTCTGAAACTCTTTCCTCCATATATTAGACTGATTGAAATACAGTTACATGGAGGACAATTCAATGATGGCCTTTTCAAAGTTAAGACACTCAGGGGGATATTCAAAAGGAAGTGGCGGAGAGAGGCGTTAGCCTTCTTGGCTCAACGCCTCTCTCCGCCACTTCGGAAACGCAAGGCTGCACCATATTCACAAGGATATGGTGCAGCCTTGTGTTTCCCCCTGCAATGACGCTAAGTTTCACAACTTAGCGCCAACGCAGACACCCTTGCACCAGAGTGCAAGGGTGTCTGCAAGCAAGGAGGTCTGTTTATGTACAGGAAGGTGTCCCTTCCTGCACATAAACAAACCGAAAATGCCAGTTTGTAACTTACATGTGTGCTGCTTCATGCAGCACACATACAAGTTACAAAACGACATTTTAAAAAATGGTTTGTTTATGTACAGGAAGGGACACCTTCCTGTACATAAACATACCATGGCATTTTGCTTTTTCCATGTGTGCTGCACAAGGCAGCACACATGTAAAAAGCAAAAACGAGGAGAAATAAAGCATTTTTCCTCGTTTCGCCAACTTAAGACCAGGGTTTTCCTGGTCTTAATTTGGCGCTACCTCCTATTTACGCTGCCCTTGTGAATAGGAGGCAGCGTCAAAATCAATGGGTGTTGGGGTGGAACGCCCACCACAACACCCACTGCACGCCCCTTTCACGCTAAACACAGCGTGGAAGGGGGCCTTATTCACAAGGCAGCGTTAAGCCATGTTAAGTGGCTTAATGCTGCCTTGTGAATAAGGCGAGGCCCCTATCGCCACCACAACGTCACTGAAACGTTGTGGTGGCGATAGGGGCTTGTGAATATGCCCCTCAGTTATCTGTACTCCTGCTTACATATGATATTGTGAATAATTGTATTCATTAAAACTTTAATTAAACTTGTCATTTTGTTCTGTTGTAATACATTTTGGGACTGTTCTCCCCATAAGGGTCTGTATGTGTAATTTTGGTGTCTAGTGTGAAGGGTAAGAGATTGTGGAAGTGGAAAAAGATAATAATACTAGTCTTATATTATCACTTAATAAATGTTCATAGGATTTATGTCTGCTTTGGAATTTATTTGGTTTCTCTAGGGGTGTGTGGAATCATGTAATTTTATTTCATAAAAATTTCACACATACTTTTAAAAAAAACATTTAGGCATTTGGAATGAAATGTGGTTTGTGGGTTTCTCAGGTGACCATTTTTCATACATGTGTGCATTTTACATAGATGTCTCCCAAGTGCAAAAAAAAGACACAAAATGGCTAAATTGAAATTTCAAGAAATTACATGAATTCCAGCAGTGAAATTAAAATGTTGCCCTGGTCTTAAGTAGGCAATCACTAAATACCAATTGATAATAATAATAATAATAATAATAATAATACAAATAGTAAAAGCTAAAAGCTAAAACTCAAGATAAAATATCACTAACAGCAAATTACTCAGGAAAGAATCAAGTGTAAGAATCTGGAGCAATCAATGTTGTGGATACGCACAATGTCACTAGAACGACCATTATATGCTACCCAAGATAGACTCCTCTGGACTAAAGGTGGAGGTTATTCACGGGGGCTTAGTGTTAGCCATAAAATTATCTAGTGTGGACCAAATCAATCTTCATTTTGCTTTCCAGGTGAAGGTCTGTAAGGATATATTGTTGGCCCCCTGATGAAGGAAATCTAATTCTTCCAAACTGCCGATTTGAGAGCAACTGTATTTTTCCAGTAATAAGAACAAGCTTACACGCCAGTGTGAGTAAAAGATCTCATACGTATCTATCATCCTCTTTTGTTAAATGTGGCTCAAGGGTAATAGTAAGATAAGGAATTCTTCACGTGGGTGGATTTGGAAAAAGGTTCTGAGGAACTCGAAAACGTATTCCCAAAACTTTGATGGGCAAATAAAAAGCATGTGCACTGTATCTTCATCACCTTGGTTGCAATTCCAACAAGTGGGAGTTTCTCTAAGTTTTAACTTGTGCAGCCAGCTTGGGGTCCGGAACACTATATATGAATTAACATGCATTTAGTTTGGGACTACACGGGAGTGAACTTGCGGAAGAAGAGTTAGTGTAAAATCTTTGACCACGTTGTGGTATTCTCTAGGTGCCAAGCCATCTTCAACCCATTTCTCATGGGTACCTTTCAGAAGTTTAGAGCAAGATGGCCTTGAATATTTGTATATTTTGGAGACTTCGTGTCTGGACCTGGCAAGGGTGCGAATGAAAAGTGGTAGTGAGGGGACTTTGTCTGAGAACGTTATTTTCCGGATGCACGCTTTAAGCTTCAGGAAATTATAAAAGTCCATATTATTCAGGGTATATGTTCGTTGCAAGTTAGCAAAGGTTATAGGGTGGTTGTTCAAGCCCAATTTATTAATAGTGAAGATTCCCCGAGGTGCCCAGTCCAGCCATTGGATCAGTTGACCCACCAGTTTCATCCTGGAGTTGTCCCGTATGGAAGCAAAGTTTGAGGTGTGGATTTTGTTATCTAGAAGAGAGTCAATCTATAGTATGGCTGTTTTCTATGTACTTTGAGTGTAGTGGGGTAAGTTTGATCATAGAAAGAAAT
Organism: Calotriton arnoldi; assembly: GCA_963921515.1. NCBI lineage: Eukaryota > Metazoa > Chordata > Amphibia > Caudata > Salamandridae > Calotriton > Calotriton arnoldi. The sequence continues at coordinate 1,078,608 of CAWUFW010006651.1, forward strand.
GAAATAAGGTTTCCTAGTGGAATAATAGAGTTTTTAGTTTCTAGCCATATGGGGCTACATTCTTCTCTCTGAATTAACCAGTGGGTAACTTGTTTGAAGAGGAATGCTGTTTGGTATGTTTTAAAGTTAGGTAGGTTTACTCCTCCTAGAGTTTTGGGTAGCCTCAGTTTTTTCAAGGATAGTCTGGGTTTTTTCTCCTGCCATAAGATTTTATTAATAAGACTATCTATTTTCCTCAAAAACTCTTCAGCGGGTGTTAGTGGCAGCATACTGATCAGATAATTTATAATGGGCACAATCATCATCTTCACTGCCTCTATCCTTCCCCACCATGTTAGAAATGTAGGACCCTCAAACTTTTTGGTCTTCGTAGGGGCATCATCACTTAGAAATGTTCAAATTAGACACCACTCTGCTATCATGTGTCTGAGTGTGTTTGATGGCACATAAACACCTGAACAAAGAAAATCTTCTAAAGGTTCAAACGTATGAAGGACTACTGCAAGTTATACTCTGCTTGGCCAGCCCAGAGTGAAACAATCCTTTCCCATGTTCAATCAATCAATCAATCATGTCACTTATAAAGCGCACTACATACCCGCGAGGGTCTCAAGGCGCTGGGGGAAGAGGGGGTGGTGCTGCTACTGATCGAAGAGCCAGGTCTTGAGGAGTCTTCTGAAGGCCAGTAGGTCTTGGGTCTGTCGGAGGTTGGTGGGGAGGGTGTTCCAGGTCTTGGCGGCAAGGTGGGAGAAGGATCTGCCGCCGGCGGTCGTTTTCCGGATGCGGGGGACTGTGGCGAGGGCGAGGCTGGTCGAGCGGAGCTGGCGGGTGGGGGTGTAGAAGCTGAGTCGTCTGTTGAGGTAGGCTGGTCCGGAGTTGTGGAGTGCTTTGTGTGCGTGGGTGAGGAGCTTGAAGGTTATCCTCTTGTTGACAGGGAGCCAGTGCAGGTCTCTCAGGTGGGGTGTGATGTGGCTGCGTCGGGGGATGTCGAGGATAAGACGTGCAGAGGCGTTCTGGATGCGTTGCAGCCGTCTCAGGAGCTTAGCCGTCGTTCCTGCGTAGAGGGCGTTTCCGTAGTCCAGCCTGCTGGTGACGAGGGCCTGGGTGACTGTTTTTCTTGTTTCGGTGGGGATCCACTTGAAGATCCTGCGGAGCATTCGGAGGATGTTGAAGCAGGATGAGGAAACGGCGTTGACCTGCTTAGTCATGGAGAGGGTGGGGTCGAGGATGACCCCTAGGTTGCGTACGTGGTCGGTGGGTGGCGGGGCTGTTCCCAGTGATGTTGGCCACCAGGAGTCGTCCCAGGCTGAAGGGTTGGAACCAAGGATGAGGACCTCCGTCTTGTCCGAGTTCAGCTTCAGGCGGCTGGTCCTCATCCATTTGGCGACGGCCTTCATTCCTTCGTGGAGGTGGGCTTTGGCGGTGTGAGGGTCTTTGGTGAGGGAGAGGATCAGCTGGGTGTCGTCGGCGTAGGAGATGATGTTGAGGTTGTGCTGTCGGGCGACATGGGCGAGGGGTGCCATGTAGATGTTGAACAGCGTTGGGCTGAGGGAGGAGCCTTGGGGTACGCCGCAGATGATCTTGGTGGCCTTGGATCGGAAGGGGCGAGGCGGACGCTTTGTGTTCTGCCGGAAAGGAAGGATGTGGTCCAGTCCAGGGCCTTCTCTTGGATCCCAGTGTCGTGAAGGCGTGTTCGTAGTGTGTGGTGGCAGACCGTGTCGAAGGCGGCTGATAGGTCCAGGAGGATGAGGGCTGCTGTTTCTCCGTTGTCTAGCAGGGTCCTGATGTCATCGGTGGCGGCGATGAGGGCGGTTTCGGTGCTGTGGTTGCTGTGGAAGCCGGACTGGGAAGGGTCCAGGATGTTGTTCTCCTCGAGGTAGCGGGTCAGTTGTTTGTTGACGATTTTCTCGGTGACCTTCGCGGGGAACGGGAGCAGAGAGATGGGTCGGAAGTTCTTGAGGTCCTTGGGGTCTGCCTTGGGTTTCTTGAGTAAGGCGGTGATCTCGGCGTGCTTCCAGCTTTCCGGGAAGGTTGCTGTCTCGAAGGAGATGTTGATTATTTTCCGGAGATGGGGCGCGATGGCTGTACTGGCTTTGTTGAAGATGTGGTGAGGGCACGGGTCTAGCGGTGAACCGGAGTGGATGGTGTTCATGATCTCGCTGTTGTCCTCGTCGTTGATGTTGGTCCAGGAGAGCAGGCGGTTGGTGGTTGTGGGGGCAGTGGTCTCGGTGGTTGCCGGGGCGGTCGTGGTGTTGAAGCTGTCGTGGATGTCGGCGATTTTGCGGTGGAAGAAGGTGGCCAGTGAGTCGCACAGGTCTTGCAACGGCTGGATGTCGTTGGTGTTGGAGCTGGGGTTGGAGAGTTCCTTCACGATGTTGAAGAGCTCTTTGCTGTTGTGTGCGTTGTTGTCTAGGCGGTCTTTGAGTGAGGCCCTTTTGGCGGATCTGATGAGGTGATGGTGACTGCGGGTGGCGCTCTTGTGGGCGGCGTAGCTGTCCGCTGTCCGTTCGTGGAGCCAGATCTTCTCCAGTTTTCGGCATGTTCGTTTGGAGGCCTGGAGGTCTTCGGTGAACCAGGTGGCTTTCTTGCTGGTGTGGCTGTTGGGCGGATTCTTGAGCGGGGCGAGGGTGTTGGCGCAGTCGTCGATCCACTGTCTGAGGTTGCGGGCGGCGGTGTCGGGGTCGGAGGGTTCGGCGGGTGGGCTCAGGGCGAGGGTTGTGGTTAGCTGGTCTTCCGTGACTCTGCTCCAGCAGCGGCGAGGCATTTGTTCGGTGCGGTGGTGCGTGGTGGGCTTCCTGTAGGTGAAGTGGATGCAGTGGTGGTCAGTCCAGTGGGGTTCGGAGGTGTGGTTGAAGGAGACGTGTGGGCTTGCGGAAAAGATGGAGTCGAGCGTGTGGCCGGCGGCGTGGGTGGGTGTAGTCACGAGCTGTCTGAGTCCGAGGGTGGCGAGGTTGTCGATCAGGGTGGTGGAGTTGGTGTCCTTGTTGTTCTCGAGGTGGAAGTTCAGGTCCCCGAGGAGGATGTAGTCCGTGGAGGCGATGGCGTGTGTGCTGACGAAGTCAGCGATGGAATCGCTGAACTGTGGTCGGGGTCCGGGGGTCTGTAGATGAGGGTTCCTCTGAGGGTGGTGTTGGGATCGGTGTGGATCTGGAAGTGCATGTGTTCGGCGGTGCTGAGGGTGCCGTCGGTGTTGGTTGAGACTCTGAGGGTGTTCCTGTGGACGATGGCGATGCCTCCTCCGACTCCGTTGGTGCGGTCCCTGCGGGTGATCTTGTATCCGTCCGGGATGGCAATGGCGATGTCGGGGGCTGAAGCGGGATTCAGCCAGGTCTCCGTCAGGAATGCGACGTCTGGGGAGGTTGAGTCGAGAAGGTCCCAGAGTTCGATGGCGTGTTTGCGGGCGGAGCGGGTGTTGAGGAGGATGCATCTGAGGTAGTTGGGTTCTTTCCTGGGCGGTGGTTTGGCGGGGCGGGTGCTGGCGAAGCTGCAGTTCCGGCAGGTGAAGGGCCCTTGGGTGCGCTTCGGGGTGGCCTGGTAGCAGGCGTGATCTTTTCCGGGGGTGAGTGCGTGGAGGGTGCTGGCGTCGTATCGGCATCTGTTGATGTGGCGGGCGCGGGGGATGCCCGGACCAGGGGTCTGGCGCTGGGCGCGGTCACGGCGCGGACGGGCGCAGACGGGCTTGCATTAGGCGCGCCCGCTGCGCACGTCCGCTGCGCGGCCGCACAGCGGCCGCCATAAATGGGGAGGTGGGAGGGAGGAGCAGGGAATGGGGCAGCGAATGGGCAGTGAGGGGCGGGGCCGCAGGCGCAGCGGCGGGAAACAGGCACAGAAGGGAAAACGAGCACAATCAGGGCATCAAGGGGGCACAGAAAGGAAAAAAACGAGCACAATGAGGGGCAGCAAGAGGGCACAGAAAGGAAAAAACTAGCACAATGAGGGGCAGCAAGGGGGCACAGAAAGGAAAAAACTAGCACAATCAGGGGCAGCAAGGGGGCACAGAAAGGAAAAACAAGCACAATCAGGGGCAGCAGCAGGGCACACAGACGGAGCTGTGTGGTGGGGGATCGACCTACCAGTCAAGGTCAGGGGTCGCTCTCTTCACCACGCAGCGGCCGCCATAAATGGGGAGGTGGGAGGGAGGAGCAGGGAATGGGGCAGCGAATGGGCAGTGAGGGGGCGGGGCCGCAGGGCGCAGCGGCGGGAAACAGGCACAGAAGGGAAAACAAGCACAATCAGGGCATCAAGGGGGCACAGAAAGGAAAAAAACGAGCACAATGAGGGGCAGCAAGGGGGCACAGAAAGGAAAAAACTAGCACAATGAGGGGCAGCAAGGGGGCACAGAAAGGAAAAAACTAGCACAATGAGGGGCAGCAAGGGGGCACAGAAAGGAAAAAACGAGCACAATCAGGGGCAGCAAGGGGGCACAGAAAGGGAAAAAACGAGCACAATCAGGGGCAGCAAGGGGGCACAGAAAGGAAAAACTAGCACAATGAGGGGCAGCAAGGGGGCACAGAAAGGAAAAACGAGCACAATCAGGGGCAGCAAGGGGGCACAGAAAGGAAAAAACGAGCACAATCAGGGGCAGCAAGGGGGCACAGAAAGGAAAAACGAGCACAATCAGGGGCAGCAAGGGGGCACAGAAAGGAAAAAACGAGCACAATCAGGGGCAGCAAGGGGGCACAGAAAGGAAAAACGAGCACAATCAGGGGCAGCAGCAGGGCACACAGACGGAGCTGTGTGGTGGGGGATCGACCTACCAGTCAAGGTCAGGGGTCGCTCTCTTCACCACGCAGCGGCCGCCATAAATGGGGAGGTGGGAGGGAGGAGCAGGGAATGGGGCAGCGAATGGGCAGTGAGGGGCGGGGCCGCAGGGCGCAGCGGCGGGAAACAGGCACAGAAGGGAAAACAAGCACAATCAGGGCATCAAGGGGGCACAGAAAGGAAAAAAACGAGCACAATGAGGGGCAGCAAGGGGGCACAGAAAGGAAAAAACTAGCACAATGAGGGGCAGCAAGGGGGCACAGAAAGGAAAAAACTAGCACAATGAGGGGCAGCAAGGGGGCACAGAAAGGAAAAAACGAGCACAATCAGGGGCAGCAAGGGGGCACAGAAAGGGAAAAAAACGAGCACAATCAGGGGCAGCAAGGGGGCACAGAAAGGAAAAAACTAGCACAATGAGGGGCAGCAAGGGGGCACAGAAAGGAAAAACGAGCACAATCAGGGGCAGCAAGGGGGGCACAGAAAGGAAAAACGAGCACAATCAGGGGCAGCAAGGGGGCACAGAAAGGAAAAACGAGCACAATCAGGGGCAGCAAGGGGGGCACAGAAAGGAAAAACGAGCACAATCAGGGGCAGCAAGGGGGCACAGAAAGGAAAAACGAGCACAATCAGGGGCAGCAGCAGGGCACACAGACGGAGCAGTGTGGTGGGGGAGCGACCTACCAGTCAAGGTCAGGGGTCGCTCTCTTCACCACGCAGCGGCCGCCATAAATGGGGAGGTGGGAGGGAGGAGCAGGGAATGGGGCAGCGAATGGGCAGTGAGGGGCGGGGCCGCAGGGCGCAGCGGCGAGAAACAGGCACAGAAGGGAAAACGAGCACAATCAGGGCATCAAGGGGGCACAGAAAGGAAAAAAAACGAGCACAATGAGGGGCAGCAAGGGGGCACAGAAAGGAAAAAACTAGCACAATGAGAGGCAGCAAGGGGGCACAGAAAGGAAAAAACGAGCACAATCAGGGGCAGCAAGGGGCACAGAAAGGGAAAAAACGAGCACAATCAGGGGCAGCAAGGGGGCACAGAAAGGAAAAAACGAGCACAATGAGGGGCAGCAAGGGGGCACAGAAAGGAAAAACGAGCACAATCAGGGGCAGCAAGGGGGGCACAGAAAGGAAAAAACGAGCACAATCAGGGGCAGCAAGGGGGCACAGAAAGGAAAAACGAGCACAATCAGGGGCAGCAAGGGGGCACAGAAAGGAAAAACGAGCACAATCAGGGGCAGCAAGGGGGCACAGAAAGGAAAAACGAGCACAATCAGGGGCAGCAGCAGGGCACACAGACGGAGCTGTGTGGTGGGGGAGCGACCTACCAGTCAAGGTCAGGGGTCGCAAAGTTTTATTTAGGATCCTAACAGTCGGCTCAAATATTAAGTAAACAGATGATGAAACAGAACATTTTTAAAAAAACTAAAAATATTGTGGGCACAAAAAGACAAGCGCTGTAGTACTGTTATATTTGACCTGAGAGCATCCTAAAAGAAGAGATTCTGCTGGAACAATCCAAACCAAAGTAGTTTTAATCTTTGTGGTAATAAAGTATAACCACTAAACAAAAATCTTAAGAATATGCACATAAAGCCTACATTGCCCACTTAATACAAATATCAAACATCCTCAGAAGTGGGGGTTTCCCTGTGCAAGACTTGTATGCCTTTATATGCGATTATCTTTTTACAAAGCACTCACCAACCTTTAAAATACTTAAGGCGGGAGATGCCAAAGTCAAAGAAAATAATTTTTCATGTTGAAAAAACTTCAAGATTTGCAATAGGCTGAAGCCAGTCTTTTCTTATCACCTTTTATAAATTCAGAAAATAAACCCTATGGTGCCTGGCAAGTATGAGAAGAAACAAACTGCAGAAGTGGCTGAGATCCCCTGTGCAATTTAAACAATACGCGGTTTGAAACAAAATATTTGTACAGCTCCCGGACATACATTTTGAGACGCACATGGAGGGCAATTGCTGCTGTAGAAGGTTGCGTTTTTGTACTTCGCAAAGGAAGAGGGCTCCCTATGGTACCAAAAGAGACTAGTGGCTGCTCCCACTCAGGAAAAACACAGGGGCATAATCTCAAGAACATGTGACAACCACCGCAAGTTTAGCCTAACGCAACTTTGCATATCGCAGTCTATCGCGGGAAAACAACGCCGTGTTAACGTAGTATTCCCAACCTGGTGGCACCATGCGATAGTCCCACGATAACGCGTCAAATGACCTCATTAAAATCAACGCGACGCCGTAAAAATTCGAAACACAAACGCGAATAAAGTTGCGATGAGGCCAACCGCGATACAAAAATCAGCGATAACCAGCGACAGGCCTGCAATTCCCACGCGTCATGCGGGAAAATGCACTATAAAAGCTGAACAAGAAAAACACACCATAAACAAAATAAACTGCGTAGCAACATGGATGCACCCGGAACAAGTGCCCAGGTCAACGCGAACCCCACAAGCCACTCAGACCACCAGCAAGAAACCTCGGGGATGGGGAAGGCCAAGGAGAAGAGGAAGAGGAAGACGGGGTACAGTCCGCATGACAACCGGATCATCATCGCAGAGGTGACAGAGCACTAACAACAACTGTCCGTCACTTCCACCGTGTCATTGGCAACACAGACGGAAAAATGGCATTCCATCGTGAATGCAGCCGGAGTGTCGAGGAGGCCAAGATGCGCTGGCACGATGTGAAAAGCCAAACCAAGCAGAAACCCGCTGCCAACAGGAAGGCAGCAACGGCGAATGGAGGTGGGAGTCCTGCACCACAGGAGGAGCTGGAGCAAATGGTAGCCACAGTCATCAGTGCGGAGACGGTGCATGGACTCAGGAGTCCGGACACTGCTCAACATGACCTGACACAACATCAACAGGGTGAGTAACGAACAGGAACTGTGGGGACGGGGGGGACGGGCACAATGGCACACATGCACAACGACGTGTAGCACACCGCAAACCCACAATGACCCTTGGTCATGTCCCTGATCCCCGTGGCACACTGCAGCACACATACAAACATCAAGTAGGCCCCCGTCCACCATGTGCCCAAAGGGCTCCCACCCCACACATCACCAATTCCACAACACAAACATGCACCCGTGCGAAACACAGCAAAGATGCATATGTGAGAGCCACACTGACAATGCAAGTGACACCACATGACGAGCAGCATGGCTGGAGTACAATCACCATGACATTGTGCACGCCACAAGACTGAGGTGGCTGAGTGTGGACCACATCCGGAAAGGAGCAGGTCACACTCTGACACATCCATGTGCACAAACAACCACTGACGTCAACAATACATCTGCAGACAAACAATGCACAAGAGTACAAAAACCGTCCAAGAGCACAAATGACCCAAGTTGCCAACATCACAGCACCTTAAAAGTACAAAAGCCAAAGGCACACTGCCTCCAAGGGATAAGGGGCAGTAAAATCACAGCTGCAGGTGCGACTCTCACACAATGCAGCACACACACATAGCAATGACAGCACATCCACATGGATGACAATGTGGTACACAGTGCAACATTTACACTGCAGAACAGAGGACACAACTGGGTCCGCCTGTGCGTAGAAAATGGCCAATCACATCTGACATAGCAGGAAACTGTGAGATGCAAATGTACGTGTACAACCTCACCTATGTCATGTAGTCCAAATGTCCACTGTCCCGCAACAAATAGTCCGCCCCTCCCAAACAGTCACAATGTACATTGTCATGTAGTCTGTATGTAAACTTGAACAATGCGTCAACATACATGCCAACACAATGACAATAAGCATCTCCCCTTCACATTGCAGAGGGACAAACAACACCTCCAGCAGAGCAGACCAGACAACTCTACAGTGATGCTGAAGAGGACCTCCACAATTCCGACACCGACGCCCTACAACAGACCATGGACATCTTAGGCAATCGACCTCCAGGAGCAGGGCAGCACCACTGCATCGAGGATACCCCAACCCCTGCACAGACAACACAGCTGGACGCACCCACCACCCCGGCTGGCTCCCAGCAGCCCACCAAAGCACACATCGCATTCCAAGGCCAGGTGTCAGACTGCCAGAATGGGGTGGCCGAACATGTGCGGGTGGGGTACTACCTCATGGAAGCCAAACTAGATCACATACGTGGGTGTCTAAGTCCCATCAGGGACATCCTACACTCCCCAACGGAGACCCACACTGCGACAGAGACACATGCCTTTGCACATTTCCAGTACTGAACCACACTCAGAGCCATGGGATAATCATCCACACCCCCACGCTGGACTGGCGTATGCCGGCCCAGTTCACTCCTCTTACGTATTGAGTGCGGGACGACAAAGCTACATGTGCAATGACTCACCCGCTGCCTGCGGTGACATGGCTGCGTCCACTGTCCACTACACTCCAAACACCAGCAGTGCATGTAGACATGCATATGTCTGTGGTCTGCATACTGCAGTCTGTCCAGCACATCTCCGCCACACTTGGCATTGTGTACATTCTCATTCATGGATCACTTGCCTCCTTCGCACATGCCTGGTTCCCACCTCTCCCCACATTCCGCTATTGTGTGGCTGAGGTGCCATGCCGTTGATGGCTCATGTACATGGCTAACCAAGGTTGCCACAGTAAGTTGTGCTGCCCTGTCTGGTGGGTGGGCATGTTGTATGTGATTTTGTGACATGTGCAGTGCCAGAGTTGTGAGTTGCATGATTGTGGAGTTGAGGTGTGTGGTGTGTTCATTTGGTACTTGCCAACGAACAGTGCATACCCATAGGTGCCATCCTGGAAGCGCTGGTTGATGTTGGACTGTCGGAAGATGAAGGGATCATGCACACTGCCTGAGTAGTTGGCTACGACATTGGTGAAGAGTCCCCTGTGATCCACTATTGCCTGCACGTTGATGGAATGCGTGTGCTTTCTGTTGCGGTAATTATGTGCAGTGTCGGCAGGGGGCACAAGTAGGACATGTGTGCAGTCGATTGCCCCCAACACGTGCAGGAATCCAGCTATGGCGTATAGTCCTTGCTTTGTCTCCAGCTGTTCCTGTGCATTGTTGGGGACGTATAGGTACTGGGGTACCTAGCTGATGATGGCATCCAGGACAGGTGTGAGGAACTTGGATGGGGCTGGCTGTGAGACTCCTCCGACTCTGGCGGTTGTTGGTTGGGAGGTACCAGAGGCCAACAGGTGCAGCACAGCCAGCAGCTTTGTCTGCGGAGGGATGTTGGTTGTCCGCTGTGTTGGTACCGTCAGCCTGTGGGCAATGATGTTCAGGATGCGGAGGATGGTTGTCCTTTTAAGCCTGTAGTGGGCATTGACATTGTCTGGTGTTAGGTCTGTGAGGCTGGTGCATTTCCTGAAGGTCCGCTGTCTTTGTCTGCGCTGCCTCTGTGGTGGTCCAGGGGGGGTGGTCCGGGGGGATGGCAGTCCTGTGGGTGGTGGCGGTGGGTGTTGTTGCCCTCTCGGGGCTCCGGGATGCATGGTGAGTGGCTCCATGGCATCTGTTGTTCTTCATGTGTGGCTCTGGACTGGGGTCCCTTTGATGGTGCAGGTTGTCGTCCGACTTTACACCAGGTCAGAGCAGGTGTTAATTTCCTGCTGCTAACGTGCCTTATCGCCTGTTTTGTGGTCTTATCGCCGATGTGACTGGTTGTTGAGAATGTTGAGGTGTGGTGTCGCGGATTTTTGCTCGGTAACGCCTACTCTGCATCTCATTAGCGATAGTTGCCGGGGTCATCTGTGGCGATGTTTTTTTGCGGATGCTTTCGCAAGTAAACTGGTGGTATCGGCTGTTAGCACCAGCTTGTGAATGGGGCGATAAATTTATCATGACTTTGGCTGCGATAAAGTGCCGATAACTCGGCGATAGCTCCTTGAGAATATGCCCCACAGTCTTTAATTTGTTTGTGTAGTGGGCACTGGTACTACATTTTTGGTCTCACTCAAGACAGAGCATGAAAGGATCACTTGTGGGACATTTTATTTCCAACAAGAGGCTTAGAGCTTGTCCACTGGATACCAATGATTGATTTCCATGGCATTTTCATTTCCTTGCTTCATTGGTCAGAGTGTGCCAGCTTCACTTCCTCTGCGTGTGTTTGTCCCCCCCATGGAGCATGGTACCAAGTACTGCTTCCTTGTCCAGTATAGTGTTCTTCCACTACCTGCATTTCTTGGGAGGTACTTTTTTTTTTCCTTTTTAACTTGCAGCACATCATAAGAGTGCATGTGTTTGCAGCCCTACACCTGTCCCATTCCATGTCTCTGCTTGCCCCATCCCCCCTTCCTGTGCTGCACAGTCGTCGTTGCTTGTCCAGTCACCAGCCACAGCTGCTGTTTAACCTGTCTCCTCCTCTCTATTTCCCTAGTCGTTACTTGCCTCGGCCCTCTCCCATGTTAAAGCCTAACCCATTCCACCCTGCCCATCATTGCTTGCTCCACCCCTGTTGTGCAAAATGGCAAAAAACATTGACAAAGCTAATAGCACTTGCATAGATGAAATGTATTTCATTTACCAATGCATGTCGAGGATTGTGACATACTTTTATTAAACTTTATCCTATAGCAAGAGACACCGGTGGAAAACAGAAGAAACAAATGGAAAATCAGCAACAAAGGGAGAAAGCAGGGATAAAAAATAACCTGCAAGAGAAAGAAACAGAAGTGCACGGTGATGGAAGAAAAGGCTTGAGTTGGGATCAAGATTAGCTCTGCTTTTAGGCAATTTTGAAAGCGAGTGCAGTCTCCTGAGAAAAACCATGGCCTATAAACCTTTGTTTTAACAAATTTAGCACTGGAAGGATTTATCAGTAAGGGCTAGCTAGGAAAGGGTTTTTTTCTGTGTGCAAACTCTGGTCAAGGCCTCTTCACTATCTGGATACACAAAACGTAACCATAGACGTTTCATGTCATTTATCGTGTATCAAAAGGTTCCCTCAGGGAAGGAAAAGCGGGGGACTTGGAGCTAGATAGGAGGTCCAGGGCCCATGCTCCTTGGTTTATGACCCCAATCAAAAATTAGGACCTCTGTTCCTAAAGAGAAAGATAGAGTATCAACAGGTTGTCCAAGACATGGGCATATGTAAGGTGGCAGTCAGCATGACCGTTTCATGTTGCTGAGGAATCACTCCTCTGACCACCACCCCAGTGTACTTCATAATAGAATGTGCCACCTTAGCATTAAAGAACAACTTCTTTATGTATAAGACACAAGTGTATCACCAAATACAAGGGACATCTATGGGGAGCACTTTCGCCCCCAGTGTCTCATGTCTTTACATGGCCGACTTAGAGTCCAGACATATCATCTGCACCTCTAACCCATTCCAAACCAATATGGTTTCATGGAAGCACTACATAGACAACATCCTCGTGTGGTGGAAAGGGGACGGAGACATATGTGAGGTTTTCACCGACTGGATCAATTCACTCAACCCTTTTTTACACCTCACAAGTTCAATCTCAGTCTGCAATATTGCATTCTTGGATCTCTTGATCAGCCTCAATCAAGGCCAGCTAACCACCAAAACCTATAAGAAAAACATTGACTGTAACAGCCTGCTATCCTTTGAAAGTCATCACCCGAAAGCACTGCGTGGAAATCTACCATATGGTCAATACCTACGCCTTTGGCGGAATTGCAGCTATCTAAATGACTACGATAATCAAGCAAAGGACTTAAGCGAAAATGTACTTGAGCGAAAATATCTTCCAAGAGTGATTAAACTTGCTGAAATGAGAGCCCGTAATAACAGGGAGGCTCTATTAGAAAATAATACATGCCCCAAAGCAGACACAATGACATGTGTCACTACCTTCACGCCTCTATCTAACAAAGTGAAGTCCATCATATTGAAACATTGGAATATCCTGAGCACAGGTAATCTGAAACTTGAACGCCCACGCTTTGCCTACAGAAGGACTTCGACTCTAAAAGATAAACTGGTTCACACAAGACGTCAAACAAAGGCACCCAGGTCACAAACAACACTTTGGAACCTTCCTCCAGTTGGCGGACATTACCGTGTGGGTATTGTACCGCTTGTAGTTCTACTGAACACTCACAAACACTCCATCTAGGATCATTTACGTGGACACAAAAACAACACATGGTCTGTAATTTTCTTGAGAGTTAACGCTTGATTATGCCTGAGCGAGTCAATAACATTATTGGGGAATTCTATGCCAGGGTATTTGATCTGGTGTGGTTGCCAGGCAAGTCCTGTGTCCCATTGCAATTCCCTGGAGCCTATTTTGTTCAGGAGGATGACCTCACATTTATCTCTGTTGAGAGTGTATCCTGAAATTTTGGGAAATTTGGCGATGGAAGTCATAAATTGTGGGACGGATTGGCCCGTCTCTTCAGTGATGATCAATATATCGTCAGCGTACACTGCTGTTTTCAACGTCAGTGTTTTGTATCTAATTCCTATGATGGCCTCATTGTTCCAAATCTACAGATGGCAATTCTACCACCTGACTGTTATGAATCTACTCTGTTTCTCCTCTATTTCTGGTATTCTAAGTTTATGTTTAAATGTTTTGCTTCCTTTACAGTTTGGGAAGGCTGGCTACTGTTTCTTTTTAGACCGCTATGCAAGTAGTGTTGCCTTTTCTCCACAGATCTTGCTTATTAGAAGGATAGCTTTGTGTCCTTCTTGTTTTTTGATGACCTCCACCTCATTTGCCAAGGATTTTTTGGTATTGCTATGTGAGAGTTGTTTTCTTTTCTCACTTTAAACACACTAGAAACTGGGCTTACGCTAACATAATCTGTGTTTACGCTGTCCTTCATTTTGTACCACTGTTTTGATATACCAAGTAACGACTAGCGCTACTGTGTCTTGCTCTAATAAAAGAAGTGCGAGCTTACGATAACAAATAATGAACATTCCCAGAGACTTCTCCCAGCACCATGTTTAATCAAAGACACTCCAACTGTCCCAGGCTCATGGTATATATTGTATCAACTAGTGTGCTTGAATAAACTGTGAGAGCAACTAAATCCAATGTAATGCTACTTTGAGAGAATCCCCAAATGTGTCCTGTAGTAAAACATTTCCTCTTGCTAGTTCCCCATTGGCGCACATCCTGAGAGCCATGTACATGTGTAGAATTGTAAAAAAAGTCTTTGGATCTGATTTAGATGTTGGCGGGACAACAATGGAGTGGTCTTTTTTGTCGGTATTCCCACCCACCAACCTGACCATCTACACGCCCTGTTTAGATGTTGGCTGGCAATGGGAGAAAAGACTGCCACGGTCCAGCCGACTCCTCCAGGACTTTGCTCCCCACCCCTACGGTGGAATGGGCTGCAGTAGGCGATGGCAGGACTCCAGCCAGGATTCCCGCCTTCAGAGTTGGATGTGGCCTGTTTCAAAGAGAATTCCTGGCTGGAATCCCTCCTACTTTGAGTTGGTGAAATGGAAGGAAAAGGGGTAAAAACTCACCTATTTACGGGGTACAGGCTGTGATTTCATCCTCAATGCCGTTGTTCAGGTCCTCCCTGTCCTAAGACAGGGTGCCACGATGGACTGGCACCCTGTCTTAACAAAATCGAAGATAGGTGTTTGTTGTGTGTGCAGGTATACAATGCATGGTGTGTGTATGTTGGTGGGGTGCCATGCAGAATGCACAAAATATGCTCACTACACATAACCTACATACACATATGTACACATACACAACATATATGTGTTTTACATAAAAAAATCCCACTTACCTGTCTCCCCACCAACACGGTCGCCCACCGTCAGAACACTGCCAACAGGACACCCCCAGCCCAACAGGAACATCCATATCTGCTTGGCGGGACCCCGCCGTCCAGATGGAGAAGATAATGATAATTCTTTATTAACCGTAAGATCACTTAAAATCTTTAGAGTAAAACACATTAAATAGATAAAATAAAGTGCACCATGCCTGCATGGGCGCAGTCTTTAGCAGTATGGTTAAGAGACTACGTTGCAATAAGTTAAAATTATGAAGACACTCCTGAACACACCAATGATTAACTTTGTCCTGTAAAAATCCCTATTTACATAGAATTAATCAGTCATTGTTGCCAGTTCTAATTGAGCCCCCTACGAAGGCCTGCTCTCTCTTATAGATTGTTTGACCACACTGTGGGCCCCTGCATTAGGTAACTTCCACTAGGGCTAGAACGCCAGCTGGTTTAATTACTGGGAAGTTGAAGCCCCGGGGTCTGCAACCAGTTACTGGGGGTCAAGTGCCATTCTTATTTGGTGAGTGAACTTGCCAACTCTTGCAAGAAGGCAAGTAGTTGTTTCCGAAAAGCACCAGTCCGAGGCATCCCCACACGTTCTCAGGCCCTTGTCCTTTAGTATTGGGCGCAACAGACGATGGCGGACCGCGGCTAGTTTTGGGCAACAGCATAGAAGGTGTAGCCAAGATTCCCTGCGGTAATTGCATAACCGACAAGAGACATCATCGTCTTTTCGTGCCCATTTTGGGTTGAAGTCCAGAATCCTAAGGGCGGTGAGACGGAAAAACAGGATTTTCCTTCTAGCTTGGGCTGAGAGAGGATCGCGCATGTAAGGCTGAGCTTTCCCAGGGGTGTATGAGTTGTTTATCGGCAATGTGAAAGAATTTTGCTGGAGTGAGGATTGATCCAGTTCGAAGGAGAGAGTTTGAACTTGGCGCTTCAATGCGGAATAGGGGATTTCTTGGAGGGGCATGCTCCCTGCCTCTATTTTCAAGCGATGTATGGCTTGGTCCAGCTTCACGTGCCACGGGGAACCCTCTGTCCTAAAGATCAGCTTTAAAGAGTGTTTAAGGTTCTTTTCTGGTGCTTTCAATGCTCCGATGTAATATTTTATTAGGTCCCCCTGAAGAACCAAGTCCGGTCTGTTTAGGCCTATCTCCAGCCTTAGCCTGGTGTTTCGAGCTTGTCTAGGCTCCTGCAGCACTGTTTTGTATGCTTTTACCTGAGCTGCGTTGATAACATTCGTTAAGGCGCCTGGAAAGGCTAAGTGGCCGTAAGTAATTGGGGGCATTAGTTTGGCCCTGAGTACAGTCAACATGGGCTCTATCGATGGACTAGCTAGGTGATAGCTTAGTCGTCTAAGCGCCAGAATTATTTTGTTGATTCGCGGCCTCAGCTCCCTTATATGTTTGGACGCTGTGTCCCGCTCTGTTAACCAAACCCCCAAATAATTATAGGCAGTAGTTGTTCTGATTCGATGCTCGCCAAGGGACCAAGTTGCTTGCTTTTTATGGGGGTATTTACCAAAGATGATTATCTTTGTTTTGTTTTCGTTGATTTGCAGACTATTTTCCTGGTTGTAGGCTGCCAGACTTTTTAATGCTCTTTGGAGCCCCACCCTGGTGTGACCCATGATCACTGTGTCATCTGCGTATTGGAGAGTGCCCAGGGTCATCTGGCCCAGTCTTGGAGGTACTAAGCTAGTGTCTTTCAGAGCGGGCCCCAGGTCTGCCGTGTACAGATTGAATAGTAGAGGGGCCAGAACACAACCCTGCTTTAGCCTGGTGTTGGTGTAGATTCTTGAGGTTACCAATGTTGGGGTTAGTTTGACCCGAACCCATGTACCCTCATAAAGGGATTTTATGGCCTTTAAAAGGAGGGACTGGGTCCCCCAGGCTTCAAGCTTTGCCCATAATCGACCGCGATTAACTCTGTTGAAGGCCGTGGAATAGTCTATAAAGCAGCAAAACAGGGCCGGCTTGTTGCTCGTTGCCGCTTGCTTCGAGAGGTAGGATAGCGCTAAGATGTTGTCCATAGTGGAGCTGTTTGCCCTGAAGCCAGTTTGATAGGGCGGGAGGATGCCATTCTTGTCCACCCAGTCTTCTAGGTCCCTTAATAGTAAGTGGTCATAGATCTTTGCTTTAATGTCAAGCAGGGCTATGAGCCTGTGATTGGAAGGGTTTGAATGGTCACCCTTCTTGTATATTGGACACAGAATAGAGCCTTTCCAAGATTGTGGAACCGTTGCTGTGAGATATGAGTGATTGAATAGTGGAGTGAGGGTGGATGCAAAAAAGGCTAGAGCTGATTTAAAGACTTGGGTCAGAATGCCATTTGATCCTGGGGCCCTGTTGGTTCTGGTAGCCTTGATGGTCCTTGCGATCTCACCCACTGTATATACATCAAACTGACTGAGCGCAATGGGTTCTCCCTGCGCCTTTTGCGACTTGTTAACTGTGGCTGCGGCCTGGGCCCATTCTGCACTGGAAGGGCCCTCCTTGGTCGGTGCGCCTGTATACAGCACCTTCACATACTGTTCCCACACATTGCCCGCAATGTTGTTCTCTTTGGGTGGGCTGCAAGAGCGCAGGCTGTTAATAAAGCTCCATAGCTTGCCGTTGTCTTTACCTTTGATTAGTGAAAATACTTTGAGCCAGTTCCTTTCTGTGTGGGATCTCTTCAGCTCCCACACTTTCTTTTTATATGCGTTTCACAGGGCCAAGATTGAAGTTGACTGTAACAGCGGGGCTCCATTCCTTTTTGCCTTAATAGCCTTTCTGAGCTCACGTTTGTGTTGTTTCAAGCATTTCGGTGCTCTATATTCCGGCGCCGATTGAATAGTGTTTTGGTTCCCTTTTGGTCCGTCGGCATTTCCCAGATAGCGCTGTAAGTCCATTGTCAGCGTTTCCAAGAGATCAATGATGTTCTTAGTTTGCTGAGTCTGGAATTCCACTTCCCTTCCGACTACATACTCCATGAGGTTAGTGCTTAGGTTAGCGGTCCATTTTAATCTTTTGAGTACCAGATTTCGTTCTTCGCCTAGGGATGCGCCAATTGATTCCAGGACATCCGCTGATTCCAGGGCCAGATTGAAAATGGCACGAAGTGGCCTATGGTCGCTTTCGCCTCTGTCATCCACTGCAAAGTCGCTTAGTTTGAGTGCCTCCTCTTTTTTGATTAAAATATAATCTATGGTGGATATGTTCCTGAATGTCGGCAGTGGGCTCCATGCTGGACAGCTGTTTTTTTTTATTTCGTGGGTGGATAGAAGCTTGAAGTTTTTGAGAAGGGAGAGCAGCAAGCCCACCTTCATCCCACAGCTGGGTAACACTTGAACTTGCTCTAGACCCCTCGTGTTGAAATCTCCCGCAATTATCACGAAGCGTTTCTCAAATCTTATGAGTATATCTTCCAGGATGTTAATGAAGGATTCCAAAGCCTGTTGAGTTTGAAGTTTTGTTTGGTTAATGTAACAATTAACCCCTTCGGTGCTCAGGACGGCCGGGAGCCATCCTGAGACACGGTGGGCGTGTGCTCACGACGGCTCCCGGCCGTCCTGGCACCCACCCACGGGGGAAGCGCTGGCGCTCCCCCCTTAGCCGCCCATCATCCTGCCCCCACCCGCAATGGAAGGGGAATCCCTTCCGCTTCACCCCCCCGCCCCCCACCACATCATGTAATGACGTCAGCGCGCCTCGCGCGCTGACATCATTACATGATACCGGATGCGCTGGAAGCCATTTGCTTCCAGCGCGTCCAGCAGGTAAGAGGCGAGTTTGGCTTCGGGGAGGGTGGGGGGACATTTTAAAAAGGCATCGGAGGAAAGGAAAGTGTTTTCCTTTCCTCCAATGTCTTTTTCAAGCATACACGATCGCGCTTGGGGCGCGATCGTGCAGCAGGAATGCTTTTTTTTTTTTTTTTTTTAAAGGGCCTTTTGTGTTTCGGGGAGCGGCCCCTTGGGCAAGGGTCACTCCCCTTGGGGGTGAACATTTTGTGGATGGGTCTGCCCCCCTTGGGGGGGGACAGATCTATATATACATTAAAAAAAAAAGGCATTAGGTGACCACTAGGCCACCAGGGATTTTTCTTTTATTTACAAAGTGCCTTTTGGGTCGGGGAGCGGCCCCTTGGGCAAGGGCCGCTCCCCTTGGGGGTGAAAATTTTGTGGATGGGTCTGTCCCCCTTGGGGGGGGCAGATCTACATATAACATTTTTTTAAAAGGCATTAGGTGACCACTAGGCCACCAGGGATTTTTTTATTTTATTTATAAAGTGCCTTTTGTGTCGGGGAGTGGCCCCTTGGGCAAGGGTCGCTCCCCTTGGGGGTGAAAAGTTTGTGGATGGGTCTATAAATTAATTTTTTTTAAAAAGGCATTATGTGACCACTAGGCCACCAGGGAATTTTTTTAATTTAAAAAGTGCCTTTGTGTCGGGAGCGGCCCCTTGGGCAAGGGTCGCTCCCCTTGGGGGATATTTTTTTAGTAGTGGTCTGCCCCCTTGTGGGGGCAGATTGAATTAATAAAAGGTCGCTGTGAGCCCACTAGGCCACCAGGGATTTTTTTTTTAAATATGTTTTTGGGAAGCGGCCCCTTAGGCAAGGGCTGCTCCCCTTTGGGAATCATTTATTGTGGCCATTTCTGCCCCCCTTGGGGGCAGATCGGCCTTGTTATTCTAGGCCCATCTGCCCCCAAGGGGGGCAGAAGCCATTAGACACCAGGGATTGTTTGTTTGTGTTGTTGGGGAGCAGCCCCTTGGGCAAGGGTCGCTCCCCTTGGGGGATCATTTATTTTGGCCGTTTCTGCCCCCCTTGGGGGCAGATCGGCCTTGTTACTCTAGACCCATCTGCCCCCAAGGGGGGCAGAAGCCATTGGACACCAGGGATTCTTTGAGTTGGGCAAGGGTCGCTCCCCTTTATGGGGTATTTATTGTGGTCGTTTCTGCCCCCTTTGGGGCAGATCAGCCATATGTTTTTAGGCCCATCTGTCCCCTAGGGGGGCAGAAGCCACTAGACATCAGGGCTTTTTAGGTCTCGCCTGAGCCAGCGCATGCGCTGCTCTGGCGAGAGTTTTAGTAAGCGGGTTTTGGAAGTGCAAACAGCAGTTTGCTGGCGGCCAGCTTGCGTTCACGCGAGCGGGCACGCGCGATCAGGCGCCATATGGCTTCCCTCGCGATTACTTTCACGGCCGCGCGGCCATGTCAGTTTCACGGACGCGCGGCCATTGCTTGTTAAATGTTGGTGTTGGGTAGTGACCCCTTGGGCAAGGGTCGCTCCCCCTTTATGAGGGTGAATTTTTTGACTGTTTCTGCTCCCTGTGGGGGCAGATCGGCCTCATGTTTTTAGGCCCACCTACCACCTTTGCTTGGCTGGTGGATAGTGTGTGGACTAGTGCATTATTTGCATATGTGATTGTAATGTGTTTTTTCTCCTTTTTATTCTAGTGGAAAGCTTTTGATTCTTGTTTTGCGGTTTCGGCAGTGGTTGATCTGCAGTTTTGCGTAGTTGCATTTTTTTGGTAAGAAAAACATTTTTGTTGTGTTTACTCAAATTGAGTATTAATGTCATGCATGAATGAAGTTTTTGTAAGTGGTGTCATAATAGCAGCATATTTAGTTAGTGTTTTGTGCATGAAATTCTTTGCGATGTGTTTTGCGTTGTCTTATGTGTAATTTTCTTTATTTTTCTTTTTAGTGGGATACTGTTGGTCCTTACTGTGTCTGTGCAGAGTAGGTGGTGGTGAGTCTAGCTGCTTCTGGCAAGTGAGTGCTATAGTGTTGGAGTATATAGGTCTTTGTGCTAAAGCTACATTTTGTTTATTTCTTTTTTTACAAAGGGTTTGTTGTTGTTGACTTGGTTGACAAGTTACCTTTATTAGTAAGCATTATGGCTAGCCGTAGAATTACTGCTCAGCAGGTGGTTGGTATGCTTCTTGAATCTTCCTCTGAGCAGGATTATGAGACTGACAGTGCGTCTGAGGGAGAGGAGGGAGGGGAAGATTCAGGCAGTGAGTTTTCTCTCCACATGAATCATCGGATGATGAAGCTACTCTCAGTACGGATGAAGCTACTCTCAGTGCGGATGAAGTGCCTGTTTTAGAGGAGGACACTGATGTGCTGATGGTGCAAGAGGCATCTGGATTGCAGCCTGGGGCTTTAAGGCTTCCCATTGGAAGTGCTGGACTCTGGGTTGATCCAAACATGGTGCCTTTAGTGGTGATGCAGGGTGTAGAGTGGATTGTGAAATTTTTTTGCCTATACAGTTTTTTCAGTTGTTCATGGATGATGTATTTTTGGGTGAGATTGTTGAGCAGACTAATTTGTATGCTGAACAGTTTTTGAGGGACAACAGTGCCAGACTTAGGCCCCACTCTAGAGCTACCCGGTGGACTCCCACAAATCTGGATGAGATGAAGAAGTTTTTGGGTTTGACTTCTTTGATGGGCTTGATAAGGAAGCCGTCCCTGGCTTCATATTGGTCTACCAGTCCCTTGATGGCAACTGCCATATTTCCTGCAATTATGAGTCGTGATCGGTATTTACTTTTGCTTCGGATGCTGCATTTTGTTGATAATGCTTTGGCGTTGCCACGAGATAACCCTGACTGTGACCGTCTTTTTAAGATTTGGCCTGTTCTTGATCACTTTGTAGATCGATTTTCAGAGATCTATACTCCAGGGAAAGAAATAGCTATTGATGAGTCTTTGGTCCTGTTCAAGGGTCGTTTGGTTTTTAGACAGTACATTCCTAGCAAGAGGGCACGTTATGGAATTAAGCTGTATATGTTGTCTGAGAGTAGGACAGGATATGTCTTTAATTTCCGGGTGTACACTGGTAGGGATTCCACTATTGACCCCCCTGGTTGTCCGTCCACTTTTGGAGTTTCAGAGAAAATTGTGTGGGATTTTGCTAAAGGACTGTTTAACAGAGGCCACCATTTGTACCTTGATAACTTCTACACTGCTGTGCAATTGTTTAAGGAATTGTTCAAAGTGGACACTTTTGCTTGTGGCACAATCCGCTCTAACTGTGAAGGTTATCCAAAAGAGCTTGTTTGCAAAAAGCTTCAGAGGGGACAGTGCAGTTCCTTGTGTAGTGATGAACTACTAGCTGTGAAATTTGTGGACAGGAGGGATGTGTACATGCTGACTACCATCCATGATGAGAGTACTTCACCTGTGGCTGTTTGGGGTCAGATTGCTGAAGTGCGCAAACCTGTGTGCATTTTAGACTACAATAAGCACATGGGTGGTGTTGATAGAGTAGATCAGAGGTTGGAACCTTACACTGCTATTCGTAAGGCTTACATTTGGTATAAGAAGTTGGCCATCCATCTCTTCAATTTAGCAACTTTCAATGCTTTTGTTGTGTACAAGGAGTGTTCTCCTGCGTCAAAGTTGACTTTTGTTCAGTTTCAGGAGTCTGTGATAGGCAGCCTTTTTGTTGCGGAACAGGCAAGTGTTCCTAGAGTTGGAGTGGTGGAGGATGTGGCTAGATTGAAAGATCACCACTTTCCTGATTTAATTCCTCCCACGCCCAAAAAAAACAATCCCTGTAAGAGATGTAGAGTCTGCTTGCGAAGAGGTGTGCGGAAGGAGAGTCGTATGCACTGTGCCGATTGTCTTTCTAATCCTGGGCTGTGTGTGCCCACATGTTTCAGATTGTATCACACTCAAAAGAGTTTTTGGGAGCAACCGTGAGTCTAATAGTGTACTGCCTGGTCTGTATGGTTTTATATAGATGTTCAGTTTAACGTTTGGCAATAGAAATATCTCTTTAGTTACTGCTGTTGTTTATGTAGTTATAGTTTTGTATTTAGTTGCAATTGGTTTGTGTTTTCTTTCTTGTTTATAAAATTTTATGACGGTGTGCGTGGACTGGCGCTTGGCTGGCGGTGTGCATGGACTGGCGCTTGGCTGGCGGTGAGTGGACTGGCACTTGGTTGGTGGTGTGCGTGGATTGGCGCTTGGCTGGCAGTGTGTGTGGATTGGCGCTTGGCTGGCAGTGTGCGTGGACTGGCGCTTGGCTGGCGGTGTGCGTGGATTGGCGCTTGGCTGGCAGTGTGCGTGGACTGGCGCTTGGCTGGCGGTGTGCGTGGATTGGCGCTTGGCTGGCGGTGTGCGTGGACTGGTGCTTGGCTGGCGGTGTGCGTGGACTGGCGCTTGGCTGGCGGTGAGTGGACTGGCGCTTGGCTGGCGGTGTCCGTGGATTGGCGCTTGGCTGGCGGTGTGCGTGGACTGGCGCTTGGCTGGCGTGTGCGTGGACTGGCGCTTGGCTGGCGGTGTGCGTGGACTGGCGCTTGGCTGGCGGTGTGTGAGTAGTGACTTGCTGCTGGTCACTACACACACTGCTAGCTAAACGCCACTCCACGCAATCCGTGAGCTGGTGTGGTTGCTGTGTCAGGAATGTGGGCGTGTGAAAGTGATGGGCCCTTGAATGGCGCTGTCTGCTGGTGTGAGTGTTGTAATGTGCTGGGCCCGCAGCTGGCGGTGTGAATGGTTTTGTATATGTCACACGTATGAAAGGTGTATGAATGGCCTGTAAAGCGGTTGGTGCCTTGTCGTGGCTTTACAGCTCACGAGCTGTGAGTCAATGGTTCAGTTTCTCGTCCTTTCAATTATTAACAGTGCATTTCATTTTTGTAAAATCTCTGGTTAATACAACTGTATATACTGAACCATCACTCACCCTCGTGCCAAATCCAACCAGTTTGTCTGTGTGCTTGAAGAATAGGTGGTTGTGCAGAAATACTTGTCTTTTCTGTCTTTCTCAAGCAGGGGGTACCTTGTCCCTTTTTGTGAATGTTGTAATGTGTTGGTTTCGTGCCTGGTGGTGTGAATGGTCTTGTGTGTATCATGTATGAAAGGTGTGTGAATGGCCTGTAAAGCGGTTGGGGCCTTGACGTGGCTTTACAGCTCACGAGCTGCGAGTCACTGGTTCAGTTTTTTGTCCTTTCAATTATTGACAGTGCATTTCATTTTTGTGAAATCTCTTGTTAATAAAATTTTATATACTGAGCCATCACTAACCCTCGTGCCAAATCCAACCAGTATGTGTGTGTGCTTGAGGAATAGATGGCTGTGCAGTAATCTTTGTCTTTTTAGTCTCTCTGCCAAGGTGTACATTCCATCTAAGAATAACCTACCAACTGTAGATATTGTTGTAAACTAAAAACCCATGGGAGTACATGGTGATGTTTCTCTTGTGAATCCAAACAAGTTATCTTACCCACAATGTCCTGCAAACCTCAAAATCTGTCTGTCACATTTTCCTTGCATTATTGTGCCAAAATTTTCACGCGGCAGAAAGAAACAACAAATTTCCTACCCCCGCCTTTCTCCAAGTATCCCAATAGAAATGGTACCTCACTCGCGTGGGTGGGTCAAGGACCCGTGACAGGCAAGGGCCCAAATCGTATTGAGGCCACATCAAAACTGCCTATCACAAAACGACCTGGTTTTGCAAGGGGGGTCACCTGGGTTTTAGGCCCCGTGCTCGGCGGCCATCTAGGGAAAGCTACCAAACCCACACATTTCTGAAAACTAGACACCCGGGGGATTCCAGGGAGGTATGGCTTGCATGGATCTCCCAAAGTTTTCTTACCCAGAATACCCTGCAAACCTCAAATTTAGCTGAAAAAATCACTTTTTCCACACATTTTTGTGTGGGAAAGTTGTGGCATCACCGGGCTGACACAAATTTCCTAATAACCAGCATTCCCCCGGGTCTCCTGATAAAAATGGTGCCTCACTCGTGTGGGAGGCCCAAGTACCCGCAACAGGCAAGGGCCGAAAACGTATTGAGGCGACATCAAAATTGCCTATCACAAAACGACCTGGTTTTGCAAGGGGGTCACCTGGGTTTTTGGCCCCGTGTTCGGCGGCCATCTAGGGAAACTTACCAAACCCACACATTTCTGAAAACTAGACACCCGGGGGATTCCAGGGAGGTTTGGTTGCATGGATCCCCCAATGTTTTCTCACCCAGAATCCCCTGCAAACCTCAAATTTAGCTGAAAAAATCACTTTTTCCACACATTTTTGTGTGGGAAAGTTGTGGCATCACCGGGCTGACACAAATTTCCTACCACCCAGCGTTCCCGCGGGTCTCCCAATAAAAATGGTGCCTCAGTCGTGTGGGAGGCCCAAATATCCGCGACAGGCAAGGGCCCAAAACGTATTGATGCGACATCAAAAATGCCTATCACAAAACGACCTGGTTTTTCAAGGGGGGTCACCTGGGTTTTTGGCCCGTGCTCGGCGGCCATCTAGGGAAACCTACCAAACCTATACATTTCTGAAAACTAGACACCCGGGGGATTCCAGGGAGGTATGGCTTGCGTGGATCCCCCAACGTTTTCTTACCCAGAATCCCCTGCAAATCTCAAATTTAGCTAAAAAATCACTTTTTCCACACATGTTTGTGTGGGAAAGTTGTGGCATCACCGGGCTGACTCAAATTTCCTACCACCCAGTGTTCCTCCAGGTCTTGTGAGTAAAAATGGTGCCTCACTCGTGTGGGAGGCCCAAGTACCCACGACAGGCAAGGGCCCAAAACGTATTGAGGTGACATCAAAATTGCCTATCACAAAATGTTTTGGGCCCTTGCCTGTCGTGGGTATTCTGGGAAAGAAAACGTTGGGGGATCCACGCAAGCCATACCTCCCTGGAATACCCCGGGTGTGTCGTTTTCAGAAATGGGTGGGTTTGGTAAGTTTCCCTAGATGGCCGCCGAGCACGGAGCCAAAAACCCAGGTGACCCCCCTTCCAAAACCAGGTCGTTTTGTGATAGGCAATTTTGATGTCGCCTCAATATAATTGGGCCCTTGCCTGTTGCGGGAACTTGGGCCTCCCACACGAGTGAGCCACCATTTCTATCGGGAGACCTGGGGGAATGCTGGGTGGTAGGAAATTTGTGTCAGCCCAGTGATGCCACAACTTTACCACACAAAAATGTGTGGAAAAAGTGATTTTGTCAGTTAAATTTGAGGTTTGCAGGGGATTCTGGGTAAGAAAACGTTGGGGGATCCATGCAAGCCATACCTCCCTGGAATCCCCCGGGTGTCTAATTTTCAGAAATGTGTGGGTTTGGTAGGTTTCCCTAGATGGCCGCCGAGCACGGGGCCAAAAACCCAGGTGACCCCCTATGGGAAACCAGGTCGTTTTGTGATAGGCAATTTTGATGTTGCTTCAATACATTTTTGGGCCCTTGCCTGTCACGGGTACTTGGGCCTTCCACACGAGTGAGGCACCATTTTTATCGGGAGACCCAGGGGAACGCTGGGTGTTAGGAAATTTGTGTCAGCCCGGTGATGCCACAACTTTCCCACACAAAAATGTGTGGAAAAAGTGATTTTTTCAGCTAAATTTGAGGTTTGCAAGGGATTCTGGGTAAGAAAACGTTGGGGGATCCACGCAAGCCATATCTCCCTGGAATCCCCCGGGTGTCTAGTTTTCAGAAATGTGTGGGTTTGGTAGGTTTCCCTAGATGGCCGCCGAGCATGGGGCCAAAAACCCAGAAGACCCCCCTTGCAAAACCAGGTAGTTTTGTGATAGGCAATTTTGATGTCGCCTCAATACGTTTTGGGCCCTTGCCTGTCACGGGTACTTGGGCCTCCGACACGAGTGAGGCACCATTTTTATCGGGAGACCCAGGGGAATGCTGGTTGTTAGGAAATTTGTGTCAGCCCGGTGATGCCACAACTTTCCCACACAAAAATTTGTGTAAAAAGTGATTTTTTCAGCAAAATTTGAGGTTTGCAGGGGATTCTGGGTAAGAAACCGTTGGGGGATCCATGCAAGCCATATCTCCCTGGAATGCCCTGGGTGTCTAGTTTTCAGAAATGTGTGGCTTTGGTAGGTTTCCCAAGATGGCCGCCGAACACGGGGCCAAAAACCCAGGTGACCCCCCTTGCAAAACCAGGTCGTTTTGTGATAGGCAATTTTGATGTCGCCTCAATACGTTTTCGGCCCTTGCCTGTTGCGGGTACTTGGGCCTCCCACACGAGTGAGGCACCATTTTTATCGGGAGACCCCGGGGGAATGCTGGGTGGTAGGAAATTTGTCAAAGGGGATGATGGACGGAGTGTTGACAATACAAGCACTCACCCCCAGTCAACTGATCTGGGTTTAATCCATCATCATTCTTTAGCTCACTCCGCCACCACAGTTCAGACATGGCCATATGCAAATCAGTCTGACCCTGTGCCTCATGGGAACCGTCCAGCCCGAACTGTCAAGCCATGTCTTCCCTGGACCGGAAACAAGCATTCTGGGACCGGTTTCGGGCTCACAGCCCTCATCAGCCAGTCTATCTTGAATTCAGTGGCAAAGTGAGCAAGGGACCCACGTCTGGGCATACCCTGCCAACTTGGGGCAAACAAAGCAAAGCCAAAGGGGATGATGGACGGAGTGTTGACAATACAAGCACTCACCCCAGTCAACTGATCTGGGTTTAATCCATCATCATTCTTTAGCTCACTCCGCCACCCCAGTTCAGACATGGCCATATGCAAATCAGTCTGACCCTGTGCCTCATGGGAACAGTCCAGCTCAAACTGCCAAGCCATGTCTTCCTGGACCGGAAACAAGCATCCTGGGACCGGTTTTGGGCTCACAGCCCTCATCAGCCAGGCTATCTTGAATCCAGTGGCAAAGTGAGCAAGGGACTACGTCTGGGCATACCCTGCCAACTTAGGGCGAACAAAGCCCTAAGTTGGCAGGGTATGCCCAGACGTGGGTCCCTTGCTCACTTTGCCACTGGATTCAAGATAGCCTGGCTGATGAGGGTTATGAACCCGAAACCGGTCCCAGGATGCTTGTTTCCAGTCCAGGGAAGACATGGCTTGGCAGTTCGGGCTGGACTGTTCCCATGAGGCACAGGGTCAGACTGATTTGCATATGGCCATGTCTGAACTGGGGTGGTGGAGTGAGCTAAAGAATGATGATGGATTAAACCCAGATCAGTTGACTGGGGGTGAGTGTTTGATTTGCTCTAACGCTCCGTCCATCATCCCCTTTGGTATCGCTTTGTTCGCCCTAAGTTGGCAGGGTATGCCCAGACGTGGGTCCCTTGCTCACTTTGCCACTGGATTCAAGATAGCCTGGCTGATGAGGGTTATGAACCCGAAACCGGTCCCAGGATGCTTGTTTCCGGTCCAGGGAAGACATGGCTTGGCAGTTCGGGCTGGACTGTTCCCATGAGGCACAGGGTCAGACTGATTTGCATATGGCCATGTTTGAACTGGGGTGGTGGAGTGAGCTAAAGAATGATGATGATGGATTAAACCCAGATCAGTTGACTGGGGTGAGTGTTTGATTTGCTCTAACGCTCCGTCCATCATCCCCTTTGGTATCGCTTTGTTCGCCCTAAGTTGGCAGGGTATGCCCAGACATGGGTCCCTTGCTCACTTTGCCACTGGATTCAAGATAGCCTGGCTGATGAGGGTTATGAACCCGAAACCGGTCCCAGGATGCTTGTTTCCGGTCCAGGGAAGACATGGCTTGGCAGTTCGGGCTGGACTGTTCCCATGAGGCACAGGGTCAGACTGATTTGCATATGGCCATGTCTGAACTGGGGTGGTGGAGTGAGCTAAAGAATGATGATGGATTAAACCCAGATCAGTTGACTGGGGGTGAGTGTTTGATTTGCTCTAACGCTCCGTCCATCATCCCCTTTGGTATCGCTTTGTTCGCCCTAAGTTGGCAGGGTATGCCCAGACGTGGGTCCCTTGCTCACTTTGCCACTGGATTCAAGATAGCCTGGCTGATGAGGGTTATGAACCCGAAACCGGTCCCAGGATGCTTGGTTTCCGGTCCAGGGAAGACATGGCTTGGCAGTTCGGGCTGGACTGTTCCCATGAGGCACAGGGTCAGACTGATTTGCATATGGCCATGTCTGAACTGGGGTGGTGGAGTGAGCTAAAGAATGATGATGGATTAAACCCAGATCAGTTGACTGGGGGTGAGTGTTTGATTTGCTGTAACGCTCCGTCCATCATCCCCTTTGGTATCGCTTTGTTCGCCCTAAGTTGGCAGGGTATGCCCAGACGTGGGTCCCTTGCTCACTTTGCCACTGGATTCAAGATAGCCTGGCTGATGAGGGTTATGAACCCGAAACCGGTCCCAGGATGCTTGTTTCCGGTCCAGGGAAGACATGGCTTGGCAGTTCGGGCTGGACTGTTCCCATGAGGCA
The DNA here is from genome assembly GCA_963921515.1 of Calotriton arnoldi. Lineage (NCBI taxonomy): Eukaryota > Metazoa > Chordata > Amphibia > Caudata > Salamandridae > Calotriton > Calotriton arnoldi. The sequence goes on from CAWUFW010006651.1 coordinate 1,107,287, forward strand.
CAGGGTCAGACTGATTTGCATATGGCCATGTCTGAACTGGGGTGGTGGAGTGAGCTAAAGAATGATGATGGATTAAACCCAGATCAGTTGACTGGGGGTGAGTGTTTGATTTGCTCTAACGCTCCGTCCATCATCCCCTTTGGTATCGCTTTGTTCGCCCTAAGTTGGCAGGGTATGCCCAGACGTGGGTCCCTTGCTCACTTTGCCACTGGATTCAAGATAGCCTGGCTGATGAGGGTTATGAACCCGAAACCGGTCCCAGGATGCTTGTTTCCGGTCCAGGGAAGACATGGCTTGGCAGTTCGGGCTGGACTGTTCCCATGAGGCACATGGTCAGACTGATTTGCATATGGCCATGTCTGAACTGGGGTGGTGGAGTGAGCTAAAGAATGATGATGGATTAAACCCAGATCACTTGACTGGTGGTTAGTGTTTGATTTGCTCTAATGCTCCGTCCATCATCCCCTTCGGTATCGCATTGTTCGCCCTAAGTTGGCAGGGTATGCCCAGACATGGGTCCCTTGCTCACTTTGCCACTGGATTCAAGATAGCCTGGCTGATGAGGGTTATGAACCCGAAACCGGTCCCAGGATGCTTGTTTCCGGTCCAGGGAAGACATGGCTTGGCAGTTCGGGCTGGACTGTTCCCATGAGGCACAGGGTCAGACTGATTTGCATATGGCCATGTTTGAACTGGGGTGGTGGAGTGAGCTAAAGAATGATGATGGATTAAACCCAGATCAGTTGACTGGGGGTAAGTGTTTGATTTGCTCTAACGCTCCGTCCATCATCCCCTTTGGTATCGCTTTGTTCGCCCTAAGTTGGCAGGGTATGCCCAGACGTAGGTCCCTTGCTCACTTTGCCACTGGATTCAAGATAGCCTGGCGGATGAGGGTTATGAACCCGAAACCGGTCCCAGGATGCTTGTTTCCGGTCCAGGGAAGACATGGCTTGGCAGTTCGGGCTGGACTGTTCCCATGAGGCACAGGGTCAGACTGATTTGCATATGGCCATGTCTGAACTGGGGTGGTGGAGTGAGCTAAAGAATGATGATGGATTAAACCCAGATCAGTTGACTGGGGGTGAGTGTTTGATTTGCTCTAACGCTCCGTCCATCATCCCCTTTGGTATCGCTTTGTTCGCCCTAAGTTGGCAGGGTATGCCCAGACGTGGGTCCCTTGCTCACTTTGCCACTGGATTCAAGATAGCCTGGCTGATGAGGGTTATGAACCCGAAACCGGTCCCAGGATGCTTGTTTCCGGTCCAGGGAAGACATGGCTTGGCAGTTCGGGCTGGACTGTTCCCATGAGGCACAGGGTCAGACTGATTTGCATATGGCCATGACTGAACTGGGGTGGTGGAGTGAGCTAAAGAATGATGATGGATTAAACCCAGATCAGTTGACTGGGGGTGAGTGTTTGATTTGCTCTAACGCTCCGTCCATCATCCCCTTTGGTATCGCTTTGTTCGCCCTAAGTTGGCAGGGTATGCCCAGACGTGGGTCCCTTGCTCACTTTGCCACTGGATTCAAGATAGCCTGGCTGATGAGGGTTATGAACCCGAAACCGGTCCCAGGATGCTTGTTTCCGGTCCAGGGAAGACATGGCTTGGCAGTTCGGGCTGGACTGTTCCCATGAGGCACAGGGTCAGACTGATTTGCATATGGCCATGTCTGAACTGGGGTGGTGGAGTGAGCTAAAGAATGATGATGGATTAAACCCAGATCAGTTGACTGGGAGTGAGTGTTTGATTTGCTCTAACGCTCCGTCCATCATCCCCTTTGGTATCGCTTTGTTCGCCCTAAGTTGGCAGGGTATGCCCAGACGTGGGTCCCTTGCTCACTTTGCCACTGGATTCAAGATAGCCTGGCTGATGAGGGTTATGAACCCGAAACCGGTCCCAGGATGCTTGTTTCCGGTCCAGGGAAGACATGGCTTGGCAGTTTGGGCTGAACTGTTCCCATGAGGCACAGGGTCAGACTGATTTGCATATGGCCATGTCTGAACTGGGGTGGTGGAGTGAGCTAAAGAATGATGATGGATTAAACCCAGATCAGTTGACTGGGGGTGAGTGTTTGATTTGCTGTAACGCTCCGTCCATCATCCCCTTTGGTATCGCTTTGTTCGCCCTAAGTTGGCAGCGTATGCCCAGACGTGGGTCCCTTGCTCACTTTGCCACTGGATTCAAGATAGCCTGGCTGAAGAGGGTTATGAACTCGAAACCAGTTCCAGGATGGTTGTTTCCGGTCCAGGGAAGATATGGCTTGGCAGTTCGGGCTGGACTGTTCCCATGAGGCACAGGGTCAGACTGATTTGCATATGGCCATGTCTGAACTGGGGTGGTGGAGTGAGCTAAAGAATGATGATGGATTAAACCCAGATCAGTTGACTGGGGGTGAGTGTTTGATTTGCTCTAACGCTCCGTCCATCATCCCCTTTGGTATCGCTTTGTTCGCCCTAAGTTGGCAGGGTATGCCCAGACGTGGGTCCCTTGCTCACTTTGCCACTGGATTCAAGATAGCCTGGCTGATGAGGGTTATGAACCCGAAACCGGTCCCAGGATGCTTGTTTCCGGTCCAGGGAAGACATGGCTTGGCAGTTCGGGCTGGACTGTTCCCATGAGGCACAGGGTCAGACTGATTTGCATATGGCCATGTCTGAACTGGGGTGGTGGAGTGAGCTAAAGAATGATGATGGATTAAACCCAGATCAGTTGACTGGGGGTGAGTGTTTGATTTGCTCTAACGCTCCGTCCATCATCCCCTTTGGTATCGCTTTGTTCGCCCTAAGTTGGCAGGGTATGACCTAGACGTGGGTCCCTTGCTCACTTTGCCACTGGATTCAAGATAGCCTGGCTGATGAGGGTTATGAACCCGAAACCGGTCCCAGGATGCTTGTTTCCGGTCCAGGGAAGACATGGCTTGGCAGTTCGGGCTGGACTGTTCCCATGAGGCACAGGGTCAGACTGATTTGCATATGGCCATGTCTGAACTGGGGTGGTGGAGTGAGCTAAAGAATGATGATGGATTAAACCCAGATCAGTTGACTGGGGGTGAGTGTTTGATTTGCTCTAACGCTCCGTCCATCATCCCCTTTGGTATCGCTTTGTTCGCCCTAAGTTGGCAGGGTATGCCCAGACATGGGTCCCTTGCTCACTTTGCCACTGGATTCAAGATAGCCTGGCTGATGAGGGTTATGAACCCGAAACCGGTCCCAGGATGCTTGTTTCCGGTCCAGGGAAGACATGGCTTGGCAGTTCGGGCTGGACTGTTCCCATGAGGCACAGGGTCAGACTGATTTGCATATGGCCATGTCTGAACGGGGGTGGTGGAGTGAGCTAAAGAATGATGATGGATTAAACCCAGATCAGTTGACTGGGGTTGAGTGTTTGATTTGCTGTAACGCTCCGTCCATCATCCCCTTTGGTATCGCTTTGTTCGCCCTAAGTTGGCAGGGTATGCCCAGACGTAGGTCCCTTGCTCACTTTGCCACTGGATTCAAGATAGCCTGGCTGATGAGGGTTATGAACCCGAAACCGGTCCCAGGATGCTTGTTTCCGGTCCAGGGAAGACATGGCTTGGCAGTTCGGGCTGGACTGTTCCCATGAGGCACAGGGTCAGACTGATTTGCATATGGCCATGTCTGAACTGGGGTGGTGGAGTGAGCTAAAGAATGATGATGGATTAAACCCAGATCAGTTGACTGGGGGTGAGTGTTTGATTTGCTCTAACGCTCCGTCCATCATCCCCTTTGGTATCGCTTTGTTCGCCCTAAGTTGGCAGGGTATGCCCAGACGTGGGTCCCTTGCTCACTTTGCCACTGGATTCAAGATAGCCTGGCTGATGAGGGTTATGAACCCGAAACCGGTCCCAGGATGCTTGTTTCCGGTCCAGGGAAGACATGGCTTGGCAGTTCGGGCTGGACTGTTCCCATGAGGCACAGGGTCAGACTGATTTGCATATGGCCATGTCTGAACTGGGGTGGTGGAGTGAGCTAAAGAATGATGATGGATTAAACCCAGATCAGTTGACTGGGGGTGAGTGTTTGATTTGCTCTAACGCTCCGTCCATCATCCCCTTTGGTATCGCTTTGTTCGCCCTAAGTTGGCAGGGTATGCCCAGACGTGGGTCCCTTGCTCACTTTGCCACTGGATTCAAGATAGCCTGGCTGATGAGGGTTATGAACCCGAAACCGGTCCCAGGATGCTTGTTTCCGGTCCAGGGAAGACATGGCTTGGCAGTTCGGGCTGGACTGTTCCCATGAGGCACAGGGTCAGACTGATTTGCATATGGCCATGTCTGAACTGGGGTGGTGGAGTGAGCTAAAGAATGATGATGGATTAAACCCAGATCAGTTGACTGGGGGTGAGTGTTTGATTTGCTCTAACGCTCCGTCCATCATCCCCTTTGGTATCACTTTGTTCGCCCTAAGTTGGCAGGGTATGCCCAGACATGGGTCCCTTGCTCACTTTGCCACTGGATTCAAGATAGCCTGGCTGATGAGGGTTATGAACCCGAAACCGGTCCCAGGATGCTTGTTTCCGGTCCAGGGAAGACATGGCTTGGCAGTTCGGGCTGGACTGTTCCCATGAGGCACAGGGTCAGACTAATTTGCATATGGCCATGTCTGAACTGGGGTGGTGGAGTGAGCTAAAGAATGATGATGGATTAAACCCAGATCAGTTGACTGGGGGTGAGTGTTTGATTTGCTGTAACGCTCCGTCCATCATCCCCTTTGGTATCGCTTTGTTCGCCCTAAGTTGGCAGGGTATGCCCAGACGTAGGTCCCTTGCTCACTTTGCCACTGGATTCAAGATAGCCTGGCTGATGAGGGTCATGAACCCGAAACCGGTCCCAGGATGCTTGTTTCCGGTCCAGGGAAGACATGGCTTGGCAGTTCGGGCTGGACTGTTCCCATGAGGCACAGGGTCAGACTGATTTGCATATGGCCATGTCTGAACTGGGGTGGTGGAGTGAGCTAAAGAATGATGATGGATTAAACCCAGATCAGTTGACTGGGGGTGAGTGTTTGATTTGCTCTAATGCTCCGTCCATCATCCCCTTTGGTATCGCTTTGTTCGCCCTAAGTTGGCAGGGAATGGCCAGACGTGGGTCCCTTGCTCACTTTGCCACTGGATTCAAGATAGCCTGGCTGATGAGGGTTATGAACCCGAAACCGGTCCCAGGATGCTTGTTTCCGGTCCAGGGAAGACATGGCTTGGCAGTTCGGGCTGGACTGATCCCATGAGGCACAGGGTCAGACTGATTTGCATATGGCCATGTCTGAACTGGGGTGGTGGAGTGAGCTAAAGAATGATGATGGATTAAACCCAGATCAGTTGACTGGGGGTGAGTGTTTGATTTGCTCTAACGCTCCGTCCATCATCCCCTTTGGTATCACTTTGTTCGCCCTAAGTTGGCAGGGTATGCCCAGACATGGGTCACTTGCTCACTTTGCCACTGGATTCAAGATAGCCTGGCTGATGAGGGTTATGAACCCGAAACCGGTCAAAGAAAGCTTGTTTCCGGTCCAGGGAAGACATGGCTTGGCAGTTCGGGCTGGACTGTTCCCATGAGGCACAGGGTCAGACTAATTTGCATATGGCCATGTCTGAACTGGGGTGGTGGAGTGAGCTAAAGAATGATGATGGATTAAACCCAGATCAGTTGACTGGGGGTGAGTGTTTGATTTGCTCTAACGCTCCGTCCATCATCCTCTTTGGTATCGCTTTGTTCGCCCTAAGTTGGCAGGGTATGCCCAGACGTGGGTCCCTTGCTCACTTTGCCACTGGATTCAAGATAGCCTGGCTGATGAGGGTTATGAACCCGAAACCGGTCCCAGGATGCTTGTTTCCGGTCCAGGGAAGACATGGCTTGGCAGTTTGGGCTGAACTGTTCCCATGAGGCACAGGGTCAGACTGATTTGCATATGGCCATGTCTGAACTGGGGTGGTGGAGTGAGCTAAAGAATGATGATGGATTAAACCCAGATCAGTTGACTGGGGGTGAGTGTTTGATTTTCTCTAATGCTCCGTCCATCATCCCCTTTGGTATCGCTTTGTTCGCCCTAAGTTGGCAGGGAATGGCCAGACGTGGGCCCCTTGCTCGCTTTGCCACTGGATTCAAGATAGCCTGGCTGATGAGGGTTATGAACCCGAAACCGGTCCCAGGATGCTTGTTTCCGGTCCAGGGAAGACATGGCTTGGCAGTTCGGGCTGGACTGTTCCCATGAGGCACAGGGTCAGACTGATTTGCATATGGCCATGTCTGAACTGGGGTGGTGGAGTGAGCTAAAGAATGATGATGGATTAAACCCAGATCAGTTGACTGGGGGTGAGTGTTTGATTTGATCTAACGCTCCGTCCATCATCCCCTTTGGTATCGCTTTGTTCGCCCTAAGTTGGCAGGGTATGCCCAGACATGGGTCCCTTGCTCACTTTGCCACTGGATTCAAGATAGCCTGGCTGATGAGGGTTATGAACCCGAAACCGGTCCCAGGATGCTTGTTTCCGGTCCAGGGAAGACATGGCTTGGCAGTTCGGGCTGGACTGTTCCCATGAGGCACAGGGTCAGACTAATTTGCATATGGCCATGTCTGAACTGGGGTGGTGGAGTGAGCTAAAGAATGATGATGGATTAAACCCAGATCAGTTGACTGGGGGTGAGTGTTTGATTTGCTCTAACGCTCCGTCCATCATCCTCTTTGGTATCGCTTTGTTCGCCCTAAGTTGGCAGGTTATGCCCAGACGTGGGTCCCTTGCTCACTTTGCCACTGGATTCAGGATAGCCTGGCTGATGAGGGTTATGAACCCGAAACCGGTCCCAGGATGCCTGTTTCCGGTCCAGGGAAGACATGGCTTTGCAGTTTGGGCTGGACTGTTCCCATGAGGCACAGGGTCAGACTGATTTGCATATGGCCATGTCTGAACTGGGGTGGTGGAGTGAGCTAAAGAATGATGATGGATTAAACCCAGATCAGTTGATTAGGGGTGAGTGTTTGATTTGCTGTAACGCTCCGTCCATCATCCCCTTTGGTATCGCTTTGTTCGCCCTAAGTTGGCAGGGTATGCCCAGACGTGGGTCCCTTGCTCACTTTGCCACTGGATTCAAGATAGCCTGGCTGATGAGGGTTATGAACCCGAAACCGGTCCCAGGATGCTTGTTTCCGGTCCAGGGAAGACATGGCTTGGCAGTTCGGGCTGGACTGTTCCCATGAGGCACAGGGTCAGACTGATTTGCATATGGCCATGTCTGAACTGGGGTGGTGGAGTGAGCTAAAGAATGATGATGGATTAAACCCAGATCAGTTGACTGGGGGTGAGTGTTTGATTTGCTCTAACGCTCCGTCCATCATCCCCTTTGGTATCGCTTTGTTCGCCCTAAGTTGGCAGGGTATGCCCAGACGTGGGTCCCTTGCTCACTTTGCCACTGGATTCAAGATAGCCTGGCTGATGAGGGTTATGAACCCGAAACCGGTCCCAGGATGCTTGTTTCCGGTCCAGGGAAGACATGGCTTGGCAGTTCGGGCTGGACTGTTCCCATGAGGCACATGGTCAGACTGATTTGCATATGGCCATGTCTGAACTGGGGTGGTGGAGTGAGCTAAAGAATGATGATGGATTAAACCCAGATCACTTGACTGGTGGTTAGTGTTTGATTTGCTCTAATGCTCCGTCCATCATCCCCTTCGGTATCGCATTGTTCGCCCTAAGTTGGCAGGGTATGCCCAGACATGGGTCCCTTGCTCACTTTGCCACTGGATTCAAGATAGCCTGGCTGATGAGGGTTATGAACTCGAAACCGGTCCCAGGATGCTTGTTTCCGGTCCAGGGAAGACATGGCTTGGCAGTTCGGGCTGGACTGTTCCCATGAGGCACAGGGTCAGACTGATTTGCATATGGCCATGTTTGAACTGGGGTGGTGGAGTGAGCTAAAGAATGATGATGAATTAAACCCAGATCAGTTGACTGGGGGTGAGTGTTTGATTTGCTCTAACGCTCCATCCATCATCCCCTTTGCTATCGCTTTGTTCGCCCTAAGTTGGCAGGGTAGGCCCAGACGTGGGTCCCTTTCTCACTTTGCCACTGGATTCAAGATAGCCTGGCCGATGAGGGTTATGAACCCGAAACCGGTCCCAGGATGCTTGTTTCCGGTCCAGGGAAGACATGGCTTGGCAGTTCGGGCTGGACTGTTCCCATGAGGCACAGGGTCAGACTTATTTGCATATGGCCATGTTTGAACTGGGGTGGTGGAGTGAGCTAAAGAATGATGATGGATTAAACCCAGATCAGTTGACTGGGGGTAAGTGTTTGATTTGCTCTAACGCTCCGTCCATCATTCCGTTTGGTATCGCTTTGTTCGCCCTAAGTTGGCAGGGTATGCCCAGACGTGGGTCCCTTGCTCACTTTGCCACTGGATTCAAGATAGCCTGGCGGATGAGGGTTATGAACCCGAAACCGGTCCCAGGATGCTTGTTTCCGGTCCAGGGAAGACATGGCTTGGCAGTTCGGGCTGGACTGTTCCCATGAGGCACAGGGTCAGACTGATTTGCATATGGCCATGTCTGAACTGGGGTGGTGGAGTGAGCTAAAGAATGATGATGGATTAAACCCAGATCAGTTGACTGGGGGTGAGTGTTTGATTTGATCTAACGCTCCGTCCATCATCCCCTTTGGTATCGCTTTGTTCGCCCTAAGTTGGCAGGGTATGCCCAGACATGGGTCCCTTGCTCACTTTGCCACTGGATTCAAGATAGCCTGGCTGATGAGGGTTATGAACACGAAACATGTCCCAGGATGCTTGTTTCCGGTCCAGGGAAGACATGGCTTGGCAGTTCGGGCTGGACTGTTCCCATGAGGCACAGGGTCAGACTGATTTGCATATGGCCATGTCTGAACTGGGGTGGTGGAGTGAGCTAAAGAATGATGATGGATTAAACCCAGATCAGTTGACTGGGGGTGAGTGTTTGATTTGCTCTAACGCTCCGTCCATCATCACCTTTGGTATCGCTTTGTTCGCCCTAAGTTGGCAGGGTATGCCCAGACGTGGGTCCCTTGCTCACTTTGCCACTGGATTCAAGATAGCCTGGCTGATGAGGGTTATGAACCCGAAACCGGTCCCAGGATGCTTGTTTCCGGTCCAGGGAAGACATGGCTTGGCAGTTCGGGCTGGACTGTTCCCATGAGGCACATGGTCAGACTGATTTGCATATGGCCATGTCTGAACTGGGGTGGTGGAGTGAGCTAAAGAATGATGATGGATTAAACCCAGATCACTTGACTGGTGGTTAGTGTTTGATTTGCTCTAATGCTCCGTCCATCATCCCCTTCGGTATCGCATTGTTCGCCCTAAGTTGGCAGGGTATGCCCAGACATGGGTCCCTTGCTCACTTTGCCACTGGATTCAAGATAGCCTGGCTGATGAGGGTTATGAACTCGAAACCGGTCCCAGGATGCTTGTTTCCGGTCCAGGGAAGACATGGCTTGGCAGTTCGGGCTGGACTGTTCCCATGAGGCACAGGGTCAGACTGATTTGCATATGGCCATGTTTGAACTGGGGTGGTGGAGTGAGCTAAAGAATGATGATGAATTAAACCCAGATCAGTTGACTGGGGGTGAGTGTTTGATTTGCTCTAACGCTCCATCCATCATCCCCTTTGCTATCGCTTTGTTCGCCCTAAGTTGGCAGGGTAGGCCCAGACGTGGGTCCCTTTCTCACTTTGCCACTGGATTCAAGATAGCCTGGCCGATGAGGGTTATGAACCCGAAACCGGTCCCAGGATGCTTGTTTCCGGTCCAGGGAAGACATGGCTTGGCAGTTCGGGCTGGACTGTTCCCATGAGGCACAGGGTCAGACTTATTTGCATATGGCCATGTTTGAACTGGGGTGGTGGAGTGAGCTAAAGAATGATGATGGATTAAACCCAGATCAGTTGACTGGGGGTAAGTGTTTGATTTGCTCTAACGCTCCGTCCATCATTCCGTTTGGTATCGCTTTGTTCGCCCTAAGTAGCAATACGTAACT